>SJYX01000293.1:129232-295674 GCA_006410675.1 Oreotragus oreotragus | reverse complement strand
GCCTGGGGGAGCCCACTGGACTGAAGCACTGCCCAGAGTGCTAGCCCTAATCCCCAGGGGCTACAGGCCAATGAACCGAGGGACTTCCTCCTTTCATGCCCCGTGGGTGGACAGATCCGAGTCTTAGTTCAGAAGGCTCCGTGTGTCACCTTCTCTGGTAGGTGAAACATTCACTTGCAATGGCTCCCTACGGCCACAATCCACTCTCCCCAGGATCACAAACCCCAAGTACGTTGCATTCAGTTCAGTTCAGTCGCTCAGTTGTGTCCAACTCTGCGACCCCACGAATCGTAGCATGCCAGGCCCCCCTGTCCATCACCAACTCCCGGAGTTCACTCAGACTCACATCCATCGAGTCAGTGATGCCATCCAGCCGTCTCATCCTGTCGCCCCCTTCTCCTCCTGCCCCCAATCCCTCCCAGCAGTTCCTATGCAATATTGCTNTCAGTCGCTCAGTTGTGTCCAACTCTGCGACCCCACGAATCGTAGCATGCCAGGCCCCCCTGTCCATCACCAACTCCCGGAGTTCACTCAGACTCACATCCATCGAGTCAGTGATGCCATCCAGCCGTCTCATCCTGTCGCCCCCTTCTCCTCCTGCCCCCAATCCCTCCCAGCAGTTCCTATGCAATATTGCTTTTACAGCATCGGACCTTGCCTCTATCACGTCACATTCACAACTGGGTGTTGATTTTGCTTTGGCTCCATCCCTTCATTCTTTCTGGAGTTATTTCTCCACTGATCTCCGGTAGCATATTGGGCACCTAATGACCTGGGGAGTTCCTCTTTCAGTATCCTATCATTTTGCCTTTTCATACTGTTCATGGGGTTCTCAAGGCAAGAATACTGAAGTGGTTTGCCATTCCCTTCTCCAGTGGACCACATTCTGTCAGACTTCTCCACCATGACCAGCCCGTCTTGTTAGGAATTTCCAACTCTCAAAGTTATGTGCAAAAACACAGGCCCTCCCTCAGTCTTGCAGATGCCCTCTAGCTAGGGTGTCCTGGATTTTGGGAAACTCGCTCTTGGATTACAAATGGTATATCTCATGGTAACACTTCCAGGTGCGGGTGGGGAGTTGCAATTTTTAATTATTTATATCTGTGAGCTTTTAAAAAAAATCTACCAGAGTTCAAAAGTTCAATCTGGCCTGCACAGTTTCAAATACATTTTAATTATTTTAACAAATACAAGGGAAGAGCTTTCTAAAAGTATTTAACTAGTGTTAGCACTAAACACTGGCTGGAGCAGGAGGCTAAGACAGCCGGGTGGGGGGGCCTGCCAAGATAGTACAGTTCAGCCTGTGAAGAACCAATATGGCCTGTGAACAATAAGCTCCACTGAATATACATACAGCCTGAGCATGAGCCCATTTACTTCTCACGACCACTCTAAGACAGGTGTTATCATCACCATTTTAGAGCTGAGGAGAGGCAGAAAGGTGCTCCCGAGGTTCCCACAGCTGCCATCTGAGTGTCTACGTGGAGGTCTCAGTCCACCCTCAAGCCTAGCCTGTGAGGTGAGTACTTGTATTTCAGAGATGTGGCAATTGAGGCACGGAGCACAGAAGTTAACTCGCTCATTTGCTTGTGACCACACAAGTCAGGGAGTGGTAGGGCTTGGATCTGAACTTGGATTTGGGTATTATTTAAGTCTGGAGGGACTTCCCTGACTCTCCAGTGGTTGAGACTCTGTGCTTCCAAAAACAAAGGGTGGAATTCACACTTAAGTGATACCCAAATGTGTTGTCCAATGCAGGAGCCAGGAGCCGCAGGTGGCTATTTAAAATTAATTAGAAAGAAGCAAAATGAAGAATCTCACCCTTTAGTTACCCTCGCCGCCTCTCAAGCAGCAGCAAAATGAAGAATCTCACCCTTCAGTTACCCTCGCCACCTCTCAAGTTCGCCATGGCCCCACGGCCACTGGCAGCTGCACTGGCCAGTACATGGGGTGAACGTGGTGGAAAGTTCCGCTGCAGAGTTCTGCTACAGTCTGCAGTTAGGAGCCAACATTTTAAAACTGAGATTCAACATAAACATCCCCGTTCCTGGCTTCCACTGAAAAATCAGAACATCAAGCAACTCCAGGCCCACCTTAGGGCCCTAGCCGGCAAAGCCGGGCAGCAGCTGCCCCTTGACCTGAGGAGTCTCTGGTCCACGGTGCCCCACAAGCCTACACTTGATACATTTACACAGCAGCCTGGTGGCTCCAACCCCACAGTGCCATCCTCTCTTCTTTTTCCGAAGGGAATCTGGGGCCAAAGAGGGGGACACACTTGCGCAGACCACATGGCACACAGGAAGACGCAGGCAGGGCAGGGTCCTGCCCAGGGTTTCAGACTCCCGGGCCAGGGTCAAAGACCAACCCACTCTAGGGAACGAGGTCCCCCAGGGTCCCGCACTGCACCCGACACGCCCATCTGGAGACCCTCTGGACACTGGAGTGTGCCGTCTGGGATTCACTTTATTGGACGTGTGGTTGCCCAAGCCATGGTCTGGGAGCGCTGGGCCTCGGGCCTGGAACCCAGGCATTGAGTTTGCGGAGGCCCAGAGGTCAGGGCTGTTTGGAGCGAGGCCACAAGCGGCTGGTGAGAGAGCTGAAGAAGAGGTTCTGCTTGCTGGATTTGGAGAGCTCAGCCAGGCGCTGCTGTTCCTCCTGGAGTTGGGGGCAGACAGAGAGGAGAGTCAGCCTGAGGGCCACCTCCTTCCTTAAACCTCTGCCCAGCCCAGGCTCCTTTACCCACAATCTCAGAACACCAGCCCAGACACAGGATGAGACTAGACTGCAAAGACTGCAGTCAGACATTGGAAAAAGCCAGCTGTGAGCCACAGAAGCCCAGACTCAAATCCCAGGTACTCTCATGATCCCCGTCCCCTGAACCCTGGGGACCTAGCCCAGGCCCTCCCCCGATGATGTCATCTTGCTCCCTGAGCCCCTGGTGCCCAGTCCTGAGCCCTAAGACCCCTGTCTGGATGCTGAGGGATGCCAGGCCCAAATCTCCAGGGACCCCTCCTTTGTGCCCTCAGGAGCATCAGTCAGGAACATAACCCCAAACCTGGTCAACCTGAGCCTAAATGCCTGGGAATCTCTTTCTCAATCTATTCTTAGTCCCATCTACAAATGATGAGGATCACACCAAGGTCCTCAGAATTTGCCCAAACCTTGGGCCAAGTGTCCAAGGATCCCTCTTCCCAGATCTGATCCAAACCCCCACCCCACAAAATACCAGGGCCCCCAGAACATCAAGGTCTCTGAAAAGAGAGACAGAAGTGTTAGTTGCTCAGCTGTATCCAACTCTGTTACCCTGTGGACTGGAGCCCACCATGCTCCTCTGTCCATGGAATTCTCCAGGCCAGAATAATAGAGTGGGTTGCCATTCCCTCCTCCAGGGGATCTTCCTGACCCAGAAATCAAACTGGGTCTCCTGCATTGCAGGCAGATTCTTTACCATCTGAGCCACCAGGGAAAGCCTCAAGGTCTCTGGACCTATCTCAAATGCCTGGCGTTTCCTGCCTCCTGTCCTCAGAGCAGGCCATAGGATCTATTCACCCCTCATTACAAGGGCCTTCGGGGATGGGCGGTGTGGAAGAGAAGGCCCTTGAAATAAGGTCACACAGCCTGAGTGGAGACAGGTTGCTTAGAGCTCCTCCATCAAGAGCCTGGGGAGCTGACAGGACATCCCCCACCCACACTGGGGATCTGAGCACCCACCTGCTCTAGCCGGCTTTGCCGCTGTTTGAAAGCCTCCAGTGGGTCTTCCTCTAGGGCATAGTGCTCCAGCACGGTTCGGACATCCTCCACACCATTCAAAGCAATGGCTGGGGACATAGCAGGTGGGGGTCAGCCAGGATGAAGGCCAGAGGGAGGTGGGGCCCACAAGGGTAAAGATCAGACTTGGGGGGGTAGTTGGAGTTACATGCACCGTTCTCAGCAGCCTAAAAGGGCTCCCCCTGAACATTCCTGGGCATCCTCTAACCACTCCAGAAGAGCATCCCCAACATTCTAGGAAGCTTCTAAAGACTGCAAGATGCTTATGGATCTCCTGCATCTTAAATCCCCAGTTTTCCATAAACAAGAAGCCAGGATCAAGCATCGATCATTCCTCTTGGGGGTCAAGGGCTTCAGGGTCAGAGGCCAGGAGGTCAGGGGTCAGCCTCACTCTTGAGGAAGGCGGACAGGTCCAATAAGACCCGGTCATCAGAGTTGCCATCCCAGGGCCGCAGGGCAACACCATTGTAGGGCTGTAGGCGGAAGGCTTCCTTCTTGCAGTCCACAACTACTACTCGGGCCGGGTCCCGATTCAGACACGAAATGTCCTGAAAGTGGGTGAAAGGTCAGGTCAAGGCCTGTGCTCCCTCTCTGCCAGGCAGGAAACCAAAGGGGAGAGAGGCAGATAGACAGACAGACCACACACACTTGGTATCCCACACTGAGTGCACCGCGAAAGGGCCTCTTGAAGACCAGGCTGGGATGATGACACCCAACCTTCCAGGGAGTGGGGAGCAAGTCACAGACTCCTGGACCCGAGCCCGGGTGCACAGACAGGTTGATTCGGAGGTTCCTTGAGGAGGGAGGTGGGCACTTGTGCATTTAACCATGGGCCTCTGGCTGCAAGTTTGTGAACCGCTCACAGGTAAGAGGTGCAGACTGGTCCACAACAACACACACAGAGTCACACAAAGACAGGCACCCAGACAGACCCTTCAAGAGCCTCCATCACAACCCATGTCCCTCTGAACCTTGAAAAACTCCATAGACCCCTAGACCCACCAAGACAGTCAGAAACCCAATAGACATCAAGACGCATGGGTATTTGGACAACAACCCATAAAGAGACCCAATTCACAGCCCCACAGACTCCTGGACCCCTGTCACCGGTCACAGCAACAAATCCCAAGGCAAACAAGTGCCAGCCTTCCCCCAAATCCCAGAGGCCCACCATGGCCCCCACATGGCACCTTAACATGGTGCCCATCCATGTATCTCGTGGCGTCCCGGAACAGGCGGTAGGAGATGAAGCCGTGGGGGTCCACGCTGTCGATGAGTGGAAAGGCAGTCTGGGGGTGGGGCGTGGGGAAGAACAAGGTCAGGGTGAGCCCTGGCCCTGCAGCTCTCTCTCACCTCTTACCACATCAACCATCCCAGCCCAGCCCCAGGCTCTCACCATGCCAGTCTCCGACGTAAAGATGACGATTTCATACAAAGGGGCGAGCTGCTGGAATAAGGTCTCGATGCCTGGACGCTTCTTAAACCTCCAGCCAGTGGCTAGCTGGAAATGCAGTGAGAACAGTGACACACTGAGACCCAGAGCATTCTCTGTCTGTGGCTCGTGGAGCGGTCCACAGGTACAGGGCTGTGACTGAGGGTCTCAGAGTCTGCAGGACTGGGTCCCCCAATAACAGCTGACTCCCCTCTAGCACTGTGTGCCTAGGTGCACCTGCAATAGCCTACGGGCTGGGCAGCAGCACAGGCGAGGAACGCAAGGCAAGGAGGGGTGACCCCTCTTCCCCAAGACCACAGAGCAGAATGGGGGCTGAACCCCAGCCTGGCTCCAGCATCTGTGCTCCTGACCATGTCACCACAAGCCAGCCACCCAGGCCTACGCGGTGTCCCCAACCCGCTGCTTTCCCCAAGACACACCGACCACTCAGGGTGCAAGAGGACGCCAGTGAGCTCCAAGACCAGTGTGTATGGGGGTTGGTAGTACGGCTCCCGCAGAGGGTCTGGGAGAAGGCAGGGGCTGGTGGGCTCGATGATCATCTGTGAAAAAAGCGACCAGCTCTGGGCACTCAGACAAGGGGGGCGGGAGGCTGGTGGGGTNGCAGAGGGTCTGGGAGAAGGCAGGGGCTGGTGGGCTCGATGATCATCTGTGAAAAAAGCGACCAGCTCTGGGCACTCAGACAAGGGGGGCGGGAGGCTGGTGGGGTGGGGTGGGGCTGCGGCCCAGGGCTCCTGCTCACCTGTCTGTAATCTTTGAAATATTTGTATGTCCGGCGCAACTGCTGTACCAGAATTGGATCTAGGAGAACACCAGGGCAAAAAGGGATTCCAGGATGAGCTGCTGCTCACCCCCTTGGACAGACCAGGCGTTTGTTTATCTACCAGATACAAACAGGCCTAAAACACCCACCTGGTTTGAAATAGCTCATTTCCAAGAACCAAGGCAAAAGGGAATGACATAATCTACTGCCAGGTAGGAACAAATGTTTTTATTCACCTGTCAAGTTTTAATCTGAATACTTATATCCGCACATCACCCCAGGTATAAAATAGAATGCTGTATCTGCCCACTTAAATCCCACATATGTATAAATAAATCTGCTAACATTATGGCAGTATATTTTGTCTCTGAACCTTTAGGTCTCCAGCTGTGCCCACTTTAAGCAAGTAGGTGGAATCTAGGTAAGCCACGACAAACATACACACAACTCTATATGGGCTTCCCAGGCGGTGCTAGTGGTAAAGAACCCACCTCCGATGCAGGAAACATAAGAGACTCAGGTTTGATCCTTGGGTCGGAAAGGTCCCCTGGAGGAGGACATGGCAACCCGCTCCAGCATTCTTGCCTGGAGAATCCCAGGACAGAGGAGCCTGGCGGGCTATAGTCCACGGGGTCGCAAAGAGTCGGACATGACTGAAGCAACTTAGCACACCATCTATATACTTTAAACTAGTTGGTTCTCAACTAAAAAGAAAGTTTGTTCCTCGCTTCCCAGGAAACTTCACAATGTCTGGAGACACTGTTGATTGTCACAATACTGGCATCTAGTGGACAGACACCCAAGACACTGTTAAACATCCTACAATGTACAGGACACTCGCCTAGGACAAAGAACTATACGACCCAAGCTATCAACACGGCTGAGGTTAGCAAATCCTGGTTTAAAGGAATACACCAAGTTCAGTTTAAAACAGAAATCTTACAGTATTTTTAGTGTAGTTAAACTACTATCTCTAGACCTGTCTTTTTGAAACCAAAACACTGAAACACCACTTAAGCTGTGAACACACACACACTTTAAACCTACAGGTTTACCTGTTCACCTTAAATCAGTACACTGACTTGTTTAAAATAGTATGACTCTACATCTGCCCAGTTAACACATACTTAGCTACCTGCCAAGTTTAAAGTGAAAGTGAAGTCACTCAGTCGTGTCCGACTCTTCACGACCCCAGGGACTATATCCTACCAGGCTCCTCTGTCCATGGAATTTTCCAGGCAAGAGTACTGGAGTGGGTTGCCATNTGCCCAGTTAACACATACTTAGCTACCTGCCAAGTTTAAAGTGAAAGTGAAGTCACTCAGTCGTGTCCGACTCTTCACGACCCCAGGGACTATATCCTACCAGGCTCCTCTGTCCATGGAATTTTCCAGGCAAGAGTACTGGAGTGGGTTGCCATTTCCTTCTCCAGGGGATCTTCCCAATGCTGGGATTGAACCCGGGTCTCCCGCACTGCAGGCGGACGCTTTACCCTCTGAGCCACCACCAACATAACAACATGCCGGCTTGCAAACATCTCCAGCACAAACAAGTGGCTTTCTGGACCTATCAGTTTTATATTTCTCTTGGGAAGGACCAGGTGTGATAGAATTGGCAGCTCCCCTCTACTATCCAATTTGTCAGAAACTCCCTAAAAGCTGGCTAATCAGAAGGCAGGGAGGGAGGAAGGAGGCATTGTTTTGGAAATGAGCTGGATGGGCTATGGCCTGGTGGGAAAGAGAGGCTGTCATAAACAAGGGGGTGAGGGGCTGCAGATGCTCAGATCTAAGGCACAGGAAGCCATGTGTCTGGCAGAGAAAGCCCAGTTCTCCCCCAGGCAGTCCCACCTACCCAGGATTCCCCTCCCCCACTGTCCCTGACCATCTGCTCCTGGGCTGAGGGGCCAGGGAAGGGGACTGGAGTTCTGTATGCCCCTCTTCCCCCAAGCCATACAGCTGCTGACTCCTCCACCTCTCAGTGGAAGTGGAGGGGGGAACCAAATGGGGAGGGCACAGTAGAGAGGGTCAGGGGACCCCAGAATCTACGATTGTATACTCACCGTTGTCGAATTCATCAGGAATCTGGGAGGTGGAGAGAAAAAAGAAGGGTTTGGGATGGCAGAGGCAAAACCCAGACAAGGAATCTCTGGGGCCCTGGGAGGAGCAGGCAAAGGTCCCTGGGAGGGAGGGGTCACTCCAGACCAGAAAGGAGCCTGAACAGACCGGATGGGAGGAGACCCACAGGATGCGACCCCTGGTAAGGCCTCTGTGTCTCTCTCCCACTCACCTTGGCACCATTTTCATCCACAGCGTTGTTTCCTGCAAGGGAGATAGTGATGAATGAGAAACTTGAGGCCTGGTCTCCTGGGACTTATGGGAGGAAGAGGGCAGAGGGCCTAGCCTCTTGGGTCTGAGGGAAGGGGGCTAGAGGTATGGTCTCCTGAGAGAGAGGAGGGGGCTGGTAGCCAGAATACCTGGGCCTCTGAGACAAGGAGGGCTGGGGCAGGGTCTCCTGGGTCTCTGAGGAATAAAGGGACTAGAGAGGGAGGACTGGAATTTGGAGTGCTGAAGGAAGAGATAGCTTAGGGGGCTGGTCCAGACCTCTCCTTCCAACCTTTAAACTGACTCCCTATAGCTTAGTACAGGAACCAACCAGTAGTAGAACCTTGAGTAGAGGGGTAGTAGGGGGATTTCTCTCATTTCCAAGTTCCAGTTGGCTGCCCTGAGGGAGGAGCCAGGGAAAGAAGATGGGTGAAGTCCTTAGGGGAAAGAGGGGGCAGTCCCCCCAGCAGAATAGAGGGCCAACAGAACATAACTGGGGGACAGGGGTATGCTCCTCACCGAAAATATAGATGACGCTCACGGTCCCACCAGCCCCGAGCAGCCCAGCAAGCCAGAGTGCCACTTTTTTGGCATAGCTGGGACCCTCAGAGCTTCTCTGCTGCTGTGGTCCCTGCGTCTGGGCCTTGGGGCCTGCTCGGCTCCCAATCTCCGCAACCTGCAATTGAGAGGGGGTAGCTTGGCCAAGAGAGGAGAGAAACAAGGNATCAGAGTTGCCATCCCAGGGCCGCAGGGCAACACCATTGTAGGGCTGTAGGCGGAAGGCTTCCTTCTTGCAGTCCACAACTACTACTCGGGCCGGGTCCCGATTCAGACACGAAATGTCCTGAAAGTGGGTGAAAGGTCAGGTCAAGGCCTGTGCTCCTTCTCTGCCAGGCAGGAAACCAAAGGGGAGAGAGGCAGATAGACAGACAGACCACACACACTTGGTATCCCACACTGAGTGCACCGCGAAAGGGCCTCTTGAAGACCAGGCTGGGATGATGACACCCAACCTTCCAGGGAGTGGGGAGCAAGTCACAGACTCCTGGACCCGAGCCCGGGTGCACAGACAGGTTGATTCGGAGGTTCCTTGAGGAGGGAGGTGGGCACTTGTGCATTTAACCATGGGCCTCTGGCTGCAAGTTTGTGAACCGCTCACAGGTAAGAGGTGCAGACTGGTCCACAACAACACACACAGAGTCACACAAAGACAGGCACCCAGACAGACCCTTCAAGAGCCTCCATCACAACCCATGTCCCTCTGAACCTTGAAAAACTCCATAGACCCCTAGACCCACCAAGACAGTCAGAAACCCAATAGACATCAAGACGCATGGGTATTTGGACAACAACCCATAAAGAGACCCAATTCACAGCCCCACAGACTCCTGGACCCCTGTCACCGGTCACAGCAACAAATCCCAAGGCAAACAAGTGCCAGCCTTCCCCCAAATCCCAGAGGCCCACCATGGCCCCCACATGGCACCTTAACATGGTGCCCATCCATGTATCTCGTGGCGTCCCGGAACAGGCGGTAGGAGATGAAGCCGTGGGGGTCCACGCTGTCGATGAGTGGAAAGGCAGTCTGGGGGTGGGGCGTGGGGAAGAACAAGGTCAGGCTGAGCCCTGGCCCTGCAGCTCTCTCTCACCTCTTACCACATCAACCATCCCAGCCCAGCCCCAGGCTCTCACCATGCCAGTCTCCGACGTAAAGATGACGATTTCATACAAAGGGGCGAGCTGCTGGAATAAGGTCTCGATGCCTGGACGCTTCTTAAACCTCCAGCCAGTGGCTAGCTGGAAATGCAGTGAGAACAGTGACACACTGAGACCCAGAGCATTCTCTGTCTGTGGCTCGTGGAGCGGTCCACAGGTACAGGGCTGTGACTGAGGGTCTCAGAGTCTGCAGGACTGGGTCCCCCAATAACAGCTGACTCCGCTCTAGCACTGTGTGCCTAGGTGCACCTGCAATAGCCTACGGGCTGGGCAGCAGCACAGGCGAGGAACGCAAGGCAAGGAGGGGTGACCCCTCTTCCCCAAGACCACAGAGCAGAATGGGGGCTGAACCCCAGCCTGGCTCCAGCATCTGTGCTCCTGACCATGTCACCACAAGCCAGCCACCCAGGCCTACGCGGTGTCCCCAACCCGCTGCTTTCCCCAAGACACACCGACCACTCAGGGTGCAAGAGGACGCCAGTGAGCTCCAAGACCAGTGTGTATGGGGGTTGGTAGTACGGCTCCCGCAGAGGGTCTGGGAGAAGGCAGGGGCTGGTGGGCTCGATGATCATCTGTGAAAAAAGCGACCAGCTCTGGGCACTCAGACAAGGGGGGCGGGAGGCTGGTGGGGTGGGGTGGGGCTGCGGCCCAGGGCTCCTGCTCACCTGTCTGTAATCTTTGAAATATTTGTATGTCCGGCGCAACTGCTGTACCAGAATTGGATCTAGGAGAACACCAGGGCAAAAAGGGATTCCAGGATGAGCTGCTGCTCACCCCCTTGGACAGACCAGGCGTTTGTTTATCTACCAGATACAAACAGGCCTAAAACACCCACCTGGTTTGAAATAGCTCATTTCCAAGAACCAAGGCAAAAGGGAATGACATAATCTACTGCCAGGTAGGAACAAATGTTTTTATTCACCTGTCAAGTTTTAATCTGAATACTTATATCCGCACATCACCCCAGGTATAAAATAGAATGCTGTATCTGCCCACTTAAATCCCACATATGTATAAATAAATCTGCTAACATTATGGCAGTATATTTTGTCTCTGAACCTTTAGGTCTCCAGCTGTGCCCACTTTAAGCAAGTAGGTGGAATCTAGGTAAGCCACGATAAACATACACACAACTCTATATGGGCTTCCCAGGCGGTGCTAGTGGTAAAGAACCCACCTCCGATGCAGGAAACATAAGAGACTCAGGTTTGATCCTTGGGTCGGAAAGGTCCCCTGGAGGAGGACATGGCAACCCGCTCCAGCATTCTTGCCTGGAGAATCCCAGGACAGAGGAGCCTGGCGGGCTATAGTCCACGGGGTCGCAAAGAGTCGGACATGACTGAAGCAACTTAGCACACCATCTATATACTTTAAACTAGTTGGTTCTCAACTAAAAAGAAAGTTTGTTCCTCGCTTCCCAGGAAACTTCACAATGTCTGGAGACACTGTTGATTGTCACAATACTGGCATCTAGTGGACAGACACCCAAGACACTGTTAAACATCCTACAATGTACAGGACACTCGCCTAGGACAAAGAACTATACGACCCAAGCTATCAACACGGCTGAGGTTAGCAAATCCTGGTTTAAAGGAATACACCAAGTTCAGTTTAAAACAGAAATCTTACAGTATTTTTAGTGTAGTTAAACTACTATCTCTAGACCTGTCTTTTTGAAACCAAAACACTGAAACACCACTTAAGCTGTGAACACACACACACTTTAAACCTACAGGTTTACCTGTTCACCTTAAATCAGTACACTGACTTGTTTAAAATAGTATGACTCTACATCTGCCCAGTTAACACATACTTAGCTACCTGCCAAGTTTAAAGTGAAAGTGAAGTCACTCAGTCGTGTCCGACTCTTCACGACCCCAGGGACTATATCCTACCAGGCTCCTCTGTCCATGGAATTTTCCAGGCAAGAGTACTGGAGTGGGTTGCCATTTCCTTCTCCAGGGGATCTTCCCAATGCTGGGATTGAACCCGGGTCTCCCGCACTGCAGGCGGACGCTTTACCCTCTGAGCCACCACCAACATAACAACATGCCGGCTTGCAAACATCTCCAGCACAAACAAGTGGCTTTCTGGACCTATCAGTTTTATATTTCTCTTGGGAAGGACCAGGTGTGATAGAATTGGCAGCTCCCCTCTACTATCCAATTTGTCAGAAACTCCCTAAAAGCTGGCTAATCAGAAGGCAGGGAGGGAGGAAGGAGGCATTGTTTTGGAAATGAGCTGGATGGGCTATGGCCTGGTGGGAAAGAGAGGCTGTCATAAACAAGGGGGTGAGGGGCTGCAGATGCTCAGATCTAAGGCACAGGAAGCCATGTGTCTGGCAGAGAAAGCCCAGTTCTCCCCCAGGCAGTCCCACCTACCCAGGATTCCCCTCCCCCACTGTCCCTGACCATCTGCTCCTGGGCTGAGGGGCCAGGGAAGGGGACTGGAGTTCTGTATGCCCCTCTTCCCCCAAGCCATACAGCTGCTGACTCCTCCACCTCTCAGTGGAAGTGGAGGGGGGAACCAAATGGGGAGGGCACAGTAGAGAGGGTCAGGGGACCCCAGAATCTACGATTGTATACTCACCGTTGTCGAATTCATCAGGAATCTGGGAGGTGGAGAGAAAAAAGAAGGGTTTGGGATGGCAGAGGCAAAACCCAGACAAGGAATCTCTGGGGCCCTGGGAGGAGCAGGCAAAGGTCCCTGGGAGGGAGGGGTCACTCCAGACCAGAAAGGAGCCTGAACAGACCGGATGGGAGGAGACCCACAGGATGCGACCCCTGGTAAGGCCTCTGTGTCTCTCTCCCACTCACCTTGGCACCATTTTCATCCACAGCGTTGTTTCCTGCAAGGGAGATAGTGATGAATGAGAAACTTGAGGCCTGGTCTCCTGGGACTTATGGGAGGAAGAGGGCAGAGGGCCTAGCCTCTTGGGTCTGAGGGAAGGGGGCTAGAGGTATGGTCTCCTGAGAGAGAGGAGGGGGCTGGTAGCCAGAATACCTGGGCCTCTGAGACAAGGAGGGCTGGGGCAGGGTCTCCTGGGTCTCTGAGGAATAAAGGGACTAGAGAGGGAGGACTGGAATTTGGAGTGCTGAAGGAAGAGATAGCTTAGGGGGCTGGTCCAGACCTCTCCTTCCAACCTTTAAACTGACTCCCTATAGCTTAGTACAGGAACCAACCAGTAGTAGAACCTTGAGTAGAGGGGTAGTAGGGGGATTTCTCTCATTTCCAAGTTCCAGTTGGCTGCCCTGAGGGAGGAGCCAGGGAAAGAAGATGGGTGAAGTCCTTAGGGGAAAGAGGGGGCAGTCCCCCCAGCAGAATAGAGGGCCAACAGAACATAACTGGGGGACAGGGGTATGCTCCTCACCGAAAATATAGATGACGCTCACGGTCCCACCAGCCCCGAGCAGCCCAGCAAGCCAGAGTGCCACTTTTTTGGCATAGCTGGGACCCTCAGAGCTTCTCTGCTGCTGTGGTCCCTGCGTCTGGGCCTTGGGGCCTGCTCGGCTCCCAATCTCCGCAACCTGCAATTGAGAGGGGGTAGCTTGGCCAAGAGAGGAGAGAAACAAGGCCGGGGTGGTTCCAGCACCCTGGTCTAAGAAGAATCAAGGTTGAGAGCCAGGAAGTGGACACCCCTATGGCCTCCAGGTGTTGTGTGCCTGCAAGGGCAGGTAGGGGCTGGGTCTCTCAGAAAGGTCAAGAACTAAACTGGTGCTAGGATCCCAGGGGTCCAAGAGATGACAAGCCGCGGCCCAAGATCCTACAGAACTGGAGCGCGGGTGGGGAAGCAGGGCAGGGAGACACGATCAGGGACCCTGACTGAACATTGACTAAGATTTCTGGAGCAAGCCACTGAAGGCCACGCAAGAGGACAGGACGGGGAGTTAAGTCCTCCGGCCGTCTGGAGCTCACAGTAGCGTATGGAGGGGGACGGAGGGGAGGGGCAATCGCCTGCTGGGACTTGGGGAGCAGGGCACAGAAGTAATGGACCCGGAGGTCAGAAGGGCAGGGTCTCTGTCAAGAGGGAGGCAGGTCGAATCAGAAGCCCTAGCCACACCACCACCACCACGGCGAGGAAAATACCCGCGAGGCCAGGCTGAGACTCCAGTGTCCCGGGCCCCTCCCCCTCGAGTATTCCTGAACAGTCACCGAGACAGGAGAGCAGGTGACCCCTCCTTCCCCGGCGCCCACGTGGGGTCGAGAAGGTGGGGTCCAGAAGAGGTGGGATCCAGAGGAGGTAAGGTTCAGAGGACACACTTGAATCCCCAAGCATCTATCCCGGGGAAGCAAGGGCTGCCAACCCCGGGAATCGGTGAAGAGACTCAAAACGCGGGTGGCGTTCCATTCAGCACCTTGAGGTGCTGCGTTCCAGAAGCTCCGGGCGGCCCCGGCCCGCCCGGAACCACAGGAAGGAGCCCCAGCACTCGGGGACCAACCCCATCCGGCTCACCTGGTCCGGGGCCCGAGGGGGCGGCGTCGCGAGCCTCGCACACAGCCCCCGCGCGCCTTGCCGGAGCCCGCTCCGCAATCGCAGGAACAGCGCCGCCGAGGCCGCCATCTTGCGCTGACGCCACGCGGCCCCGCCTCCTCACTCTCTCCCCCCGCCCCGGGCCGGGGCCGCAGCCAATGGTAATGCAGGGGCGGGGCGGGTGGACGGGAGCCCGAGAGAGACAAAAGGCTGCGGGCGCTCTAGCTAGGGCTGGGAGTCTCCTGCCGCCGCGTCCTGCTCAGGCTTGAGGACGTTCCAGCGCCCACGCCACAGGATGGGGCGGGACACCCACTGCCCGAGGTCAAGCGGAGGCCATAAGGAAGGGACCCAATTGCTGCTGGATTTGTCCTAAAAACTAAAAGCCAGCTTCACACACCTTCCTCACGAGCGACCCAGAGGCCTCATCCGCCTTCCCTCCCCTTCTCCCAGTCCTTTCTAGCTTGAGTTTCTTAAACTGGGTCTGGAAAGTCAGCCAGTTTCATGGAGGCTCAGCCAAATGAACCGTTGCGGGCTTAGGGTATTGAGAGGAAATGCGTGAATTAGAGGCTACGGGAGCCATGATTAATCTTCCACATGTAAATCACCACACGGCATTTAGGGGTAAATACTAAGATAATAAGGACTTCCCAAGTGGCTCAGTGGTAAAAGAATCCGCCTGACAAGCAGGAGACACAGGTTCCATCCCTGGGTGGGGAGGATCCCCTGGAGAAGGAAATGACAACCCACTCCAGTATTCTTGCCTGGAAAATCCCATAGTCAGAGGAACCTGGCCTACAGTCCGTGGGGTCGTCGGTCACAAGAGTCAGACAGGACTGAGCAACTAACAGCAACTAAGGTAGTAAACATAAGTTAGGCGAAAGACACAGAATTTTAGGGTTGTGTTACTTCTGGAGGGGAATGGACTGGTCCTTCTTATCTGGTACACAGATGGCTCCTAAATTGGGTGGTAGAGACATGGGTGCTCCTGACATATCTTTTAAAACATTTGAACTATTTTAATACAGGTTATATTACATTTGTAAGAAGACGTGAACATCAAATGAGAAAAGTGAAGGTGGTTAAGGTACTAAGCCCTTCTCTACACTGCTCCCCAGCCCCACCCAAGCCCTTAGATGAGCTACAGTGATTCTGAGGTTACTGCTAGGTGGACTCGAGGGAAAGGACTATCAGATGCTGGAGCCTGCACCATAGGTCCTATTTAGATTTGTGGAGGGACTGTTGTTCCACCAAGTCAGTCATGTCCCAACTCTTTGCAACTCCATGAACTGCAGCATGCCAGGCTTCCCTCCCCTTCACCATCTCTCGGAGCTTGCTCAAACTCATGTCCATTGTGTCAGTGATGGCATCCAACCATCTTGTCCTGTCATCCCCTTCTCAATCTTTGCCAGCATCAGGGTCTTTTCTACTGAGTCGGCTCTTCGCGTCAGGTGGCAAAAGTATTGGAGCTTCAGTTTCCGCATCCGTTCTTCCAATGAATATTTAGGGTTGATTTCCTTTACAATTGACTGGTTTGATCTCCTCGCAGAGGGATACTGACTGATTTTCACTTACTACAACTCAAGCACAAGTTAGATGTAACTTTGTCAATCACATGGCAGTCTCTGTTCTAAAATCTCTGTCCAGTGTCTTCTCATACATTCAATAGTCTCTGGGGCAGGGAGTATCATTTTCTAGATGAGGCTTTGAGTTGAGCTGAGTTCAGTTCAGTCGCTCAGTCGTGTTCCACTCTGCAACCCCATGGACTGCAGCACGCCCGGCCTCCCTGTCCATCACCAACTCCCGGAGTTTACTCAAACTCCATTGAACAACATGGCTTAAGTAGGACCATTATCTGCTGAAGACCCCACAGCAAGGTATCAAGTGGGGTCTGCAAGTGACCTCACTTACAAACCAGAACACAAACAGACAGGACTTTTGACGAAACAGTTTTTTATTCAAAGACCGTAACACAAAAGCAAGCTGGGGAAGGTGGGGAATAAGAAGGTGGAGACCCTCCCCCAGACTCTACTCTGATTCCCATGAATATCAGGGAGGGAGAAAGGAACGCAGAAAGGAAAATAAAAGAAATCCTAAACCACCAGGCTAGCCCTACTCCCGGCCCTGGATCCCAAGTCAGAGCCAAGGGCCAGGGAAGGAAAGAGGGATGTTCTCCATCTGCCAGATTATCTGCCAAAGTCCACTCTGCCTGCCTTAGGCCTCCAGGAGCTTCCCCAGGAAGCGGAGGTTGAGGATCTTGAGCTGTTCGTCAAGGTCCATGCGGACAATGCCATCCTCGCCATCGATACTCAGCAGGACACCTGTGGCTTCCCGATCCTCACCCAGGATCACCTTCACCTGCAAGGGGACAACACACGGGGTCAGGGGCCACGGCAGCAGCCCCACACCCCAACACCCCCTTGCCCTCCCTTACCTTGTTGTTCTTAGTGGGGGTGATGGGCTCCAGGTGTTCACTGGAGATGCTGACAACCTTCTCACTGTCCTTCAGGTACACAGAGCACATGCCTCCCTGGGGGTGGGGACAGCCTGGTCAGCTCCCAACACAGGACTGATACTCCCCTGCCCTCAAGGGACACAGGATCAGGATTCATTCTAAGAAGTCACTTTCCCAAGGTGACGCAGGGGCAGGAAAGGGGAAGGCTGGGCCTGGTTCCAAGGCCTGAGGTCTGTGGTGTAGAGGGGATGGCGGGGCAGGGTGATCAGACCAGCAAGAGAAGCATCTGCATGAAGCTAACTTAGGGTAAAAGGGAGACTGCTGCTCAGGCCCTTCACTCGTGTCCCACACTGGCCTCAGCTTCTCTGACACTTGCTCCTTCTCCTGGGCCCCTGTCTCAAGGATGGCCCCAAGGTCCCCGGCCTGTCCATTTAGGCTCCTGAGGCTAAATCAGGCTCTCTCCCACCTCCCTCCTTCCCACAGCCCAGTAGTGCAACCTGACCGGCCCCTGGGCTCCCAGCCTCTGATCACCACACCTGATCCATCTATGATACAGCAACAAGTGAGTTAATTCCCAACCACACATCTGATCCCATCCCTGCTGAGATGCCCACCCACCAGTGTCCTCAGGACACAATCCAAGTTCTCCAGGCTGGCATGTAACCTGCTGCAGCCTCTCCTCTGGCCTCATGACTCACTTCCCCCTTGACTCTTTAAGTTCCAGCCACAGTGCATAGACTTCAACTCCCCATGTGTGCCAGGCTTTCCCTCCCCTGCAGGCTTCTGCACATGCCCCCTAGCTTCAGCACTCTCAACCCCCTCCCCGGCAATTTCCCTTGGCTTTCTCCTATTTATTCTTCAGGTCTTGATGCACACATTAACCTTCTCCCAGAAGCCCTCCTTGAACACTTATAAAGTTGGGTAAGGTGCCTCCCCAGGGTTCACATAGATCCTCTTTCCTTCTGTGCTTCCCATATCCCAGCTCTGGCCATTCAGGCTGTCTAGGGACATGTCTGTCTCCCCCATGGGAATGTGAGGTCTGTGAGGGTAGGCTGGAGCTGTCTTCATCTCTAGTGCTTGTTTAATTAATTCAATTAATATGTACTGAAAGGCCAACAAAGTGTCAGTCCTGCATCGAGAAACGGGCTATTTAGGAAGAAAATACAGACCTGGCAATCAAAGAATCCCATATGAGTAAACTTTAAGCTTTTAGGCAGCAGGTAGATAACATGAAAAAGAATTACATGAACCGGCAAGAGATAGACCTGAGACAGCCCAGGTGTTGCTCTGAAGGATGAGTAGGAGTTAACTAGACAAAGAATGGAGGGAAGAGAGTTCTAGACAAAGGAAAGTAACGAGCAAAGGCCCTGAGGCTGAAGAGAATTCAGTGACTAGGAAGAATGAAGGGTCGGCAAAGCTGAAGCAGGGGGCGCCCATGGGGCATGGGGGTCTGGTGCTAAGCCAAAGCCTGGCACAGAGGAGCACTCAGTTTTTTTTTTGTTACTGAACTGTGAAAAAGTAACCAGACTCCTGGGTGCCAGTCACTAGACCTCCCAGGCTGATGGGAGCCATGAGCATAAAAGGCAGAACTCCCTGCCTTGTGAAGTTTTGCATGCCAAACCTGTCCACATCTATGTCTCGAGCTATAAACAGCTCCTGCAAGATGTGGATACATAGGAAGAAAAACAAACAAACAACAACAATGAAAACCAGGACAAACCAGTACCACAGAGACTGGGGACCCCAAAGGAGAGGATGCCTGCCCACCCGCCAGCTGGGGCCTTACTTACCGTGACACTGCGGATGACACCCGTCTGCCCCACCACCTGTGTATCCAGGTAGGTGTCCCGCACCTTCACCTGGATGTCAGTGGTCACCCAGTCGCTGGAATTCTGTTCAATGCCTGAGCCCGGCGTGTGCGGGTTGTAGCCACCTGGGGAAGGAGCTCCAGGTGTCATCGGACTGTAGCCAACAGGGCTTGGGCTGGGGCTGGCCTGTAGGGAAAAGGGGATGCGGTTGCTGGGTACAGGTCATTTGGCCTGGGTGTCCCTACAGGCCCAAGGCCCATCTTAGCCCAGCACACTCAAGGGCGTGTCAGTTGACCAATACCTGATATGCCATTGGCGAGGGTGTGGGGTGGTAGCTGGCTGGGGAGTGGGTGTTCTGGTAGCCTGCTGGACTTGGCGCCACCTGGTGGTAGCTCTGAGGGCTGGGGCTGGGCTGGTAGGAGCCTTGCGGGGAGGGGGCCGCATAGGGGGAGAACTGGTCTGTGTTGTACCTGCAGAGACAAGGAGCGAAGCGGGTATTAGCTGGGGGCATTAGAAGGGGAGAGAAGAGACTTCCCTGGTGGTCCAGTGGTTAAGAATCCGCCTTGCAATGCAGGGGGCCTGGGTTCAATCCCTGGCCAGGGAACTAGATCCCACAGGCGACAACTAGCTCACATGCTGCAATGAAAGATCCCGCATGATGCAACACAGACTCAATGCACCACATAAATAAATATTAGGAGAGAAGGAGATGATGGCAGTGAGGAGGCTTTGGCAGCGAGAAGGCTTTGGCAGCAGCTGATAAGGGCTAGCCCCAATGGACTCACATGGCTGGTGTCCCTGGAGTCTGTGGGTTGTACTGTGGGTTGACCTGCGGGGACGAGGGGTCTGGGTAGCCAGGTGTTTGGGGGTTGGGGGTGCCCCCGTAGGCCTGTGGGGATGGGGTAGGCTCATCATCAAAGGCATACTCATATTCTTCCTCAGCCCTGTTGGGGAGAGAGGTCTGTTGAGAATGACTATGGTGGTCACAACGATGTAGCAAATGCCTCCAGGACAGCACGGAACACCAGGCAAAACCAAGGCAACTCCATCCTCACAAACAGCCCCATCCAGAGGCCTCTTTTTCACAGGTGGGCAGACTTGGAAAACAGAGATGAGGTTGCCCATCCAAGGTCATACAACCAGCCACCTGACAACAGTCACACACTCTGTCTCCAGGCCCACATCTTAAACCCAGCTCGCTACACTGATGGGAGCTGGAGAAATGACTTTGCTTCCAGCCCCGGCAAGGCCTACCCTCCTTCACAAAACCAGCCTGGGGCTGGGAGCAGAGGACTCAAGGTAGGTCACACAGACCTGACCATTTCACAGACACCCAGTGGAACCACTCATGCACACGGGCACACACACTCAGGGAACCCTGCCTCGGCCCCAGCTCACCGTGATGGTGTATTGGGGTTGTTTGGGTCCCAGGCCCCACTCTGGGCAGGAGTGCGGCTGCCGTCATGCAAGGGCGTCTGAGAACCATAATGCGGGGTGCGGCTGCCTGGAACGGGGGAGAGAGATGTGTCCGTCAGTTCTGTCCTGTCTCCAGACTCCTCCACATCACCCCCATCCCTGTCTGCTGGGAGCGCTCACCATCCTGGAGGGGCGTCTGAGAGCCGTACATGGGTGTGCGGGAGCCAGAGCCGTACATGGGCGTCTGGGAGCCATACATGGGTGTCCGCCCGTAGGTTGAGGCCATGCCGCCTGGGCGCCGTGAGCCCCTGTAGACACAGAGAACAAGCAGGCTGAGCAGGGCCCTCCCACCGCCCAACGGCCTTCTTCCCAGCCCTGCCCTGGCCCGTACACGGTGGTGAGGCGCTGGCGGTCCACTGAGATGGTCTGGCAGGTGGAGTGCAGCTCCACGCGAGCAGTGGACTCCGTGGCGTCCTTCACCACACCAATGTAGCCTGGCGGGGAGGCAGGAGGTCAGCGGGCGGACTCTCCTCCCCACGTCCCTCCCTGGGCCTCCACACGGCCCCGCAGGTCACCTTTGTAGGGCCCCTGGGAGATGCGCACAGTCTGGCCGATGAGCTCGTTGTCTCTCCGCCCTCGGCCCCTGCTCATGCCACCACTGCCGCCACCTGGGCTGCCAAAGCCACCGCGCTGACCTGGGAAGGAATAATGTCACTAGTCCCCGGTCCACCCCCCACATGCTGTGCCCATAGCCAGGGTCCCTTCCAGCCCCCTCTTCGCCTGACTCCCCCCAACCTCTGGGTTAGGAGCCTTCTCCGGAGGACCCCCTACCAGAGCCCAGGGCTTTCCCTTCACAGCCCTGACCACCCTGGGCTGTCACTGTTGGCAGGGGGTTGGGGGTCGGGTCTCCCCTGGGCTCTGAGTCTTACCATCTGCAGGCCAGCCCAGAGCAGATAGTGAGTGCAGGCTGAACAACATCCCTCCTCCACCACCCCCCGACACATCCACACCCCAGATCCCCCTCACCTCCAGCACTGGGGTGCATAGGGCTGCTGATCCGGGGGCTCATAGGGGCAAAGCCTCCTACTGTGAAGTTGGTCACATCGCGAGGCTAGGGGGAGGGACAAGAAGTGAACTGGCAGCCAGGGCCTGAGTGACAGGTTCCCAGGCCCCACAATCCCACGTCTGCTGTTTGAACCTGCCCAGCAGCCATCCCTTCCTCCTTCTGGTCACAGTGGCTCAATTCCCTTTAGGAAAACTGCCACCCCTACGCCACTGTGGGCCTGTCAATCAAGAGGCAAGGAGTGGGACTACCATGTGGTGGTCAGCAATTTAAACCCTGGTGACATACAAACTGCAAATTCCATCTGCAGGGCCCTGAGGAGACCATCTCCTGATCCCAGCTCCCCAGATCCCACATCTGATTTCCTTTCGGATACCTAGTTCTGCACAACTTCCTACAAATCCCACCTCAGGAACTGTGCTGTCCCCTGAGACATTCATGGGGCGCCCTGACCCTTTCTTCAAGTCTGGCTTAAATGCCACCTCCTCAAGGAGATGAGTCTGTCCTTAACGTCCTCTCTAAAGCAGCAACCCCCATACTCTCTATCTCCTTCTCTTGGTTTATCCTTCAACATCAGCCCAAGTTGTACTACACATGTATTTATTTATCTGTTCACCTCCAGAGCAGGAGCACTAGGACAGGGTTTTTTTGTATGGTTCACTGCCGCAACTCCAGTGTCAAACACCTAACAGGTTCCTCAAGGAGATGAGTCTGTCCTTAACGTCCTCTCTAAAGCAGCAACCCCCATACTCTCTATCTCCTTCTCTTGGTTTATCCTTCAACATCAGCCCAAGTTGTACTACACATGTATTTATTTATCTGTTCACCTCCAGAGCAGGAGCACTAGGACAGGGTTTTTTTGTATGGTTCACTGCCGCAACTCCAGTGTCAAACACCTAACAGGTGCTCAATAAAACTGAATGAATAAATGATTTGGTAAATAGATCAGAATCTCAAAACCCTTTTTTTTTTTTCCAAAATTTGCCAAGGACCCGACACTGACATCTGCCCTCCTGCCCAAATGGACATCAAGCCCGTTTGTGTCACTCCTGAGGCCAGGGAAGACCAGAGAGCTGAGCCAGGTGACCAGCAGACTGGGTGCCACCATGCCCACCTCACCTTCGAGCCCCCTGCCAGCACCAGGTGGCGGGTCTTGCAGACAAACATGCCGCCATTCTCCACCAGTTTCTTGCAGTGCAGGAAGGCGAAGCTGCGGAAGAGATGGCGAATCTCGCCTTCCCGGCCCTGGACGGGGGAAGGACAGTCAGCTCGTGGCCACGCTCCACCCCAAATCTCTCAGCTGTAACAGATGGGACAAAGCTTATTATACTCACCGAGTGGGGGCCGTCAATGACCTTCACGATGTCTTTCACATGGATATTATTTTGTTCTGAGTCCAGGGCCACGGCAAAGCGGTTGTCTTTCTTCCGGGTCACAGCCTGGTGCCTGACAGTCACCACCTTCCCATACATGTTCAGCACCTACGGAGGGACGAGAGGGAATATCGAGTGGCTGAGAGTGGTGTCATGTTGGGCAGGGCTTCCCTGCAGTGGGATGGTTCTTCCTATGGGAGACTGTCCCACGCTCTGCAGGATGTCTAGACTCCCTGACTCTGGGGCAGGCGATGTTAGGAACCACCCCCTGGGCACCGGGTCACCCAAAAATGTCCCCGTCATTCCAAAACACCCTCTAGAAGGAGACTCCATTCTGACTGAGCATCAGAGACCTGAGATGAGCAGAGGAACAAACGTTAACATAATAGTTAATGTCTATCCACCACTCTGTGCCAGATGGGTGCTAAACTCTTCACACAAGATTCCACTGAGGCCTCAAATTTCCCTCTGAGGTGGGTGCTGTCACAGCTCCCATTTTAGAGGGGAAATCTCAGGCCCAGAGAGGGCAAGTTACTAGCTCAGGGTCACAGAGCAGAACGTAAAAGAGCTGAGATGTGAATCCAGAGTCTGGGGTCCTAAGCATTTATACTCTTTGGCTGCCACATCCTCAGTAAAGGGGAGGAAGACACTAGCAGTAGCCAGCCCTTAAGCCCAGCACCCAGTGCCCAGGTACATATCTGACTTCAGGGATTCAGTCACAGCCAGTGAAGCATATGCCGCTGCTACTTCCTTTTCACAGGCGTGATACTGAGGCACAGAGAGGCTAACGGACATGTACCCTCCCGACCAATGTCACACAGTGAGCCCCACATGACAGAGCCAGGTCTGCACCCGGGGCAGTCTGGGTTCTCGGCCACCTCATTCCGCCACCTCCCAGGAGGAAGAGCTGGAGGGAGAGGAGGCCCCTGCATGCAGCACACACACCTGGAAGGTCTCCCGCTCCAGTCGCACGATGACGCCCACGGTCTGGGGGTCCAGCTGCACCAGCTCCCCCCATTCGTGCTGGCCCCCGACATCCACGCCTGATGCCGTCTCTGAACAGAGCTGCAGGTCCCGGGGGAGCACCTTCAGCTATAGGAGATGGGAGTGGGTGAAGCAGGGTCCATGCAGCTCTGTGTACATCCACCCCACTCCCAGCCCCCCACCAGCTACCTCGTGCATGGTGAGGTCAGAGAAGAGGATGACGAAGTTCTCCTCCACCCGCACGATGAGGCCTGTGTCGCCCTCAAACCGACCAGCGATCACCTTCACGTGGTCCCCCATCTTGAAGTACTTGCGAAGTTCCTGGGCCGGGAACTCCAGCATGTCCTGGGGATGGGGGTGAGGACAGCGAGCAGGTTAGGAAAGTCACCACAGACCATGTGCCCACCCACCTTCAGATTCCACTCGTATTCCCAGAAAGTTCGGGCCACAACCCACGCCAGGCTTACGCCCCCACCTAGAGACCACCTCAGGCCACTGAGACCACCCTCAGCCTGCCCCAGAAACCCAGGATATCAGCTTGGACAAGCCTTAACCCTGCATAGAGATGGGCCATCCCCAAGACATATGACACCAGACTACAGAGACCTCCTCAGACCCACCTGGAGACAGCCTCACCCTAGATACACACCACTGGGCCTGGACAAGTGTCAGACGCACCCACCCCCAAGCAAACTAAAACCAGTGACCTCAAGAATACTTCATGGTTTCATCATGCTCTCAACCCAGCACGTACACACGGGTGGTACGGCCCCCACCTTGAGGTCCTCGTGCTTGGGCATGATGGTGATCTTGTTGCCGTCCACGCTGAGGATCTTGCCCTGCAGGTTGATGAGCTCGCCCTCGCACACCTCCACGTTGTCCCCGGGCTGGAAGTTGTGCTCCCGCTCCTTCCCTGCAGGGCAGACA
This sequence comes from Oreotragus oreotragus, assembly GCA_006410675.1. Taxonomy (NCBI): domain Eukaryota; kingdom Metazoa; phylum Chordata; class Mammalia; order Artiodactyla; family Bovidae; genus Oreotragus; species Oreotragus oreotragus. The sequence goes on along the minus strand of SJYX01000293.1, from coordinate 271,162 downwards.
CAGGGCTAACCTGGGGGCTGCTCACCATGGGCTGCCCTCTCCTTGGGACTGGGTTACCGACCATGACCTCATACCTGTGCTTTCAGTCACCACCTCCAGGTCGATGCCCTCTGGCTGGTCCTCAAACTTCTCCAGCTCAGACAGTGTGGGCTTCACACCCTCTGTGATCTGAGCCCCAAAACAAAAGGAAGAGAAGGAAGCAGATGAAGGTCAGTGGCATAGCCCAGCTTAATGGCATGGAAAGATGGTGAGGTTATTCTCCTGGGGATACTCCTTTGAGGATTACCTGGGACAAACCCAGATAACCCACTGCTCTGGGGCCTGAACTGCAGGAGGGAGAAAGCTGGGCCTTCCCACTCCCTACCACCCTTGGCACAACTCCCTCTGGGACCCTTACCACAGCAGACATGGCAAAGCTCTTGAACAGAAAGCCCTTCCGGCTGTAACGGTTCCCCTCGAAGATGAGGAAGTCACCGTCGGAGGCAACGTCACCCCCCAGGGATCTGGGATTTTGCGGGGCAGAGAAGAAGATGTTAAGAGGTTTGCTAGGCCTCAGTCTCCTCCGCTGGCAAAGGGGGAAGTGGACACGGGATGCCTGAGCCATCCCATCCCAAACACCCGCTCTGGGTGGAAGTGATCTCTCACAAAGCCCGAAGGCCCTTACTCGATGGCAGGGTACACTGCTCCCGTCCCTCTGCACTCTGCTGCCCCCTTCCCTGCTTTATTTTTAATGACGGTTCATTAACACCCTCTGATGAGCTCCTGTTTGATACATCTCCCTAGAATGGCAGTTCCAGAAAGGCAAGGACTTAGCATCTTTTATTCACTATTTACCCTACAATAGTGCCTGGCACACAGCAGGCACTCACTCGTTGAGTACGAGCTAGACAAAGTATCAGACCACGCTAACAGTAAACACTCACACACACATGACCTCACTGACTCCTCTCCAAAGCCCATGACATCAGTAATATGACCCTCATTTTCCAGGGAAGTGAGAGACCGAGGCTCAGGGAGGGTACACGGCATGGCCAAGGTGGCCAAGCCTACGAGTCTACGAGTCAAGGCTCAAATGCAGGGGTTAGGGCTCCCAAGCCTGTGCTTTGGCTCTCCCGACCTGCATGTGGGGCGACCCACACGGGTCACGCGGGCAGGGGACCCTCAGATCCCGCCCCACGCTGCTAGAGTAGGGAGGGAAAGCCCACTCTGAAAAAGGGGAGTGTGCGGAGCGGGCTGGGTTCCTCCCACCGATCATCTTCTCATGCACACGGTGCATCAAGGGAGAGGGGTTCGAGTGTGCTCAGCTGGGCAGGTCTGGGCACTGCGTCAGACCAACAGCTGCGGGGCAGGGAAAGGTCGCTCTCAGTAAGGGGATTTCCAGTTGGGGGGAGACCAGTGCTGTAAATGAGTCCAATTCAGGCATGTGAAGTACTAATCTGGCCTGGCCTAGAGGTATTAGCCGAGCCTAGCAGATCAAAAGGCTCATTCTACAATCCAGCCCTTATCAGAATGAAAAAACTGTTCACATTTACGATGTGTTCCAGAGCAGGACCAGAGGGCAGGTGTCGCTGGCTGCTTTTGTTTCTTCATCCTCCTCACCTACCCTCCCTGCTGGAGCCCCCAGAAGCCCTGGGACGATGGAAACCCTGGGGTGCTCCAGAGATCCACTCAGCTGGGGAGGGGGAGGGGGACAGAGACGTCCTGAGCAGAAGGGGCTCTGTACCCCATCTGAGGTGTCCAGACATTAGGAGATCAGGAAGGAGACTATAAGGCCTGATGTGTCGATAAATCTCATTTCAATAAGTGACACCATTCCTCACACTGACTAGGTACCAAGTGTTATTTTGGGCACACACACATATTAATTCTTTTGAGTCTCAGTGCAATCCTAGGAAGCGGGGGTTACTCTTACTGATCTTTGCAGCAGAGGAAACTCTGAGGCGCAGGTATGTTAAATAACTTGGCTAAGGCTATATTGCCAAGTTAACCACTCATAAACTAAACCCTCGACAGCTCTGGGGAGCCCAGCTCTACAAGAGAATCTGCAAAGGGACATCCTACACCACAGATCTGGGCACCCAGCCCAGCCCAAGGACACTCACCTGATCTTTTCTGCATCAAACAGCCTCTGTGGGGGCCGCTTAAACTTCTTCCTTTTGGCAAACCAGTCTTTCTGTGTAGGAAAAGAGGCATGGATGGGAAGTGTGCGGGACGAGGACTTGGCCACCAGCAGGGATCAAGCATGCCCACCCTGCTCCCAGCAGCACATCCCCACAGTACCAAGCTCATGCGGGCCTTGATGCGGTCGTAGTCGATGCGTGGGATCATCTTCAGGGAGATGGTGTTTTGACTGGGCTCCACGTAATCCACCTGAGAAGTCCGGTCGGGAGGTCAGCAGGGCCCCAGCCTTCCCTCCCCAACTCCAGACACAGGGAGGGTGAGGAGATGCCAGGAAGGGCCAGAGACAGAGCATGATGAGAGGAAACGAAACTGCCAACAAGTCCTCCAGATTCATTCTCTAGGCTGTCTTCCCTCCAGCCTGAAATTAAGTACCCACTGACGACGTGACAGCTCCAACTGGATGTCTAAAAGGTCCGTCAAACCCAGCATAACTGCAGCTAACCTCCTGATTGCCTCCAAACCTGCTCCTCTCCCCACAGGTCCCCTCCATTCTTCCTTTTGCTCAGGCACACGATGTGGGAGGCATTCTTCACTCCTATCTTTCTTTTACACCCACATCCAATCTGGAAGCAAACCTGTCAGCTCTGCCTTCAACAATTCTGACCTCTTCTCCCCCGTCTACTACTGCAACCTCGGTCCTGTCCACCGTCACCTGCAATCCAGACAGCAGTCTCCTCACTGATTTCCCTGCTCCTGCGGCCCCATCCTGTCTATTGCAGGGTTTCCTTAGCCAGGTGATCCTTTGTTGTGCGGGGTTGTCCCAGGCCTTGTCAGATGTTGGCAGCATCCCTGACTTCTAGCCACTGAATCAACTCATTTCCCAGTTCAAGCCACCAGAAATGTCTCCATTCTATGTGAAAGGTCCCCTGGGGGTCCCCTGCTTGAGAATCAGTGGTCTGATCTCCCTGTAGTCAGCAGAGTAATCCCATTAAAATCCAAGCTTCCCTTGGAGCCTCCCATCTTACTCCAGTAAAAGGCAAAGTTCTTGGATGGGCTACAGGCCCCCATTGCCTCCCTGAGCTCATCTCCTGCCACTCTCACCCTCGCTCACTCTGCTTCACCCATCCTGGCTCACATGCTGCTTTCTGCCACGCCTCTTTCCCGAGAACTTCACATGGCTCACTTCCTCACCATTTTCAAATCACTGCCTAACATTCATCAAACACCCACAGAAGATGGTCCTCCATTCCTGTGTGTTCGCAACCAAGTCCAGACTCTGCTTCACCTGACCCAAGTGGGTTCTGCTCTCTGACTAAATTAGAGGGCTGGAAAGGATAAAGCATAGAGAAGGGAGGACAGAACAGAGCGCCCTGGCCTCCTCAGCTGCCCCAGCCCAGCCCCAGGCACCTGAGCGATGTCATCCTTGTAGATGCCCCGCTTGAGGCGGACCCAGGATTTGGGTTTCAGGTTGGCCACCTCCTTCACCACTTTAAGCACATCCGTCATCTCCTTGATGGGCACCATCTGCTGGTTCCAGTATCCAAGCCGCAGGTTGCCCACACCCTCGATGGCCTGCTTCACGTGGGTCTGCTTGTAGGCCTCCACGTAGATGTAACCCTTCACGTGCTCCGGTGCCACTACCGATTTGATCTGCAGGGGCTGGAGGGCCAAGCCGGTGGGCAGAGACAGTGAGACACGACTGCTGGCACCAGGCACGACTGCCACCTCAGCAAGCTCTCTTCTAGGGGTTTATCCCACAGAAACACGCTGTGCAACGACTCCATCACAAGGATGTGCGCTGCAGTTATTATCACAGAAACAGGTGTGCTCAGAGGTTAATTTACACCTGCCAACACCAATTTAAAAATTTGCTCCTACCAATAACCTAAATTTCCACCTTAAGAAAATAGAAAAGAAAGAGGCAATTAATCCCAAAGCAAGCAGAAGGAAGAAACAATAAAGATCAGACTGGAAATAAGTGAAACAGAGGTTAGAAAAACAACAGGGAAGGTGGTTGCTTGAAAAGATCAATAAATTTGACCAATCTTTAGCCAGACTGACCAAGGAAAAAAAGAGAAAAAACTCAAATTACCAAAGTCAGGCATGAAAGAAAGGACATTACTACCAACCAAACTTCGAGAATTTTAAGGCATACTATGAATAACTACATGCCAATAAATTAGATAACCTAAATGAAATGAGTATTTCTTTTTTGTAGAAAGACATAAACTACTACAACTGACTCAAAAATAGAAAATCTTAATAGACCTATACAAGGTAATGATTTTGAACTAATAAGCAAAAAACACACGCACACCCACCCACAGCCCAGGATTAGATGGCTTCACTGGTGAAATTTATCAAACATCTAAAAATTACCACCACTCCTTCACAAAAGCCTCCAAAAAATAGAAGGGGGACATTCCCAATCAGTCCTATGAATCCATTATTACCCTGATACCAAAACCTAACACAGACAACATAAGAAAACTACAGACTAAATCCCCTATCAACATAGATGCAAAAACCTTTAATGAAACAGAACATCAAATCCAGCAATATCGTATGTGAATTACATTTCAATTTTTTAAAAAGCAACTAGATTGTTTCAGTATTGTTCCTAATAGCAAAAAAAATGGAAACAACTTTATATTTCCTGGGCATAGAAAGATGATCATGGTGCTGAGAAAAGGCTCTCTGCAGAATGATATGTATATAATACCATTTTATTTTTTTAAATACCTATTAGGTATTAGATATTTTAATAATCATTTAAACATAGAAATTCAAGTTTTTATTCCATGTTTTCCTGGTTTTGACAATACACATACCCAAAAAGGGGCTCCCCAGGTGGTGCTAGTGGTAAAGAATCCGCCTGCCAATGCAGGAGACGTAAGAGACTTGGGTTCAATCCCTGGGTTAGGAAGAGCCCCTGGAGGAAGGGCATGGCAACCCACTCCAGTATTCCTGCCTGGAGAATCCCATGGACAGAGGAGCCTGGTGGGCTACAGTCCATGGGGTCACAAAGAGTCACACGACTGAAGCGACTTAACAAACAGCACGTTTTTCAGTATGCAGGGAAGATGGTCTGGAAAGACACACAAGATTGTGTGCTCAGTTCCTCAGTCATGTCCGACTCTGCAACCCCATGGACTGTGGCCCGCTAGGCTCCTCTGTCCGTGGGATTTCCCCTCAAGAATACTGGAGTGAGTTGCATTTCCTCCTCCAGGGGATCTTCCCAACCCAGAGATCGAACTGGCGTCTCCTGTGGCTCCTGCACTGGGAAGCGGATTCTTTACCACTGAGCCACCTATGAAGCCAGGGCACACAAACCAACAGTAGTTACTTCTGGAAAATGGGACGCGGGTACGGAGAGATTTGGGCTTTTACGATACACATGTACCATTTGAGTCCTATCTCAAATGAGGTTACTAGAATCTTGCCTAGGGCACAAAGCAGAAGTCTGAGCACATTTAGAATCACAATCTGCACATCCTGCAACTGTCCACTGGTCCCACTGACACACACCCACTGCTCCGACAGGTGAAAGCAAGGCACTCGGTCTAATACAAACTACATTCAGCGAGAAAGTTACTAGTCAGCAGGCCTTGGTTCCAAAACTAACAATTACGCCTCTGAAAACAACTGAACACGTGCTGTAGAACAAGCCCTTAGAGTTGGACACGTTCAAAGATAACTTAATTCTAAAGATGCTGAGGTGAAAAGCAAGGGGCACAGAGACGGGAAGTGGCTCGATCAAGGTCATAGAGTGAGGAAGCCACAGGGGCAGGATTCAAAACTCAACAGTCTAAAGATAGATCTGTGCCCTTCCTGCAGCATCTGCTGCCCTGCACGCAGTCAGCATTACTTCATGTTTTGTGTGCTGCATGTAAGCAAGCCCTGACAGGGCAGGGACCAGCGCTGGCATGGCCACTGCTGTACCCTCAGCATCGCCAAACGCTGGGAGCAGCCCAGAGGAGCGGCTCAATGGACTTGGATAACACTGAAAAATAGAAGGAAGGAATTCTCCTGACAGGCCTGTTCTGTGATGCACTTAGCCACACTGCCCTATGCTAGGACTCCCAACCAAACAGCAAGAGGGTGACAGCTGCCCACCAGGGCTGGTGAACAGGAAGAACTCACTCTCAGGCAGAAAAGGCTCAGGAAGAGAGATGGCTGACTTTCAGAGGGGTGCAGGGGCTGGGGAACCCTGCCAGAAATGCACAGAGAATGAAGACAGCACCTCAACAGGCACAAAATAACCCTTCAACTCAGAAAGGGGTCACTTTCTAGCTGAAGCAGCTCACTTAACATGCAGTGCTGCTCAGCTGGGGTGCCTGGTACCCCTGACCCTGTTCTGTCTCTCACTCTGGGCTTTACCCGTCTAACACCCCGAGGCTGCCTGCCTACCCGACTCACCGTGTCTGTGAACTGGTAGGCAATGAACTTGCGCATCAAGGAAATGGCTGTGGCCCGTTCCTCCCCAATCTGGAAGAATAAAGGCAGGCTTAAGAGAGATGACAAGACGGGGAACAGGACATAGAAAAGTGGGCAGGAGAGAGCAGCAAGGAAGACAAAGCCGGGGAGGGCAGGATAGGGTATGGGATTAACAGCTACAAACTATTATGTATAAAATAAAGCTATAAGGATACACTGCACAGCACAAGGGACAAAGCCAATATTTTATAATAACTACGAATGCAGTGTCTTTAAAAATTGCAAATCACTATGTTGTACACCTGAAATTTACAAAATATTGTAAGTCAATTACATCTCAATTAAAAAAATAAAGACAGACAGTGTCATTGGGCAAAAGATAAAGTAAGACAACAGGAATTTTCCTGGCTGTCCAGTGGTTAGAAAGGACTGTGCTCTCACGGCCGGGGGCCTGGGTTCAATCCCTGGTTGAACTAAGACTGCACAAACTACACAGTGCAGTCAAAAACAGAAATAAATAAATAAAACAGGAGAGAGAGAACAAGAGAGAAGGAGGGGTCAGAGAGCAAGACGCACAGACGGCAAGAAAACCTGGGGGGAGACACTGAGTGAGGGAGAGGGGAGGGGGTGAAGAGGGCGGGGTAAGGAGAGAGAAGGATGCAGAGGCAGAGGAAGAAGGACCAAGAGACGGACAGGTCAAGGCGAGTTCCCCTAACAAGGCCGCTTCTCCATTTCTCTGCCTCCCTCAGGTCATGAGGCCAGGGCACATACCTTACATTTGACAGTCCACAGATTGGGGTCCCTGACAGGAGAGGAAAAAGAAGCCTTTTAGTAAATCCATCTCCTCATGGGAAACATACACATCACCACATCCACCCCTCTTCCTCTCCCTCCACACCCTCTCCCTTCTCCATCCTGCCATCCGCAGGCAGAGGAAGGAGAGAGAAAAGCACCAACTGAGCAGGCTGAGGAGGGAGAGAAAAAAGCACCAACTTGCCATTCCCTTCTTTCCCCACCAGCCACCACTCCGTCTGTGCAACTCTGTGGCCTGATTCACTTCAGGGAGTGAGCCATGTGGGGACACCACCCCATAAAAATTCCCACCGAAGCCCTCCTGTCCCACGCTCTTACTTAACTCCTGGAAGCAGCTGCTGCTGGGTGATGTCATCCGAGAGCTCATCAGACCCTCCATACACCCTGGAGAGAAAGGGGCAGTCAAGCAGGAAGGGCGTTTGTCAGACCCCAACCTTCCTAAGGGACCACATGCTCCCAGGCCCACCCCAGCCCAGCACACGCCCTTACGTCTCTCCCACAGATGACTTGGCGTATTTCTTCATGTAATACTCGCCCAGTTCTTCTTCTCGCTGGTCCCTGGGGTGTGTGAGAGAAAGTGAATGAGAATGGAAGGTTGAGGAGAGGAGGGTGGGCTGACCTGCCCCCAGATCTCCCCATGGAAGCCGGCCTCACCCTTTCCCATCTCAGCTCACCTCCAGAGGTTTTGCAGGCGGCGAGCCCCAGACCGGTCTTCATCCAGGACAACATTGTCAATGTTGGAGGCTGCAAAGAAATGGGCAGACAGGGCGAGTAAGAGGAGATGAAGAGTGGGGGCCTGGAGAAAGCGGTGGGGGACTAGGGGTCAGAGTTGGGTCCTGGGGCAGGAGACACCTCACTGAGGAAACCCCCAACCCTCAGCCCCTGTTCTGGCCCGCTCAGCATCCTGCTCCCAGTGTCCTCCTTGGGGGTGGGGCCCAGGAGCTGGGGACACCCAGTTGTTCCTAGCCACTCACAACCGCTGTCTCAGCACACCCCGAATTCTACCCCACGCCACTCACCCAGCCCCTCACCCCTGCACCCCGCAACATTCACACATAAACACACACATACTCTCCCAGGTCAAATCTGGCCCTAAAACCCCCTGCCTGGGGACCCTGCATGAGCCAGAGGCCCCAGGGCTGGCCAGGGGCCGGGGTGAGGGAGGGTGCCACGGGCAGGAAGGAGGAGATGTCAGGACATGGGGGGAGGGTGGGGAGTCGCACTCTCGAGCTCTTACCTTCGATCTCTTCTACTTGGAGGAAGTGGTGGTGGAGGTGGTGGTGGTGGTGGTGGGCGAGGGCAGACAAAGTATGAGCCAAATTATAGCAGCGAAATCAACCAATGTGGGGGGCAGGGGGAGGGAGGGACACAAGAAGGTTGGAAATCAAAAGTGAAGGCCAGGCACCGGGTGGTTGGGGGAGAAGCCGAAATGTATGAGGTGCACAGAACGGAAAATAACAGGGAAGGGGTGGCACTGGCCCAAGAAGTGGGGGGTAGCTTGGGATACAGCCTGACCCCCCACCCCCCAGAAGGGATTCACTGGGGCCCTGGGATCCCAGAGTCCTCTCCTCACAGCCCCCAACCCCCCAGCTCATGGGCCTAAAAGGAAAAGGGTGCAGAGCTGGTCTCTCTGGCAAAGACAGAAAGAAGCAAGGTGAGGAGGGTGAGGGGCAGGACAGTGCGGGGGGTGGGTGGGCTCTCAAGACCCTCTCGGCCACACCCTCGGTGGTCTCCGGGAAGTGGGGCCCCCCTCACCTTTCTCCAGGATGTCCTCTGCTCCATCCTCCCACTGGTCCTCATCCTCGTATTCATCGTCCACATCTGCAACGGAAATGCCGAGTGGTCAGCGGTACAGCCAGGGCAAAGGTGACCTCATCGCACCAGCTCCCAGAAGATATTTCCTCCGGGCAGTGGGTACTATGGACCCTCAGCTTCCAGATCAGGACACTGAGGCTCGGACAGGCAAGGCTTCTGCCCAAGGCCTCAGAGCTGCTTTAAGCCCCAGGGACAGTCTCATGTGTGGATCCACCTAATTCTAAAAGTTATCCCTCCCTCCCACCACACACAGATCCATTTTAAAAACAAGATCCAAATAAGCAAGCAAAAGAGTTCCCTCCTAACTATTAAGGGAAGACTGGTACATAGTTTTTTTTTTTTTTTAAGACAGGATTCATGGTTTGTTGGTTTTATTATTATTCTCTTACATTTCTAATAACCAACACTTAATGTTAGGGTACCAAGTGCCCTGCCCCTCCTCTGAGTACTTGCCAGATTACTCACTGAATCTTCCTGGCCACCCTAAGGGAGGTACCACCATCTTTCTAATTTCACAGTAAGAGATCCGAGACACAGAGAGGTCATCTAACTTGTCCAAAGGCTCTCAACTGGTGCCTGAGAAGCAATCTGGCTCCAGGGTCCATGCACCTAACCGCTTCATTACATTACATGTATTCTTTTGTATGTATCAAATACTACACTAAAAACTTAACCTGACAAAATATCTACTACTGNCACAGTCAAAGGCTTTGGCATAGTCAATAAAGCAGAAATAGATGTTTTTCTGGAACTCTTCCTTTTTCTAACCCCCAGTGGACAGTAGCAAATCCTATGTGTTTTTTTTTATACTTAAATATCTATGATAAAGTTAAATTATAAATTAGGCACAGTAAGACAGTAACAACAGTAGCTAATAAAATAGAATAAGTAAAACAATATATTGTAATTAAAATTATGTGAAGGTGGTCTTTCTCTCTCATTCTAAATATCTTACTTTGTAAATTTAGGTGCTTGGTTAAGATGGATGAGGCATTATCACACACTATGGCTTGCAGTTTGACATGCGTCAGCAAAACTAACACAAACTTCTTTTTCCATTTTCACAACTTCATGCTATCTATGAAAATTTATTCTTCCTGTAGATTTCAGCAACCTCAGCATTCAATTTTTTTTTCTTTCCTTACTAAGTTCAGTTCAGTTCAGTCACCCAGTCGTGTCCAACTCTTTGCGACCCCATGAAATGCAACAAGCCAGGCCTCCCTGTTCATCACCATCTCCCGGAGTTCACTCAGACTCACGTCCATCAAGTCCATGATGCCATCCAGCCATCTCATCCTCTGTCGTCCCCTTCTCCTCCTGCCCTCAATCCCTCCCAGCATCAGAGTCTTTTCCAATGAGTCAACTCTTCTCATGAGGTGGCCAAAGTACTGGAGTTTCAGCTTGAGCATCACTCCTTCCAAAGAAATCCCAGGGTTGATCTCCTTTAGAATGGACTGGATCTCCTTGCAGTCCAAGGGACTCTCAACACCACAATTCAAAAGCATCAATTCGTCGGCACTCAGCCTTCTTCACAGTCCAACTCTCACATCCATACATGACCACAGGAAAAACCATAGCCTTGATCATGGTTACCTCAGAGAGAGGGAGAAGAATTCATTTTGGAAAGGGTTAACTGATATCTCAATGTTTTCAGTTCTTTGTCAGTTATATTCTTCTCTATATGGGTTAAATTATTCAGTAGCTTAGTCATGCTTGACTCTTTGTGACCCCATGGACTGTAGACCACCAGGCTCCTCTATCCATGGAATTTTTTAGGCAAGAATACTGGAGTAGGTTGCCATTTCCTTCTCTAGGGGATCTTCCCAACCCAGAGTTTGAGTCCACACCCCTTGCACTGGCAGGCAGATTCTATATAACTGAGCTACCTGGGAAACCTCATTCTTCTGTATATCTTTTTATATATTTGAAATAGTTTTAAAATATGTGTTTTTTAAGGACTATAAGAGTTGGGGTGGGTGGGTATATCAAATTTGACTGGAGGGAATCCAGGAAAGTAACAAGCTGTCTGAAGAAGCAAAGGGATGAAAGGCTGGGATGGAGGTGAAGAGGGCACCAGGGTAACACCATGAGTTTCTGCTCTGAAACTAGGCGCAAATGAAGAGAACTGAGCGGGGTTCGCTTCCACTTGAATGTGGAGACAGGTAGAAACAGGAGGAAATGTTATTTACGAAGCTCAGGAAAAGATTTGACCATTAGAGTTTCGATTTTGTTCACATACAGTGGAAAGATATATATATAGAGAGAGCTTTTTCAGCAGGACATTAAAAGATTTGGTGTGTTCTTTTATTTATTTTTTTTTATTTTTACTTTATTTTACTTTACAGCACTGTATTGGTTTTGGCATACATTGACATGAATCCGCCACGGGTGTACATGAACTCCCAAACATGAACCCCCCTCCCACCTCCCACCCCACATCATCCCTCCGGATCATCCCCATGCACCAGCCCCAAGCATCCTGCATCCTGCATCAAACATAGACTGGCGATTCATTTCTTACATGATAGTATACATATTTCAATGCTATTCTCCCAAATCATCCCACCCTCTCCCTCTCCCTCAGAGTCCAAAAGTCCGCTCTACACATCTGTGTCTCTTTTGCTGTCTTGCATGCAGGGTCCTCATTACCATCTTTCTAAATTCCATATATATGTGTTAGTATACTGTATTGGTGTTTTTCTTTCTGGCTTACTTCACTCTGTATAATCGGTTCGAGTCTAGACAGGAAACACAAAAAGGGTGTATAAACCCGAACCCAAAACAATAAAGTAAATGGCAATGGGATCATACTTATCAATAATTACCTTAAATGTAAATGGGTTGAATGCCCCAACCAAAAGGCAAAGACTGGCTGAATGGACACAAAAACAAGACCCCTATATATGCTGTCTCTTATACACATCTGTGTCCAACTCTTTGCGACCCCATGAATTGCAACAAGCCAGGCCTCCCTGTTCATCACCATCTCCCGGAGTTCACTCAGACTCACGTCCATCAAGTCCATGATGCCATCCAGCCATCTCATCCTCTGTCGTCCCCTTCTCCTCCTGCCCTCAATCCCTCCCAGCATCAGANGGGTCCTCATTACCATCTTTCTAAATTCCATATATATGTGTTAGTATACTGTATTGGTGTTTTTCTTTCTGGCTTACTTCACTCTGTATAATCGGTCCCAATTTCATCCATCTTATTAGAACTGATTCAAATGTACTCTTTTTAATGGCTGAGTAATACTCCATTGTGTATATGTACCACAGCTTTCTTATCCATTCATCTGCTTAAGAGAACATTTGCATGAGTAAAACATACTGGTTTGTCAAGTAGATTCTGGGTCAGCTGAATGGACTTGAAGACAGAGTCTAGGGTAAATATATAGATCACTAACATGGCTTATGAAAAACATTTCCATAAGAAAAACACACTGGTTAGCTCAAGGTTTGAGAAAAGTTAAGTTCAGGTGGAACCAGGTGTCATCAAGGCAACAGAGAATTTTAAAAGAAACCACATGGTTTTTCTTTTTGTAACCCTGTCTTCACCAGGATCAAGTTGTTAAAATCATAACAGCAGTCACGTTGTGACTTTAGTTCTGATGTCAGTTACTAAATTAACCAATAGACAGCAGAAATGCACCAAGACCGCAGTTCACATAGAACTACTGAGTGCTTACTAGGAGTCAGACAGTGAATCTCATCCCCTAATACATTTAGAAGAAAAAAAAATAATAATAACAAGCCCTGAGGTAGCATGCAAAATCATGAATTTAGATTTTAAAGTACACTTCAAATTTTGGCTGCTTTTCTCTAAACTTAAAATTAATCTTATTCTGGCTTTCAACATCTTCCTGGTGAAGATTATTGCAGCAAGGGAGCATCATGCCTAGTTACTTTAAAATTGTATCTTTGTTGGAAGTATATTAATATGCATTATACCACTGCTGTCCTTAAAATGAAAATAAACATTTTACCTGGTTTTCTTCTTTTTATCTGACTGAATTTTTACATATTGTTTTTTTCTCTTAAATTTACACAAATGCTTAAGGGAGAATTTTAACATAAGTTCACATTTCCTCAGCAAATCTGTCAGGAAATATTTTAATTAAAAAAAAAACTTTTCAGTTTTTTTTTTTAAACATGGATAAGACACATCACACAGAATTATTTTTAAATCCTTTTCAATTGACGACTATATCTGTTGGGGCTCAGTCAGGAAACAAACACCACATTAATTTGAATAGGAAATTTCATTTGAAGAATTATTAATCAATTAATAGGAGTTCTTTGGCAGGAATGATGCTGAAGCTGGAACTCCAGTACGTTGGCCACCTCATGCGAAGAGTTGACTCATTGGAAAAGACTCTGATGCTGGGACGATTGCAGGCAGGAGGAGAAGGGGACGACAGAGGATGAAATGGCTGGATGGCATGACCGACTCGATGGACGTGAGTTTGAGTGAACTCCGGGAGATGGTGATGGAGAGGGAGGCCTGGAGTGCTGCGATTCATGGGGTCATAAAGAGTCGGATACGACTGAGCAACTGAACTGAACTGAAAGATAATTCTTAAAAAAAATACAAGAAAAAAGCAGATACAGGGAGCAGACAGTACCATGAGGACTAATGCAGAATACTCAAGGAAGGAAAAAATTTACAAGAGGCACCTCCACCCTGAAGAATGAGATCTAGATCTCACTGCAAGAGTGGGTGTGGCTGTGGTCTCCTGGATGGTTGAGATGTAAGTGGGGGTGCCACAAGCTGAGTCGGGTAAACAAAAAATGGCCCACTGGCCTGCCCACAAAACATTCCAGGAACCTGCCTTCTGGGGGTGCTGTTGAAGACTCTAGGCAAACAGCCCACTGGGACATTTTCAAGACTGTCTGGGAAAGCAGTTGTGGCAAGAGTGGAACTTGCTGGGAAGTCCACTGTGCTCAAACAAACCCCAGTTTACACTAAATTTCATGGGAAACCACTGGTGGAAAATTCTGAAAAGGCAGAATATTACACCTGCAGGAATTGTGCTGAACTCCCTAGAAATACAGCCACGGTATCAGTAAAAGTCCCTGGGAGGTAAACACCACTGGGTGCTCTGCATGCTGACCACCACTGCAGCAGCAAGAAAGGAGGAGCTCAGTAGGGTGAGAAGCAGAAGCCCCTTCCTCTGTAATGTCCCTCCAGCATCCTCTGCTCACAGAGTTTCACATCATGCCAGCTGGCGAGAGGAATGTTTACAGGATCTGACTCTTGTATCACGAAGCAGGGCAATAAAGGATGGATTTGTTGCTGAGAGGCAAAACATTGAAAACTGGCACAGAGGTCATTAATAACTTTTATCTCTGGAAATCTGTGTTGCTTGCAATGAATTATGCAAATTAACAGAAGTCTGAAAACTGAAAAGTAGAATAAACTTAGAGCTAAAGTAAGAATGCAGAATACAGGTAATACAGTGTATAATAAAGGATTAACCTTCTGAAAGAGAAGTTTTGCCTTTGCTCCCAGCCCTGGGAAGGAAACTTCTGGGCCTTTACAATGTTCTACCTGATAAATGTCTTTTGGGAGCCCCTGGATCACACCAGACAGTCTATGCTAATGATGTGACTTATGGTGGAGGCCTTATGTCAAGCAGAATTGGCTTGACTTCTGGTGGTGCTGGAGGCGAAGGTCAGCCAGGCAAGTAGTAAGCCATGTCTATGGATTTTCCCCCAGGAAAGATTCTAGACATTGAAAATTGTGTGAACCTCTGTGGCTGGTAATACCCTGTTCTTGTTGTCATACATCATTGATGAAAGAAAGAAGTGCCATCCACACAACTCCATTGTGACAGGAGAAATGGAAGCCTCACACTTGTTTTTCTTGGCTCCTGTTCCATGTGCCTTTTTCTATTCCTGATTTTAATCTGTGTCCTTTGACTGTAATAAAGCATAACATGAGACGCAGATTCGATTCCTGATTTTAATCTCTGTCCTTTGACTGTAATAAAGCATAACATGAGATGCAGATTCGATCCTGGGTTAGGAAGATCCCCTGGAGAAGGGAATGGCTACCCACTCCAGTATTCTTGCCTGGAGAATCCCATGGACAGAGGAGCCTGGCAGGCTACATTCCATGGGGTTGCACAGAGTTGAACACAAATAAAGTGACTTAGCACAGCACAGCAGCACATGAGTGTAATAGCTCATGTTCAAGGGGAAAGAGGAATCACTGACCTTCTATTAGCTATCTATTTATCATATTTACTAGCTATTGCTACATAATATTCACTACAAAACTTCGCAGTTTAAAACAACACATATACACTATCTCACAGTTTCTGCAGGTCAGGAATCCAGGCCTAAGCCCTCTGCTTCAAAGTGCCTTACAAGACTAAAACAGTGCAAATTGAGGCTATGGTCTCAATTGAAGGCTTGAAAGTTACCAAGCTCACTCACGTTTCTGAAAAGATTCACTGTCTCAAGGGTTGTTGTACTGAGGGCCTCATTTCCTTACTGGCTGTTGGCTGGAATCCACCCTTAGCTCTGTGCTACATGGTCTCGCCTAGGGCAGTTCAAAACATGGTGTCTTGCTTCATCGAAGCAAGTACAGGAGAAAAGCCAGCAAGAGAGTACCAACAAGATAAAGTCACAGTCTTTATTGGTCTTATTTTGCAATTGACATCCCATGTATTTGCCATATTCTATTTGTTGGAAGCAAGTCACTAGGTTCAGCTCACACACAAGGGACAGGATTCCATTAGAGTATGAGGAGACTAAGGTCATTGGGAGACATTTCAAAAGTTGCCTACCACAATCTTAGGAGGATTGATTAAAATAATGGCTGTGAAAATACTTAACTTAGAATGTATTTTTGCAAGGATTAGAGTTATTAGTCCACAAAATACAGTTTTTGCTCTGATCTTTAATTTGAATTCCTATCCTAGTAAATTACCTTTTTCTCCCATCTTATTGTCTAATTGGGAGTAAACCTGGCTGAGGCCAGGTTCACTCTAGGGATTAGAGCCCTGCCAAATCCCTGAACACCAGGCACTAAAGTTGATGTAATTATTTCTGATGTCAGGCACTGCAGATTACTATGTAGCTTGATTCCCCATTACTGTCTCATTGGTTTTGTCTCTGGCTCTGAAACAAAGCCATTTGCTGAACTTCTGGGGACCACACCTTGTGTGCTATGCCAGATTCCTATGGTCAGCCTTCTGTGAAAGTACCATACTTGACAGGATTTGCTCCTCCCTAATTAAATGTGCATTCTGGGGTCTGGGAAAGTTTATATCATGCTACATTCCAAACCAGGCTTGATCAGGGTTCTATAATTAGACCATGATGACTTTGTGAAAAGTGTGTGACCCCAGCACTTTCACTGTTTTAGGATAGAGAAGTAAGGGATGATTCAGTGAAATTACTGTGCGTGCGTGCACACACACACACACACACACATACACACACACTCACTCTATGGAAATGAATGAGCATGGGCATTTAAGAAAAAAATAACAGTGGTTCTGAAGCAAATGTTTATGTCTTAACTGAGAAATCTGATCATGGAAACTAAGAATGCCCTTGAAGTTGAAAAGATTATTTAGCAAAGGAAAATATTCATAATGATTCATAGTTTTTCTGTAAAGACTGAACTCAGTTTCCTATGTTATTGGAATTTTATCATTCTTAAGGTCAATTTCATTAACTCCATTCTCTTTTGGTCAAGCTAGACAGTTGTTCTAATGTACACTAGTATATGAAGAGTCAGTTACATAATTGGACCTTTACATGCATATGGAGCTCCTTAGGTTAACCAGCAGTTTTTAGAGCATAATCCTCTGTGATTTTAAGTTCTATTCAAATTTTAGAGCTTCCTATGATTCATTGTGGAGAAGGAAATGGCAACCCACTCCAGTATTCTTGCCTGGAGAATCCCAGGGACAGAGGAGTCTGGTGGACTACAGTCCATGGGGTCGCACAGAGTCGGACATGACTGAAGCAACTTAGCAGCAGCAGCATCAGTTGATTCACTGAATGATTGTAATAATTTTAACAGTGTTTCCCAGTCCTAGCTCAAACTGCAAACAATTATTTAGTATAATCTTAGAGCAAGTTTCCGATTCTTTAAGTTATAAATGACAAAGGTTCAAACTCTGGCAACGCTTTAAAAGTGTTTACAAGGAGATTTTCCAATTCTGCTTCTCACTGCATGGTTTTGCCTTTCTAGACCTAACATTACAAGGGGTTACAGGAAAGATGCTTCCATTATTTAGAGGCACATATGACTGATTAATGAAAAATTGAATACTACTAGAATCTTTCAACCTTTCAAGAATTCACATCAAATTACTTGAGTTCAGTTCAGTTCAGTTCAGTCGCTCAGTTGTGTCCGACTCTTTGCGACCCCATGAATGGCAGCACGCCAGGCCTCCCTGTTCATCACCATCTCCTGGAGTACTTCAGTAGACAAGGTTATAGTTACCAAACAACCAAGAAAACCAAGAATGATTCACTTAATTCTTGAAAAGAGCACCATCCAACATTTTCTTCACATACTTAAGACTGTACCTCCCAAAACTGTTGTAGGCAGACTTCTAAGATGACGTTAAAATTCCCACTTGCTTCCCCACATCCACTCCATGCCTGCTCCCGGGTACACATGCTGTAATTTTCTCCCCTTGAGTGAGCATGGAGCATACAAATATGACTGATGTCACTTCCTTGATTTGGTTACATTTTATTAGCAAAGGGAAAGAAAGTTTAACAGATGTGATTAAGCTCCCTAATCAGTTAACTTTAAGTTAATCAAAAGGAAGTTTATAATAGGTGGTCCTACCATAATAGGTGAGCCCTTTAAAAAACAGGCTAGAGAGGTAATAGACTTGAAATAGCAGATACTCTCTTTCTTCTCCATTGCTGGCTTTGAAGAAGCAAAGAGCCTTGACATCTATTGCTTCAAGGAATTGGATTCTGCCAATAGCCACATGAACTTTTAAGGTCTCAAGACTCAAACCTTGGATATGACCACAGCCCCAGCTAACACCTTGATTTTGGGTTTATAAGACTGTAAGCAAAAAACCCAACTCATGCCACACTCAGACAGTTGACCTATAACTGTGAAGTAATAAATACATGCTTTATGTGCCTAAATTTATGGTAATTTATTATGCAATAAAGAGGTAACTCATATAGACTTTGATATCTGAAAGTGAGATACCGCTGTTAAAAAATACCTAAAATGTGAGTGTGACTTTGGTACTGGAAAGTGGGTGAAAACTAGAGCAACTCTAGAGGGCATGATAGAGAATACATAAATGGCCTTTGACAGACTGTTAGTGTTATTACGGACTATAGAAACACTGTTGTTGAGGGTTCAGAGAAGCGAGGAACGTGTTATTGGAAGCTGGAGAATCCTTGTTATGAAGTGGCAGAAAACTTAGCCGGATTTTCTCCTGCAGTTATGTGGAAAACAGAACTTGTAAACAATGTAACTGGTTATGTAGGTGAGATGATTTCCCAACAAAGTATTGAAGTTGCTGCCTGGTTTCTTCTTGAGGCTTAATGTAAAAGGTGAGAGGAACGATAAACTGAGAAGACAATTCTTAAATAAAAGGAGCCAGGATCATATTATTTTCAAAATTCTCAGCCTGTTTGGATGGCTAAAAAGTCGGTAAAAGTCAGAAATATCAGCTGAACCTGTGGCATGCAAAAAGCGCTGAGTGTGATTGTACAACCTTTGGCTAAAAAGTTTCTGAAAGATCAAAAGGTCAGAATAGTCACTCACACTAAGGGCCCTTTATTAGATCCTCATAGACCCCCTCAATCAAACCAGAGGCCTCTAGGAAATTTAAGAGTATTTGACTTTCAGCCATTTCAGCAGGACCCAGTGAGAGAGAAGGGATTATCTTTAAAAGATCTGTGGGTGTGGCTTTTGTTCAATGGAGTGAAACCCAATGAAAATCCATACAAGATCCTCACAGTCCTTACAAAAAATTGTTTCAGCAGAAACACTGCAAGCTTGGGCTAAAACAGGAAAAGTAAGAAAGGAAGTTGTCAAAATCCCAAGATTCTGCTGAAAGAACGCAGGATGGTGCAACCAGTCAACTGAAAACATGTTCACTCATATAAAAGGAATGATGGATGACTCAGTGGGCAGAATGAAGAGCCCTGAAGGTGAATCTGAAAGCCATGGAGGATCATTCCTAGGTTTTGAAACCTAATCAAGAATCTCTGGCTGGACTTCAGAACAGAGATGGACTAGTGATTCTTTTCTACCTTCCATATTCCCTCTTAAAACAAAACAAACAAACAACAACAACAACAAAACCCTGGAATATTTATAGCTTCCTCACGAGCTACCTGACGGCCAGCCTGGTGGCTCATCCTGCTGCTGCTGTTTAGTTGGTAAGTCACGTCCGACTCTTCTGCAACCCCATCAACTGTATCCTGCCAGGCTCCTCTGTCCATGGGATTTCCCAGGCAACAATACTAGAGTGGACTGCCCTTTCCTTCTCCAGTGGATCTTCCTGACCCAGGGA
This sequence comes from Oreotragus oreotragus, assembly GCA_006410675.1. Classification (NCBI taxonomy): domain Eukaryota; kingdom Metazoa; phylum Chordata; class Mammalia; order Artiodactyla; family Bovidae; genus Oreotragus; species Oreotragus oreotragus. The sequence goes on along the minus strand of SJYX01000293.1, from coordinate 251,454 downwards.
TCGAACTCACGGCTCCTGCGTTGCAGGCAGACTCTTTACTGCTGAACCAGCAGGGAAGCCTGGAGTTCATTATACCAGGCCCTAATCAAGAGCATGCACTGAAGTCACCAAACATTTGCAACTGCACACCAGACTGCAGCAAGCATCTGCTCTCGTATCTTTACGTCCCTGGGGGTGAATTCCTCAGAGGGAATTGCTCGTTCTAAGGGTCCCTGCACGGAGAATGTTAATGGGCACTGCCACATAGCTTTCCCACAGGCAGTACCCAGTGACACTCCCACCACCACTAAGTGGATGTCCCTAGTGACCACCATCTGTGTCAGATGGCATGTTATCCACTCTCTTGATCTGAGTCCATCTGCTAAGACCTTTTCTCTAAGCAAGGACTCCCTCCCCCTCAGCCTTTGAGAAAAGGCCTGAAGCTCTCTGAGAACCAGGAATACCCAGGGCATCTCCTGCCCTTCTGTTCCCTGGTTGCCTCTCTGGTAAGAGGGTCCCAAGAAAATGAGGGGTGGCGTTCCAAGTCACTCCCTTTTGCCTGGGCACAGGCAACAAGCACAAGGACAAGCATCGCTTGCACTGATGGTGGGAGTATCAAGTAGTGTGACCTTTCTGGGAGCTTATATTTGGCCAAAGGTATCAAAAAGCTTTAAAAAAATATGTATCCCCTTTGTCCAGCAGTTTGACTTAGGGATTTACCATGTAGAAAATCTGCACGGTCTATCTTAGATGAAAAAACTGCATCTTCATTTTCACTAATCTCTTAAGTATTTACATCAATCATGAACAATGACAACAAACCACAGTGTGTTAAGCAGTGAAGTCTGGTACTTCCACAGCATAGTATAACTACAGATACCTCAAAACATTACGCACAATCATTGCTATTTCAAAATTAGATTCTTAACAGATCCTCCATTAAACCTTGCTTTTTCAATATGCTTAAAAAGAAAAAAAAAAGCAGCACATACGTCACAGTGTTCTCTTTTTTGGCGGCACTGCACAGCATATAGAACTTTCCCAATTAGGGATTGAACCCACACTCCCTGCAGTGGAAGTGCAGACTCTTAACCATTAGCCCACCAAAGAAATCCACATTACAATGTTCTTTTAATATTTAGATACCATATTTCACCATAATTGTTTCCTTTGGAATTCTATGTACTTTTTTTTATGCATTTCACAACATGATTCTGAGAAGGGTCAGGGACTCACACTTCCATAGGCTTCAGCAGACTCTAAAAGGGGCCACAGCACAAAAAAAAGATTAAGAACCCCTAGCCCAGGCAATAACTTGCATATATGTGTTTAAATACATATGAAGATATTCATGGTAATGCTGCTTACTACTGAAAATTACATACAATTTCAACGTCCACCAAGAGACTGGTTCCATAAAGCACATTTTAGAATGAACATCAAGCAGCCATCAGAAAAAACATATTTCTATGATGATGACGCTAACAGTTAAAATTGATTGAGGACCTGCCAAGTGTTCAGAAACCTTTTCTTACATTTAACCTAACTCACTTAACCTAAGCTATCTGCACTATATACACCTCCACGGTCGCTGAACAGAAAAGCAGTTACAGAACAGCAGATATGATGTGGGCCCACACAACGTGAATAAATAACAAGCCTGTTTTCTGAGGGCTTACTGCAGGCTGGCCATTACATTTTGGGTTGCCACCAACTTGATGTGCTTTACACACTTGATCCCCCAAATCCCTGAAAACATTCCTGCTGAAGTAGGCAGATTTGCCTGCTGCCTTGTACAGAACAGTAAAGAGGCTGAGAGAGACAGGCAGCCACTTGCCCAGGGCCCCTGAGGAAAGAGCAGAGCCAGGCCAGGATCTGTCTGCCTCGCTGCCCTGTCCAGCTGCCTACTTCTACTTATACCTGAGCTTTTCAGGACTAGCACGGCCTATCACTAGTTTTTAAAAACATGACAATGGCATTTTAATTCTGTGTTTTAAAAGAATCTATTTTACAGGTTATTCAGAGGAATATTTGAGGGTGAAATTATGTATTTGAGATTTGCTTCAACACCTGGTGGTGGGTGGGAGTGAGGAGGAATACACAAAGCAAGTGCAGCATTGAGCTGTTCACTACTGGTAGCACACAGGGCACCGTATACTATCCTACCGGTGAGTGTCTGACATTTACCAAAAGGAAAAGCTTAACAAGTATAGCGCGCTGGAGAAACAGAACCCACGGTGGAAGTCCAGTGTCCGCTCAGCATCCGCCGGCCCTGTCACATACCAGCCTCATCCAGAATGAAGCCGCCATGGCGGGGTTTCTTGGGGGGCCGGTCGTCATCTTCCTCCTCCTCTTCCTCATCATACTCCTCCTCCTCTTCCTCCTCCTCTTCCTCCTCGGGCTCTTCCTCCTTCTCACTGCCCGCTGCACTCCGCCTCTCCTCTACCTGCAGGGATGCGGGGGTTGGGGAACCAGTGTTCTGAACCCCCCAAATCCAGACACCATGCTCTCCATCCCTAAATCTGACCTCAGCTCTGCCTGGCTGATCACCACCCCCTCTGCTCTGTGAACACGCTTTTCCACCCTGGCCAGGCCCCCCTAGTGGCCATCCTATCTCAGTGACGGCACCACCATCTACCCAGCCAGCACCTGGGAGCCGACCTGGGCTCCCCCACCCCTAGACCTCCTTGCTAGCCTCTGCGAGCCTTTGCAAACTCTCTCCTTTAGGCTTGATCCTTGGTTCCTGTCTCTATAATGACGACTCCCCCAGGCCATCTCATCCACTCCCTTGGCTGTGTCACTGTGACAATAACTCTCAGAGCTGCTTCCAGTCTACACTGCTAGCCAAGGTCATGAGTCACCTTCCATAGCTAATTCTGTGGGCAGTCTCTGCTCCTTACCCGTAAGACTTCTCATCCCACTGACCTCTCTCCCTAGGGAACTGCTCTACCCTTGGTATCTGCCGCATCACTCCTGGTTTTTCTCTAACCTCTCCACCTGCTCCTCTGCAGGTTCCCCTTACTAGGCTCACCCCTCAAATGCTGGTGTCAATCACCAGGGTTCAGCCAAAGGCCCACTTTCCTTCTCCCTCTATGCACTCCTCTCTCTGGCCCTTTTATCTTCCACGATCTCACTTCCTGTCTCTGTAGATGACAACCCCATCTGTCTCCAGTCCCCAACTTTCTCCCAGAACTAGACACCCTCATGTGCCAACAGCCTCCTGGATACCTTCCCCTGATGTCCTCTGAGCCCTTCACATCCACCATGTCACGAACTGGCCTCGGGGTCTTTCCCTAGACCCGTGCTAGCCTCCCCTAGCTCCCACTAGGCACCAAACTCTTGATCTTTCTACTTTCTGAACATTATCTCTTCAATCTATCCCTTCTCCCTTCCCAGAGCCCCCTAGCCTGCACCCGAACACTGCCCTCTAAAGTTGAATCTTTGCCCCAGCCTCCTTTCCTGTCTTTTGACCTCCAATCCCCTCTTTTCATACAAATCACAAAAGGACATAATTCATACCTAACAGTGTCCCCAAACATTAACCTTTCCCTCATTAACTTCATGACTTTTCACCATCTCCACATCAGAACAACCGATTTGGTATTTTTCTTTAAATTCACTGGAAATTTTACTGAAGAGGCACTTCTTTTGCTTTTAAACATTTCAGAAGTTAAAACTCTAAAGGTTAGCTTGTTATAAATAAGGCTTCCCTTGTGGCTTAGCTGGTAAAGAATCCAACTGTAATGTGGGAGACCTAGGTTCAACCCCTGGGTAGGGAAGATCCCCTGGAGAAAGGAAATGGCTACCCACTCCAGTATTCTGGCCTAGAGAAATCCATGGACTATCCATGGGGTTGCAAAGAGTAGACAGGACTGAGCAACTTTCACTTCACTTGTTATAAATAGAAAGTAACCATAAAATTAAAAGGAAAATAATGTTAACTAAGTTCCAACACGATTGGAACTTGCCTGTTGCCTCCTGCAGGCTAAGCCTAAAGCCTGTTCTCCCTGCCAAACACAGAGACTAGCAAATTTCAGAAAGATGTTCAAGACACAGTAGCACTAAAGTGAAACTTTTTCCATGACCCAGTTAAAAGATAAGATATGCAAATAAAAAGGAAATTAACTGTCTTACTAAATGATTCAATGTGGTTTCAGGTCTTAGTTTTATTCCATCTAAAAGCACTTCTCATTACTCCCCACCTGGAAAGCATCTACAGTCTTGGGAAACTATGATCTAAAACATGAATCTGATCATTTAGTCCCTTGCTTAAAACAGCCAGGGCTCTCCACTGCCCTCAGGTGAACGCCCAGCTGCCTGGTGTGCAAGTGCACGTTGGGCCCACTGCTCCTCCCTCTGTGCCACCTCCCCAGCCGGCCCTCCAGGCAGCCCTCCTCAACACTAGGTCCAAAAGCATTGAGGCTCTTACAGCATACTTTCCTAGCACTGTCCACCATCCGTCCTCAGCATAAAAAGTCATCTTCCTCTGCCTCTCACTCATAATTCTAACAAAATACTCTTTCAGGAAGTGATGCTTGCCCTCTCCCAACCAGGGAAAGTCAGGCATATTCTCTAGGCTCACAATCCTCTGGGCTTCCACCATCACAGCCCTGACCACGTGAGCTAGCTCCCTGAGTGAAAGGCCCAAGATAGCTCAGACACTCAGGTCCTCAACACCACCCAGCCCAGGGCTGGGAACAGAAGACGACTTTAAAATACAGCTGACTCTGAGATAACGTGGGGGTTGGGACTCTGACCCTCTATGCAGTCAAAAACATACACATACATTATAAATCTCAGGATTTAACCCATTTTGGACCTGGGGTATAATATACTATTGAAAAAAAAGGCCACATATAATTGGACCCAAGCACAAAGCATTGTGTTCAAGGGTCAATTGTATTTGTTCAAAACAGAATTCTGACTAGCCCATAGTATCCCTTATTTTAACTCAAATCAGGACCACAGCCTGATTTCTAGGAACTCTGCATCATCACCCTGGGTCAGTTCCAGCAGTCTTCTTTCCAAACCTGGCTCTCCATTCTCTGAGGAGACAGTTCTCACTATTATCTCTGTTATCCCAGGGCTTGAACATGCTCTGACACAGTCCATCTTCAGCATGCCCTGGAGTAACCATCGGCTTATAAACTATCTCGACCTCAACACAGGGCTCATGAGGGAGACTGATCCTAACATAACAGGAACTCCAAGAACACTTGCTGAATGGATGAGTAAGATGATCACTCAGGGACTGAGTTAAGACTCTGTGCTTCCACTGTAAGGGGTACTGGTTTAATCCCTGGTGATGGAATTAAGCTGAATAATAAACCAGATAACTGCCTCAACAGTGGCTCATCATTTGCCATCTCTAGCTGTCTATCTAGGGCTTCCCTGGTGGCTCAGGTAGTATAGAAACTGTCTGCAATGCAGGAGACCTGGTTTTGATCCCTGGTTCAGGAAGATTCCCTGGAGGAGGGCATGGCAACCCTCTCTAGGATTCTTGCCTGGAGAAGGACAGAGGAGCCTGGTGGGCTACACACAGTCCATGGGGTTGCTGAGTCGGACATGACTGAAGAGACTTAGCACACACACCTGTGTATTCACAGGAGCCAGTCTTTTAAGGACCATGTCAACACTTGGCTGTCTAAAAAGCCCAGCCATGGAACTTCCCTGGTGGTCCAGTGGTTAAGAATCAGCCTCAAAAAAAAAAAAAAGAACGAATCAGCCTCACAAAGCAGGGCATGCAGGTTTGATCCTGGTCAGGGAACCGAGATGCCACATGCCAGGGAGCAACTGAGCCCAAGTGCGGCAACTCCTGAGCCTGCATGCACCGGACCCTATGTGCCACAACTAGAGAGTCCACGCTCCACAACAAGAGAAGCCCCCGCAAGCCACAACTAGAGAAAGCCTGTGCCACAATGAAAACCCAGCACAACTAAAATAAAAATATAAAGCCCAGTCAGACCTATCTCTGGAGGTGAGGAAGGCCATCACACTGCCCTCCTGCCTTTCCTGGTGAGAGTAGGTGAACCAGCAGGTGAGTTAAAAGACTGATGTAGAGGGAAAAAAAGCCCGACGTGGTGTTAGGGAAGTGAGACTTGTACAATACAAACCACACCTCCTCAGCCAGGCAAAGGAACTGGGGATCCTGGTCTCATTACCACCCGGCTTTAACCACAAGCTCAGTGTCTTGAAGCCATGAGTCAGAGGACCAAGGACCCAGTGAGACAGCTTGAAGGAAAGGCCTTTCTTGTCATCTTCCCATTTGCCCCACTTCTATTCTGGCAAGCTAAGGACTCCTCAAAGAGCATGACAAGGATTGACAATCAAATGCCTGCAAGTGGGCAAACAGGAAACATAAGTAAATGAGGCAGTTTAAGGGAAGCCCATGGCACTCTCCATCTATCTGATGTTTTCCAGAAGCCAGGTTACGAAATTTTCCTTTTCTTAAATCTGCATGATGACAAATGGCAATTAATATACTCTGGAAAGTAGAGAAATTCCCAGTTTTAAAGGTGGGTGTCAGTGGTTAAGTGGTCCAGTGGTTAAGACTTCGAGCTTCCACTGCAGGGGGCATGGGTTTGATCTGTGGGCAGGGAACTAAGATACTATACATCTTAGTTGTATGGCTAAGTTTCACTCAGCCATGTACAGTGAAAAAAAAAGGTGGGGGGGTGCCACTTTTTCAGGAAAGAACTGCTGTGGACCTCACCTGATTTTTACATAAAATTTTTTACAAATTTACAAAAATTTTTGCAACTAACTTTAACAATAAACTGGCATTTCTGTAATCACAGTGTCAGCTCTTTGTTAGTCTGTAATCATTGCCTACTAAATGCAAACTCTGTGAAAGCAGAAATTTGCCTTGCTCCACTCTCCCTAACACCTAGGAAGTTTCTGGAACAGAGCAGAAGGTGTTCAAATATTCATTTGTTCAACAAATGAATAAATCAAAAATAAATAAGAGGCTAACAGCAGAATAAAAGAATATCTACAATCAGGTATGTCCCAGGAAATGTCTGTATTTGGTTCCTAAACACTGACATTCAACAGACCCAAAAGCAAAATATTAGATCATATGCCTCCTTTGCTCAAAAACTTCACATGGCTTCACCTCACTCAGTTAAGGATAAGTTCCTCACCACAGCCTTCAAGATCTGACATGATGTGGCTCCTGTTACTGCTACACTGCTCTGATACAGGCAAACTGGACTCGTCAATTTCTGAGCACCACAGACATGCTCCCAACTTTGCACTTGCTCTTCCCCCTTATGGGAACACTCTTCCTGCATATGACATGACTCACTCCATCACCTCCAAACGTCACCCTCCTAGATGCACCATGGGCCTACCGAAAGTCCAACCAGGACTCCCTAGTCCTCTTCTCTTCTCTACGTTTCGCCAGTGTCTTCTAGCTTAATAAATGACTAACCCATCAGCGATGTTTGTTTACCTTCACCAGAGCAAAGAAAGATTTTTTTAAAACCCTGCTTTGTTTACTGGTTCAGCCCAAGGGTTAAGAATTGTCTAGCATGTAGTAAACACTAAAAGTATATTTCTCCAATGACTGAGCATACCTAAAAATAAAAGCTAATATTTCCTACTATATGTCAAGTCCTTCAAAAGCATCACTTGCTATCTCATTGTACCCGGAATATCCAAGGCCTCCAGCACCTCTGCTTCTGCTTGACTTGGGCTTGCCTATTTCTCTCTCTCTCCCTCCCGACGACCTGTAAGTTCCCAGAGACCAGAGCTCGTCCTGATCCTCTCTAAGCTCCCACAGGAGCCGTTCTGCCCTGGTCAGGCCCCATGTCTCCCCCAGCGTCCCGGCCACAAACCTCGGCCTCCTCGCCGTCACTGCTGCGCTCGCTGTCCTCCTCCTCGGAGAAGTTGCTGTCCTCGCTGTCCGACATCTTCTGCTCGCAGGGAAAGACAGCGGCCTCAGCACGACCCCCAGTTCGGAATCCCACCCCGAGCCTCAGTTTCCCCTAGGGTTCCAGGAAGAAAAATCCCTAAGCGCACTTCCGGCAGCCTTGTTCTGGTAACCGTGAACCCGAAAGAGAACCCCCTCCCCCACGCCACCTGCCATACTTCCCGAGCTCCTAATACAGTCTCTACGCCTCCCTGGCTTCCAACAACCCCCTGGCCTGAAACCCCGGCCTCCAACCCACCTGCTCACCGCTCTAGCGACTCCTTAGCCTTCGCTACCAGCTGCTGTTCACACGACGCCTAACTGGGATTGACGTGCTCTCTCGCGAGAATCTATCCCTTGGCCCTGCCCGCCTAACGCGAGACTCTCGAGGCTCGTCCCCGATGACGTAGTTCNCCTGGGATTTCTTTGGAAGGAATGATGCTAAAGCTGAAACTCCAGTACTTTGGCCACCTCATGTGAAGAGTTGACTCATTGGAAAAGACTCTGATGCTGGGAGGGATTGGGGGCAGGAGGAGAAGGGAACGACAGAGGATGAGATGGCTGGATGGCATCACTGACTCCATGGATGTGAGTCTGATTAAATCCGGGAGTTGGTGATGGACAGGGAGGCCTGGCGTGCTGTGATTCATGGGGTCGTAAAGAGTCGGACACGACTGAGCGACTGAACTGAACTGAACTGAACTGATGCTATGCCTGTCTCACCACTGTGCATTCACCACTAGGGGTTGATAACCTGGCTCTATAGTTTTATAGGTGTGCAGACAGAGAGAAATTGAGCCCCAGAGATTAAGAGAATATGTCTTAATATTTAAGAGATTACATTTTACATGTACTTAAGAGATTACATCTGGAAGCCTCAAGCTCACCTGGATGATTTGGATGATGAGATTTTGAACTGTGAGCTGAGGCTAAAATGGAATAAACACTTGGAACCTTTGGAAAAGATTAATGAACTTTGCATGTGTGAGGAAAGTGAATCATTAGGGCCAGAATTTGGGCTGCTGTAAGAAAACTGTAAAATTGCTCCTTTAAATGTGAAAACTGTGATTATGATGACTATTATCGTAATTATTAGATTATATTACATAATGATTTTGCAGATGCAATTAAAATTTTCTATCAGTTGATTTTACATTAATCTGAAGGGAAATTATCCTGGGTGATCTGACCTAATCTGGTGATTCCGTTTAAAAGAGGGTCTAGGTGCTTCCCAGGTGGCACTAGTGGTAAAGACCATGTCTGCCAATGCGTTGCACATAAGAGATGCGGGTCTGATACCTGGGTCAGGGTGCTCCCCTAGAGAAGGACATGGCAACCCATTCCAGTATTCATGCCTGGAGAACCCCATGGACAGAGGAGCCTGGCAGGCTATGGACAGGACTAAAGCAACTTAACACACATACACAGAGATCAGAGAGCTTCTCCTATTGGTCTTAAAAAGTGAGGAACTATGTTTTCCCTCATAGCTCAGTTGGTAAAGAATCTGCCTGCAATTCAGGAGACCATAGTTTGATTCCTGGGTTGGGAAGATCCTCTACAGAAGGAATAGGCTACCCACTCCAGTATTCTTGGTCTTCCCTTGTGGCTCAACTGGTAAAGAATCTGCCTGTGATGCAGGAGACCTGGGTTTGATCTGTTCATTAAGAAGATCCCCTGGAGAAGGGAAAGGCTACCCACTCTAGTATTCTGGTGAGAATTCCATGGACTGTCTAGGCCATGGGGTTGCAAAGAGTGGGACATGACTGAGTGACTTTCACTTTCACTTTCATGTTGTGAAAAAATGCATGAGAGGGCAAAGCAGCAAGGACCTGAGGCTGGTCTCAAGTTATGGAGAACAGCCCCAGCTGAGAGCTAGCAAGAACATGGGGTCCTCAGCTCATAAATGAAAATAACTGAATTCTCACAACAACCATATCAACTTGGACAGAGGACCCTGAGTTCCATAAAGGAAGGCAGCCTGGCTGACAACTTCATTACATCCTTGTCAAACCCTAGCAGATGACCCACTTAAGCTGTGCCTGAAGTCCTGACCCAAAAAGATTATAAGATAATAAATGTATGTTTTCTTAAGCCCCTGAATTTGTGGTAATATATTACAATAGCATTAGACAACTAGTTAGTCAGAGTTCAGCCAGAGAAGCAGAAGCAGTAGGATGCTGCTTATGTAATTGAGATGGCTAGCCAAGCAAGTCTGAAATCCATAGGCTTGGCAAGCAGGAAGGGAAGGGCAGGAATTCTTTATCAAATGTNCTTTTTTTTTTTTCTTTAAATATGTGTTTACTTATTTGGCCATGGGGTTCTTAGTTGCTGCACTTGGGGTTTTAATCTTTATTGTAGCATGTGGGATATTTAGTCCTGGACTGTGAACTCTTAGCTGAGGCTTGTGGGATTTAGTTCCCTGACCAGGGAGGGACCCCAGGCCCCCTGCACTAGGAGCACTGAGTCTTAGCCCCTGGACCACCATCGAAGTCCCTAAGCTTGGTTCCTTTAAACAGCAGTTCTTTAGAATGGGATTCCACATAAAAATGCCTATTGACACTTCTGCAGGAAGACATTTACTCCAGGAAAGAGAGGGAACCATCATTTTCTCCCTGTGGAAAACTTTCTTGGTGTACCGGTGGTTCTCAACTCTCCATCTGGCAGCACATGAGAACCGTTGAGAAGATAAGAGATATGCATAGTAGCCCCAAACAGGAAACAACCCAATGTCTATCATGAGGAGAAGGAATAAACAATCCACTGATAATGCACATGAATGAATATCAAAAACATTTTCACTGAATGAAAGAAGCCAGATACTAGGATGTGTACAGTGTTATTCCATTCATATGAGATTCTAGAGCAGGTAAAACCAATCTGTACAAACAGAAATTAGATTAGTCAGTCTCTAGGCCTAGAGTTGGAGACTGATAGGGAAGAGGCATAAAAGAATTGCTTTGGGGTCATTGAAATGTGGCCATATATATATATATATATATATATATATACTTGTCAGAACCCTCTGAAACGTACACTTAAAATGCGTACCTTTGGGGCTTCCCTGGTGGTCCAGTGGCTGAGACTCCATGCTCCAAATGCAGGGGGCAAGGGTTCGATCCCTGGTCAGGGAACTAGATCCCACATGCCACAACCAAGACACGGCACAACGAAATAAATCGTTTTTTCAAAAACGGGTACCTTTTGAAAGTGAAAGAAAATGAAAGTGAACTCACACAGTCATATCTGACTCTTTGTGACCCCAGGGATGGTAGCCTACCAGGCTCCTCCATCCATGGGATTTTTCCAGGCAAGAGTACAGGAGTGGGCTGCCATTTCCTTCTCTCTGGCTTTCCTTCTCCTTTTACTGTATGTAAATTATTCCTCAACAAAGTTGACTTTTAAAATACAGATGTTCAGGATTCACCAGAGACCAGTTGTCAAGTTCTCCAGACTAGGACCTAGCCACCTGCAGCATTTAAAAGTTCTCCAAGTGGTGATTATTTGTAGCCAGGGATATGAGCCACAAGACTTCCTCTCCTCAAGGGATGGGGATGAGGTTAGAGGACAAGTGTGCATTGTCCCTTCCTGGAAGCAGAGAGAGGAGGAAGTATCTGAAAGAGAGGGAGAACGATGGGGTAAGGTGGGGTAATTTATCCAACCTCCTGCCCCAGTAGGTCAGAGACTTCAGGCTTCACATCTCACCTTATTTTCTTCCTTCTTGCCTCTTCTTCTGGCTCCTGGGGCTACAGGTAAGGTCTTCTGGCCTAGAAGGAGAAGGCTTAGGGTTTAGGAACTAGGGCTGGAAATCAAGTCTCCTCTCCCTCCCCACCTAGCCTCTTTGGGAGTACCAGTGAGACTTCCTTTGAAGTTTATGCTGAGGGCAGGTCCTGAGCACAAGTCCCCTGTAATAACTCCAAGAGTTTGGCCAGAAAGAGAGGGACTGGTATCTGAGGGTGTCCTTCGCAGGGTGGACAAGGGCCCTGACCAGTCACCAACAGCCAGGACCCCAGGGCATCCAGTAGGCGCTGTAGGCGGAACACAGTGATCCCCACAGTTGGGCCCTCCTCAAACCCAATCACAGACAGCTCCAGCCGGAAGCAACGGAGAGTCTCAGCAGGACACACCTGTAGAGACAGAGTGATCTGGTGTCTCTGGGCAAGGGCTGATCCCAAGTCCTCACCCCTACAGTTTCTGACTTGTAGCCTGGAACAAGCCCCTTCACCAATCTAAGCCTGTTTCCTCATCTGTAAATGGAGTTCTGAATAATCCCTACCTTTACTAGAAGTGCAAAAAGATGTTCCTTCCTTAATACTTCCACGTTCTGATTTTGTTAGAACAAGATACTTTACTGCCGTCTGCTGGAAACTGACAAATACATCCAGAATGAGAATGCTGTCCTTGTAGGTGTGGGACCCTTGCGCAATGTACAGCCTTCACATCCATACGTGACAACCCTGCTTACCTTGTAGGGTCAGTGTGAAGAGTAATTAAGCTAATATGCTTAGGACTTCCCTAGCGGTCCAGGGGTTAGGACGCTGTGCTGGCGCTTTCAATCGCTGGTCAGGGAACGAAGATTGCACCCCTCCAAAAAAGGCCAATACACTTAAAGCATTTAGACCAGTACCAGACACCAAGTAAAAAACTATGTAAGAATAGCTGTTATTGGGGCTTCACTGACGGTCCAGCGGTTAAGTACCCACCTTCCTATGCAGAGGATAGAGGTTTGATCCCCAGTCTGAGAACTAAGACCCCACATGCGGAGAAGCAACTACTGAGCCCGTGTGCCACAACTAAGACCCAATGCAGCCAAACAAATAAATATATATATATATATATTTAAAATAATAGCTGTAAAAAAAAAATAATAGCTGTAGTCATTATCATCCTTTGTTGCTATTATATGCCAATCACCGTATTAGGTGTTACAGACAGCTGTGAACAAAATACATTTGTCAAGATTGGGGATGGATCAAGAATTGGACAGCCAGAATATCAGCCTGCCTGCCTCCTGGCCTCTAGTGTGTCCTGAGCTAGTGGATTCTCCCTAAATGTCCAACATCAGTAAGGAGGGAACATGATACTCGCCAATAGATTATCTGGGGTGTAGAGACTGCCATCATTTTTGTTTTCCTGTAATTGTGGGGTAGGAAGGAAAATCACATCTTGGAGAGGGAGAGACTGACCCCTCTGCAAACATGCCACCCACCCCACTCCTTAACTAGCCTGCCCCTGTCTGCTGGCTCCTCCCTCCCTCCTCACCAGCATCTTCGTGATGGCAATGAGGAAGTAGAAAGGCTCCCTTGGGCAGAGGGGTGGTCCTAGGCCTCCCAAGGGCAGCACTAGCAGGAGGGTGGTCCAGAGAAGCTACATGGACACCCTGCCCATCCCCAGGCTTTCTCTGGTTCCAGCCTGGGTTCCTGGAAACAAGAGGTACAGAGAGAGGGAGCAAGCTGGAAAATAGGGAAGAGGAAATGCCCCATCCCTGCCTTTCCATCTCTACTCAATCCATAGATACCTGGAAGTGTACTCCCAGAGGCTGGAGGAGATGGTGACTCTAGAGTAGGGAGGTCATGGTTCAGAGAACTCTCTTCCCTTTCTTTCCCCCAATCAAGATACCAGACTCAGCAAGGTTATTAGGATCATCCTGGAGAGACTGGAGAGTTTAGAAGCGTCCCCTGTCCCCCAAACAGCCCCATGAGGCAGTCCAGAGTGTGTCCAGCCTGTGCATTCTGTGGCCTGTTTGTCTTTCCACTGGAAAACACCGGTTAGCTTTAATCCTGCAGGTGTTTATTTGGGAGTCTGCTGTCCTTTCTGGAGAAGGCAATGGCACCTCACTCCACTACTCTTGCCTGGAAAATCCCATGGGTGGAAGAGCCTGGTAGGCTGCAGTCCGTGGGGTCGCTGAGTCGGACATGACTGAGCAACTTCACTTTCACTTTTCACTTTCATGCATTGGAGAAAGAAATGGCAACCCACTCCAGTACTCTTGCCTGGAGAATCCCAGGGACAGGGGAGCCTGGTGGGCTGCCGTCTATGGGGTCACACAGAGTTGGACACGACTGAAGCGACTTAGCAGCAGCAGCTGGCCTTTCTCCTATTTCTGCCACAAGTGTCTTGGAATTTTCACGCCTGCCTGTACCTGCTGACTTCTTTATCTGAGCGTTGGCCTCTGCCTCTGTCACTTGTGACTTCTGGCTCCATCTCTGATTGACCCGATGTCTCTCTTCGTTTTCCTCTCCTCCGTTGGTCCAGTCCTTGCCTTCTCCTCCACGTGCACCTCTCTCTCTGGTGCTGTGTGTCTGTAGGTCTGTGGGTCCCTCCAGGTCAGCTTCTGGGTCCTTGCTGCCTGTCTCCCTGGCCCTTCGCCCTCTCCCTCTGTCACCCTTTTGGAGCTGGACTCTGAGCTGCCGATTCCTCCCTTTGGCCCAGACCCGCCCACCAATTATCACTCTGTTTCCGCCCTCCAGGCATCCGTGAGCCAGCATGCCCCTTTGAACCTTGGAGCCCAGACGTAGAGAAACTGAGGCAGCCAACTGTCACCTGCACCTGAAAGGAAGCTCCTGCCTGGAAAGGGAGCATCCTGAGCAGTGGGGAGCAAGGAGGTACCCCATCCTGAGGTTCCTCAGATGGGGGTGGGAGGACTGGGGATTTTGGGGAAAGGTAGATTTTGAGAGAGGGCTCTGAGAAGGATGTAGATTTTTGTTTTTTGTTTTGTTTTAAAATAATTTATTTGGCTGTGCCAGGTCTTAGTTGCATGGAGATCTTTGATCTTCTTTGTGCATGAGTTGCAGTATGTGAGATCTAGTTCCAAGACAAGGGATGGAACCTGGGCCCCCTGGGTGGGGGTCAAGGAGTCTTAGCCCCCAGGGAAGTCCCGGGAAGAAGATTTTGTGAAAACAGTTTTGGAGCGGGCGGCAGTTCTGGGAAAAGTGGAGTAGGGCAGAGAAAGCTTCTGAAGGAGGGGGATTCTAGGAATTGTGGATTCTGAAGAAAGGAAGATTCTGGGGCAAAAGAGGGGTAAGGGGACCCTGAGTGGAGGGAGATTTAGGCAAAGAGGGAGTCTAAGATGAGAGCTCTGAGAGAATTTTGGGAGGAGACTCTAAAAGGAAGAAAGTGCTTTAATATTTTATTTTATTTTTTTTAACTTATTTGACTGCACCAGGTCTTAATTGGGGATGTGGGATCTAGTTCCTTGATCAGGGATAGAAACTGGGCCCCTGCATTGGGAGCTCAGAGTCTTGGCCACTGGACCACCAGGGAAGTTCCTAAAATGAAGGGAGTTTTGGTGACAGTTTCTGGGGAAGGGGCTCTAAGAGGAAAAGGATTCTGGGGAGGATGCTTTATGGAGATGGATTCTAGGAGGAGGGGTATTCTGAATCCTGCCAGGATTCTTGAGGAGAAATTCTAGAAGACAGGAAGAATGCCAACTGTGAAGCAACCTCCTGGTGGTGGGAAAGTGGGGTGGGGCAGGGGGTGAGTGTGCATGTGAAAGTGAAGTTGCTCAGTCGTGTCTGACTCTTTGCGACCCCATGGACTGTAGCCTATCAGGCTCCTCCGTCCATGGGATTTTCCAGGCAAGAGTGCTAGAGTGGATTGCCATTTCCCTCTCCAGGGGATCTTCCCGACCCAGGAATTGAACCCGGGTCTCCCGCATTGCAGGCAGACACTTTACCGTCTGAGCCACCAGGGATGAGAATCTATTGAGGATGGGAGTGACAGGAGATAAATGAAGAGTCCAAACACAAATGTGAGCTGGCGGTGGCCAATGAGAACTGAGGATGTGAATCATGGCCTGTCTTCACCCTCCTTTCTCCTTGGAAGAAAATTTATGATAAGCCTAGACAGCGTTATTAAAAAGCAGAGACATCACTTTGACGACAAAGGTCCGTATAGTCAAAGCTAGTTTTTCCACTGGTCATGTAGGGTTGTGAGAGTTCAACCATAAAGAAGGCTGAACATTGAATAATTGATCCGTTGGAACTGTGGTGCTGGAGAAGACTCTTGAGAGTCCCTGGAACAGTAAAGAGATCAAACCAGTCAATCCTAAAGGAAATCAAGCCTGAAGATTCATTGGAAAGACTCATGCTGTAGCTGAAGCTCCAATTCTGTGGCCACCTGATGCGAAGAGAGGGCTCATTAGAGAAGACCCTGATACTGGGAAAGACTGAAGGCAGAAGTGTGCGACAGAGGATGAGATGGTTGGCTGGGATCATCGCCTCAATGAACGAGTTTAAGCAAACTCCGGGAGACAGTGAAAGACATGGAAGCCTGGCGGGCTGCAATCCACGGGGTCCCAAAGAGTCGGACACGACTGAGTTACTGAACAACTCGCCCTTTCGGGCCGGCCCCAGACACCGTTCAAACCAGTCCCTTCTACTCCCAGGTCCCACCCCCTCCGCTCCCCGGGCCCACCTTCCTGCCGATCCAAAGTCCCGCCCACAAGCCGTAAAGCTCTCTCCCGTCGCAACGCTGAGCACAACGCGCCTGCGCAGACCCTGAAAAGCGGCCAGGGTGGCCCCGCGCTTTCCTTTTCCGGTTGCGGCGCCGCGCGGGGAAGATCTCGTCTCTACTCCTGCAGCCATGCCGTCCAAGGGCCCTCTGCAGTCAGTGCAAGTCTTCGGACGCAAGGTGAGACGGGCTCACGATGGTAGGGAAGAGGGGAGGCCCGTGCCGGAGAGGCCTGTGGGAAGGAATCTGGGGTTCTACTTGGGAGCCGAGGCCCAGAGCTCACGTGGCCCCGGTCTCCCCCCTCGCTTTCCACAGAAGACGGCCACGGCCGTGGCGCACTGCAAACGAGGTAACGGCCTCATCAAGGTGAACGGACGACCCCTGGAGATGATCGAACCGCGCACGCTGCAATACAAGGTGCTGGGATTGAAGAAGGGCGTTTGGGTTGAGTGGAGGGCTCTGGAGACGGAGATGTTGAAATAACTGGGTTCCTGGAGTTCGTCGACCTTGGAAACTGAAAGATCTTGTGTCAACAGTGGGACGTTTAGAGGCTGAGCAGGGAATAGAAAAATGGGATATTTGACGATGCAGCTGGTGTTGAGGGTTCAGGCAATATTATGAAAGCTTGAATTGAGAGTGGAAACGTGGATGTTGAAGATTAAGCAGGTGCTTAACTGGGTTGTTTGGAAAGTCATTCATTTGGGTCGAGGTGGCATGGGGGCTCCCAAAGTTTATGGGGCCTGATGACTTGCTCCCAAAGTTAATGGGGGACGTTTTACAGTAGTCTGCACACTCTGAGGAAGGAATCAATGTTTTGTCCCTCAAAACATTGTGACTAAGGTTTTGAATATTGTAGGTACTCAATAAGCATTAGAAGAACAAGAACAGAAGTCGGGTTTGNCTTTCTCTGGTTCCAGCCTGGGTTCCTGGAAACAAGAGGTACAGAGAGAGGGAGCAAGCTGGAAAATAGGGAAGAGGAAATGCCCCATCCCTGCCTTTCCATCTCTACTCAATCCATAGATACCTGGAAGTGTACTCCCAGAGGCTGGAGGAGATGGTGACTCTAGAGTAGGGAGGTCATGGTTCAGAGAACTCTCTTCCCTTTCTTTCCCCCAATCAAGATACCAGACTCAGCAAGGTTATTAGGATCATCCTGGAGAGACTGGAGAGTTTAGAAGCGTCCCCTGTCCCCCAAACAGCCCCATGAGGCAGTCCAGAGTGTGTCCAGCCTGTGCATTCTGTGGCCTGTTTGTCTTTCCACTGGAAAACACCGGTTAGCTTTAATCCTGCAGGTGTTTATTTGGGAGTCTGCTGTCCTTTCTGGAGAAGGCAATGGCACCTCACTCCACTACTCTTGCCTGGAAAATCCCATGGGTGGAAGAGCCTGGTAGGCTGCAGTCCGTGGGGTCGCTGAGTCGGACATGACTGAGCAACTTCACTTTCACTTTTCACTTTCATGCATTGGAGAAAGAAATGGCAACCCACTCCAGTACTCTTGCCTGGAGAATCCCAGGGACAGGGGAGCCTGGTGGGCTGCCGTCTATGGGGTCACACAGAGTTGGACACGACTGAAGCGACTTAGCAGCAGCAGCTGGCCTTTCTCCTATTTCTGCCACAAGTGTCTTGGAATTTTCACGCCTGCCTGTACCTGCTGACTTCTTTATCTGAGCGTTGGCCTCTGCCTCTGTCACTTGTGACTTCTGGCTCCATCTCTGATTGACCCGATGTCTCTCTTCGTTTTCCTCTCCTCCGTTGGTCCAGTCCTTGCCTTCTCCTCCACGTGCACCTCTCTCTCTGGTGCTGTGTGTCTGTAGGTCTGTGGGTCCCTCCAGGTCAGCTTCTGGGTCCTTGCTGCCTGTCTCCCTGGCCCTTCGCCCTCTCCCTCTGTCACCCTTTTGGAGCTGGACTCTGAGCTGCCGATTCCTCCCTTTGGCCCAGACCCGCCCACCAATTATCACTCTGTTTCCGCCCTCCAGGCATCCGTGAGCCAGCATGCCCCTTTGAACCTTGGAGCCCAGACGTAGAGAAACTGAGGCAGCCAACTGTCACCTGCACCTGAAAGGAAGCTCCTGCCTGGAAAGGGAGCATCCTGAGCAGTGGGGAGCAAGGAGGTACCCCATCCTGAGGTTCCTCAGATGGGGGTGGGAGGACTGGGGATTTTGGGGAAAGGTAGATTTTGAGAGAGGGCTCTGAGAAGGATGTAGATTTTTGTTTTTTGTTTTGTTTTAAAATAATTTATTTGGCTGTGCCAGGTCTTAGTTGCATGGAGATCTTTGATCTTCTTTGTGCATGAGTTGCAGTATGTGAGATCTAGTTCCAAGACAAGGGATGGAACCTGGGCCCCCTGGGTGGGGGTCAAGGAGTCTTAGCCCCCAGGGAAGTCCCGGGAAGAAGATTTTGTGAAAACAGTTTTGGAGCGGGCGGCAGTTCTGGGAAAAGTGGAGTAGGGCAGAGAAAGCTTCTGAAGGAGGGGGATTCTAGGAATTGTGGATTCTGAAGAAAGGAAGATTCTGGGGCAAAAGAGGGGTAAGGGGACCCTGAGTGGAGGGAGATTTAGGCAAAGAGGGAGTCTAAGATGAGAGCTCTGAGAGAATTTTGGGAGGAGACTCTAAAAGGAAGAAAGTGCTTTAATATTTTATTTTATTTTTTTTAACTTATTTGACTGCACCAGGTCTTAATTGGGGATGTGGGATCTAGTTCCTTGATCAGGGATAGAAACTGGGCCCCTGCATTGGGAGCTCAGAGTCTTGGCCACTGGACCACCAGGGAAGTTCCTAAAATGAAGGGAGTTTTGGTGACAGTTTCTGGGGAAGGGGCTCTAAGAGGAAAAGGATTCTGGGGAGGATGCTTTATGGAGATGGATTCTAGGAGGAGGGGTATTCTGAATCCTGCCAGGATTCTTGAGGAGAAATTCTAGAAGACAGGAAGAATGCCAACTGTGAAGCAACCTCCTGGTGGTGGGAAAGTGGGGTGGGGCAGGGGGTGAGTGTGCATGTGAAAGTGAAGTTGCTCAGTCGTGTCTGACTCTTTGCGACCCCATGGACTGTAGCCTATCAGGCTCCTCCGTCCATGGGATTTTCCAGGCAAGAGTGCTAGAGTGGATTGCCATTTCCCTCTCCAGGGGATCTTCCCGACCCAGGAATTGAACCCGGGTCTCCCGCATTGCAGGCAGACACTTTACCGTCTGAGCCACCAGGGATGAGAATCTATTGAGGATGGGAGTGACAGGAGATAAATGAAGAGTCCAAACACAAATGTGAGCTGGCGGTGGCCAATGAGAACTGAGGATGTGAATCATGGCCTGTCTTCACCCTCCTTTCTCCTTGGAAGAAAATTTATGATAAGCCTAGACAGCGTTATTAAAAAGCAGAGACATCACTTTGACGACAAAGGTCCGTATAGTCAAAGCTAGTTTTTCCACTGGTCATGTAGGGTTGTGAGAGTTCAACCATAAAGAAGGCTGAACATTGAATAATTGATCCGTTGGAACTGTGGTGCTGGAGAAGACTCTTGAGAGTCCCTGGAACAGTAAAGAGATCAAACCAGTCAATCCTAAAGGAAATCAAGCCTGAAGATTCATTGGAAAGACTCATGCTGTAGCTGAAGCTCCAATTCTGTGGCCACCTGATGCGAAGAGAGGGCTCATTAGAGAAGACCCTGATACTGGGAAAGACTGAAGGCAGAAGTGTGCGACAGAGGATGAGATGGTTGGCTGGGATCATCGCCTCAATGAACGAGTTTAAGCAAACTCCGGGAGACAGTGAAAGACATGGAAGCCTGGCGGGCTGCAATCCACGGGGTCCCAAAGAGTCGGACACGACTGAGTTACTGAACAACTCGCCCTTTCGGGCCGGCCCCAGACACCGTTCAAACCAGTCCCTTCTACTCCCAGGTCCCACCCCCTCCGCTCCCCGGGCCCACCTTCCTGCCGATCCAAAGTCCCGCCCACAAGCCGTAAAGCTCTCTCCCGTCGCAACGCTGAGCACAACGCGCCTGCGCAGACCCTGAAAAGCGGCCAGGGTGGCCCCGCGCTTTCCTTTTCCGGTTGCGGCGCCGCGCGGGGAAGATCTCGTCTCTACTCCTGCAGCCATGCCGTCCAAGGGCCCTCTGCAGTCAGTGCAAGTCTTCGGACGCAAGGTGAGACGGGCTCACGATGGTAGGGAAGAGGGGAGGCCCGTGCCGGAGAGGCCTGTGGGAAGGAATCTGGGGTTCTACTTGGGAGCCGAGGCCCAGAGCTCACGTGGCCCCGGTCTCCCCCCTCGCTTTCCACAGAAGACGGCCACGGCCGTGGCGCACTGCAAACGAGGTAACGGCCTCATCAAGGTGAACGGACGACCCCTGGAGATGATCGAACCGCGCACGCTGCAATACAAGGTGCTGGGATTGAAGAAGGGCGTTTGGGTTGAGTGGAGGGCTCTGGAGACGGAGATGTTGAAATAACTGGGTTCCTGGAGTTCGTCGACCTTGGAAACTGAAAGATCTTGTGTCAACAGTGGGACGTTTAGAGGCTGAGCAGGGAATAGAAAAATGGGATATTTGACGATGCAGCTGGTGTTGAGGGTTCAGGCAATATTATGAAAGCTTGAATTGAGAGTGGAAACGTGGATGTTGAAGATTAAGCAGGTGCTTAACTGGGTTGTTTGGAAAGTCATTCATTTGGGTCGAGGTGGCATGGGGGCTCCCAAAGTTTATGGGGCCTGATGACTTGCTCCCAAAGTTAATGGGGGACGTTTTACAGTAGTCTGCACACTCTGAGGAAGGAATCAATGTTTTGTCCCTCAAAACATTGTGACTAAGGTTTTGAATATTGTAGGTACTCAATAAGCATTAGAAGAACAAGAACAGAAGTCGGGTTTGTGGTGTTTGGCTGTGAAAGGAGTTCCTCTTCCCTCCCCGTTTAAGCCTCAGTTCCTTTTTTTTTTTCTAAATAAAGTTTTATTGGAAGGCCTCAGTTTCTTTGGCTCAGACTGGAAAGATGTCTGTGTTTGATTTTTGCCTCTTCTAGCTGTGTGTTATTTGGGGCAGTAACTTCCCTTCTCTGTAAAATGGAAATAGGTTGTTCCTTGAAGGGCTGTTGTGAGGGTAAATTGGATTCTCCTTGTGAGGTTGCTGGTGTGTGTGAGAAAGTGAAGAACTGTTTACATTGCAGGGTTAGTTAGACCTTCGTAGAGCAGGTACATGAGTATTGTGGCTTATTGTCACTGACAGTTTACTCAAAGGCTTTGTGTGTGTATCCTGTATTGAGTGCTGGCAACAAAGCAGTGACCTGGATGGTTCCAGGGCCTGCCCTCCTAGAGCTTCGAATCCAGTGGGGGACACAGACTGGACCCAATACCAAACACTGCTCCCAGACAGTAAGAACTGGGGTAGAGGTTCCCAGAGAAGGTTTCTGACTAAAACTCGGGTGGAAGGGTCAGAGCAGGGGTGGGGGGGACTTGTGAGCTGAGGCCTAAAGTAGGTAAATCAAAGTAGGGTTATAGCATTGTAATTTTTCTGGAAATCCGTGTGGTGCAAAGGGAGGGCAGAGAGCTCAGGTGGGGAGAGCACCTGACAGAGCCCAGGAGTGGTTTTTTCACCATTTGGGGCAGGCTTAATGGCTGCAGAGGTTTTCCTTACTATTGGGCTAAGGTGCCCACATTCTAAGAATCAGGTTTTAAAAAATAGGTGACCTGATGTCCAGAGAGCAACACAGGAGGAAGACCTGCTCAGGCAGGATTCAATTTGATTTCCACAAACTCTTCTGTCATAGAAACCTCCCTGCTCTGCTGGCTGTGTATAGGGGACTTTGAGTAACAGCCCAGCTGTCTTCCACTAATACTTTTAGGCCAGCAGTGGCAAGAGCTACTTGTAGAGAGCTATGGAGGAATGTCCTGTGTGGCTCAGTGGCAGGTTGTGATCTAAAATCCTGTAACATCTCCTGTCACCCTAGCTACTGGAACCTGTTCTGCTCCTGGGCAAGGAGCGATTTGCTGGTGTGGACATCCGCGTCCGAGTGAAGGGTGGTGGTCACGTAGCCCAGATTTACGGTGAGTCCCGGACACTGGGCACATAGGTGGGTCTGAGGGCAGGGTCCCACCCCTGGGTGTTCATAAAGCTGATGTACCTTTTGTCTGTCTTCCTCACAGCCATCCGCCAATCCATCTCCAAAGCCTTGGTGGCCTATTACCAGAAATGTGAGTGAGGGTGGGTCCTTCCCAGCAGGTGGATGGGGGTGTGTCAAGGGCTACAAAGAGTGGGAGGACACTTGCTGGTGTCTAAATCTTCTCCTGTCCTTTCACCCCCAGATGTGGATGAGGCTTCCAAGAAGGAGATCAAAGACATCCTCATCCAGTATGACCGGACCCTGCTGGTAGCTGATCCCCGTCGCTGCGAATCCAAGAAATTTGGAGGTCCTGGTGCCCGTGCCCGCTACCAGAAATCCTACCGATAAGCCCATCATGAAGACCTTTATAGCACCTTTATAATAAATGTGGGATTTAAGGTTTTAGGAACTATGCTGTGGTCTTCTGTGGTGGGACTTTGTCTAAAAGGAATGCAAGAAACACCCCCAGAAGCCTTTCTAGAAGCTACCACTTGATTAGGACGTGGGTAGGAGAGATGGGTGGGACCAGGCCTGGTCTCAGTTTCTCTGAACTTCCAGTAGAGTCCAGTGTGTGAACACAGCTCAGGTGGGCTTGGTTCCTGGTCATTGGTTGTGTGAGTGTCCTTGTGGGTTTTATCTCCTTCAGTCCTTTTGCTGTTTTAATGGCATATCAGAAGAGCAGCGGAAATGTGTAAGATCAGTAATCTTTAATACAAAGTGAGGAGAGGTCTTTTAAGTCAGCAGCTAAGGGCCATCCATGCATGTATTGGGAAAGGAAATTTTTTAATGCCAACCTGTATTGTAGATAGGATTGAGGTTGGGCAGGGGTCTGTAATCCCCGTTGTGGGTAGGTGCATGATTTCCCCTGGCTGGTTTCATTCTTCAGGATGTCAACTGTAATCCCCACTCCCCATGGCCTCCTTAAAGCAAGTCCCAGTTATGCTCAATGTGACTGTCCTTATGGGCTTGGGAATACATAGGTCTGAGGACATGTTCATCTCTTTTGTGTCTGCCATGTGATGATAAGAGCTGATGTAGGTCAACTCAGTTGCTGCCCCTGGGCCAGAGATGTTACAGCACTTCCATCATGGAAGAAAGTTCTGGGGGATGGTGCTGATATATGTATAGGGAAGTAAATTGTTTGTGAATTAAGTTACCCTCAGTTTCTTTCCTCATATTTAAAGGAAGCTAGTGAGCATCATTTCAGAGAAAGCGATGGCACCCTACTCCAGCACTCTTACCTGGAAAATCTCATGGATGGAGGAGTCTGGTGGGCTACAGTCCATGGGGTCGCTAAGAGTCGGACATGACTGACTTCACTTTCTCTTTTCACTTTCATGCATTGGAGAAGGAAATGGCAACCCACTCCAGTGTTCTTGCCTGGAGAATCCCAGGGAGGGGGAGCCTCGTGGGCTGCCGTCTGTGGGGTTGCACAGAGTCGGACATGACTGAAGCGACTTAGCAGCAGGCTCAGTGAGCATTATTGGGGTGGGAAGGGCATCTGTCCTTCTATAACAGCCTTTGCAGCCAGCAATCTGCCCCCAAGTGGGCTTCCTCACTACTTCCTGCTGAGCAGACTGTTAAGAACAGCATTACACACTTGAAGGAGTAGTTTCACAAATTTTCTTTATAAAAGGAACTTGGGAGGGCTTCCCTGGCAGCTGTGGTAAAGAATCCACCTGCCAGTGCGGGAGACACGGGTTTTGCTGCCCTGAAGATCTCACAGGGGGTGGAGCAGCTGCGCTGTGTGCCACAGCTGTGGAACCTGTGCTCTGGGGCCCGTGCACTACAGCCAGAGAGTAGCCCTGCTCTGCAACTAGAGAAAGCCTGTGCAGCAGTGAAGACTCAGCACTGTCAAAAACCGGGAAAGGAACTTGGGGTTTACTGTATGTTTGCCCTACTGATGAAACAGGAGCCACGTGTGGCCGTGAAGCTGGGCTGCACTGATGAGAATGTTTACTGACAGGACAACCCTATGGGATGGTACTCAGGTATAGAAAATAGATATTACACACGGAGGTGTGGCTGGTGAAGCTCCACTAGGTGCCAGGCTAAGTATTGTTGGATTGTCTTCACACCTTCTCTGGGAGGTGGGTGGCAGGCAGGTATCTTCACCGTAGCTGCTGAGAAAGTGTAGTGGCAAAATAACCACCTCCCCAAGTTTTGCATTGAAGCTGGAGTTACTAGTAGCCTAACTGGGTTTGACTGGCATTAACAAACATCCCCAGGAGGGCAGCACTGTCCCAAGGCATGCCGCAGCCAGCCAACCTTACTTTCCCTCTTTAAGCCTGTCCTAATTAGAGTTTAAAAAAGGCAGGCTGTAGTAGACCAGCAAGAAAGGTATTCATGAGAAGGCGTTGGAGTTGGGGCCTTGAGGTAGAGATAGGAGCTGGGCAGGCAGGAGGGATGGGGTTTGGGGACAGGGACCAGGAGGGGCCAAGGCAGGCCTAGTACCCAGGGTTTTCCCACAGGGCCCAGAGACCCCCTTAATTTGAGGCTCCTGGCTCCCTCCCAGAGCCACAGCTGGGCCACATCTGGAAGTGGCGAAGGGGGCTCGCCTCCTTCCTCACTCCAGGCCTTGGCGTAGACAGCCCCCTTCACCCTCCCTACTGCCGCCTCCTCAAATACCGAGAATTCCGGAGCCGCTGGGAGCCTGGGCCAGGCTGGGAACTTGTCCTCAAGCTGGGAATGTGCAGCTGGGGGCGGAAGCGGGGAGGGCCAGCCTCAGTCCTGACCTTTGGGAGGCTGCAGTGGAGCAGGTCCAGGCCAAGGAGCCCGAATCAGCCCATACCCTGGTGTATGGCATTGTACCCACTCAATAAATAACTGGAAGCCAGCAGCTAACATCTACTGAGCCAGGCCTTGTTCACTTTAGCTAATGATCAGTAATCACCTAGGGCCTTTGGAGTACAAGGCTTCAAGCCTCTTGTGGGCAAGGGGTTGTTCCCTGTTGTACCCCCAGTGGCAAGAATAGCGCCTGACAAAGACAGTCAAGAGTGCTGACTCAGGCTTGGCTGTGTGGCTGAATCCCATCTCTGCGCCTTCCCACTCACATGACTGGGCAAGTATCCTCTCTGAGTTTCCTCATCTCTCAAGCGGGGATTACAGATCCTCACTTGCCTGTTAGGGATATTGAGGACTCAAAGGGAATGAGCTGAAATAGTGACTAATGCCTGTGGTATGTAGTTTAGAACTCAGTAACAGCATTTTTTGCTGTTGTTAACTGATTGTTAAAACCAGATTCTTGGGCTCCCGCCTTGGGGGTTCTGATTTCATGGGTTGGGACTGGATCCTGGGGCATCTGATTTGATCACGGCCTTAGTAAGTCAGGGGGCTTCCCTCATAGCTCAGTTGGTAAAGAATCAGGCTTAAACACGTTTGGGAAGTAAGGATATGCTCACCGAATCTTTATGATGATCCTATAAAGGCAGATACTGTTGTCCTCATCATACAGATGAGGCAACCAGGCTGGGGGCGGGGGGGTTCCACACTAAGTACTGGAAAAGCTGGGGCTTCAACTCAGCTATGATGCTGTGGTGTCTGAGAATTCCAGGGAAGACTGAGTGAGATCTAGAACACAAGAAGTTAAGTGCTCAATGAAAGAAGCTAATATTACCAAAGAAACTTTTAAATTGTGCTGCTTACTGGGCCTTCCACTGCTGTGAGGGGGACAGAACGATCTTAGAATAAAAGCCTTTGTCTCACGACCTGAATGACTTTTGGAGGTGGGGGTTCACTGAGGCAGAGTTCCCCCAACTAGAAAGAGGCCAGGTAAAAGGGTCAATACAAGAACTGGATGGATGGGTATAGAAATTGAATACTTAGGAGGGTGGAGAGTGGTTGCCAAGAGAACTCAGGCAGATGAAGGACACTTTTCCCAGAATCCCAGACCATTATCCATTCTGGTGTTAGCATGGAACTGTCTCTGAAGTTTTGTAGTACCAAGACCCAGAAGAATCCAGGTAAGGAAGGAAGGATTGAAAGAGATCAAAATGGCTGGCTGGCTGGTGGTAGAGATGGTTAAATGGCTGGTTGGCTTGATGGATTAGATGACTGAATGATGAAATGTACGAATGAATGGACAGCAATGGGAATATGGAGGGACACATGGATGAATAGAGTTGGCTGGAGAAGGCAGACAGGTGGGGTAATGGATGGTAGATTTATGGAGGAATGGGTGCTAGATGGGGTGGGGTAGGATGATGGATGAAAAGGGTGAAGATAGCTGAATAAAGCAAGTCTATGGGAAGGATAATGGATTTGAAGACAGATGGACAGAGAGGGAGATGATGGAGAGACCTGGGTGGATAGAATTGGCTTTGAAGATGAGATGCCTGGATGATAGTGGGACACATAAACTGAATAAATTGCTAAAGGAAGAATTTCAAGGGATTTGCTTGGGAAAACCTTCTTTTGGCGGGGGGCGGTGGCGGGGGGGACTTCTTGGCTTTCCTGGGTAGGCATTAAGCAGTTTATAAACCTTCTGAACTCATACACCCAACTGTAATGGATCCAGTTTTCAGTAATTCTCAAGGGAGTCTGAGATTCCCCAAATTTTCAGAACTGGTTTGTGCAGTATCACACCTTCCTATTCATTGTTGCCTTCTGGCATCCTCACTGCCTCCAGAATGGGAAGGTGAAGGTGAAGTCGCTCAGTCGTGTCCGACTCTTTGCGACCCCGTGGACTGTAACCTACTAGGCTTCTCTGCCCACGGGATTCTCCAGGCAAGAATACTGGAGTGGATTGCCATTTCCTTCTCCAGGAGATCTTCCCAACCCAGGGACTGAACCCAGGTCTCCCGCATTGGAGGCAGACACTTTAACCTCTGAGCCACCAGGGAAGAGATACATAATTCCATATTAGTTAACAAAATATTAATGACATCCCCTTCCCCATCCCTGTTGGGTTAATCCAGGTAAGTAACAAGGGCCATTCTCCAAAGATTCCAGGTGTCTGAAAGCTGCAGCAATTTTTAGACCAGTGTTCAGTGTCTGGACTTCTGGGTGAATTCTGAGGGTCTCTGGCATCTGGTTGAAGTCTCTGCTTTTCAAGGAGCCCGACATCCTGGCTCACATGTGGAAAGGGGCATCAGGGCCCCCTTGGGCTCTGCGGAGACCCACAGATTCTTGAGGGGTTGCCAAGAGAGCAGGATGGTTCAGCCTGACCTGGGCCTTGGCTGGCCGTAGCCGCCCGCCACCTCCGACATGGATGTTGACAGTGGTGGCATAGCTGAGCCTCCGGGCTGGGGGTGGTGGGGGTTGGGGCTGGGGTGGCGGTGAAGGTGCCCGTGATGTGGGGGCAGAGGAGGACCAAGGGCCCCGGGAGGCTGGGGGAGCCTCTCCTCCAGGCCCCTGTCGCCGAGCCAGGCTCTGGCTGATGTACGAAGCTGCCAGGTATCTTGAAAGGGCAGCCGCATTGGGGCCCAGGAGCTTCCGTGTCGGGGGTGGGGGACTGTGGGGTGGGGTCCAGTCTGAAGACTCTGATCTGGCAGCGTGAGAGACCGAGGGGCCTCCTTGTTTGGCCAAAAGCACGGTGGTCCGGACTGGGGTGGGTAATGGGCCCTGAGTGTCCATAGGGCCTCCTTGCTCAGGCAAAGGTGCGGTGGCTGGAACCTGGCC
Organism: Oreotragus oreotragus; assembly: GCA_006410675.1. Taxonomy (NCBI): domain Eukaryota; kingdom Metazoa; phylum Chordata; class Mammalia; order Artiodactyla; family Bovidae; genus Oreotragus; species Oreotragus oreotragus. The sequence continues at coordinate 223,414 of SJYX01000293.1, read as the reverse complement.
ATTCGTGAGGCCCTTCTGTTCCAACAAAGGTGTCAGCTTCTGAACCTGGAGGTCTGTGAGGCTTTGTTCCTGAAGCCAACGTGCAGCGGCACGACCCTGGACGTCTTGGAGGCCTCCTTGCTGGGGCAAAGGCGGGAGGGCTTGGACCTGGGCGTCCGTGTCCGTGAGGCTTGCTGTCTGGGGCAAAGGTGTGGCAGCTGGAACCTGAAAATCGGGGGGCTCCTGGGGCAAGGACGGTGGGGCATCAGCTGGGTTCTGACGGTCCAAGTGGCCTCTTTGTACAGGCAAAGGTGAGGTACCTGGAACCTGAATGTCTGGGAGGTCACGCTGCAAGGGCAGTGGGGTGTCAGCTGGGATCTGAGGGTCCAGGCTGCTTCTGTGTATGAGCAAAGGATCGACGGCTGGCCCACAGGCAGTAGCTGGGGACTGAGCATCCCTGGAGCCTCCCAGCTTAGTTACAGGGGAGCTGGTTGGGCTCTGGCTGCCCCAGCAGCCTTCTTGCCTGGGTGCAGGACTGGTGGCTGAAACCATGACATCAGAGGAACTGCCCTGCTTGGGTGAAGCTGGGCTGGTGGGAAGCTGGACGTCCACGTGGCCTCTTTGCTCAGGAGATGAGGTGCTAGAAGGAACCCGAGTATCCACGTGGTCTCTATGCTCCTGCAAAGGAGTGGCAGCTGGAACTTGGATTTCCAGGTGGCCTTGATCTGGTGAAATTGTAATAGCTGCAGCCTGGCTGGCTGGGGGGTCTTCCTCCTCCAGCAAAGGTGTGGCGGCTGGAATCTGGGTATGCCAGAGGCTTCCTTGTTCAGGCAGGGGAGTAGCAGCTGGAACCTGGAGGCTCAGATGGTCTTGCTCAGGCAAACTTGAAACATGTAGGCCCCGGCTGTCCCGGCAGCCTCCCTGCTTAGTCAAGGGTGTGGCAGCTTGAACCCAGGCAGCAGGGCTGAGGGAGACAGATTCCTGGGCACAGGTCAGAGGGAAGGCCAGCTCACACACCAGCACGTGTCCAAAGGCAGGCAGGGCTCCTGCACGCAAAGACAGATGGGTCGAGTTAGGACAGATCTCCCAGCTGGGGCCACCTCTGCTGACCACATACCTGGACCTCACCTGGCTCGGCCTGCTCCTGGGACAGGCCAGGTAACAGCTGCGGCTGGGCCAGAGCCCGAGGTCTGCGGCGGGGTGCGTTGGCTGATGCCCGGGTCTCGGCCCGCTGCATGTGCTGGATCCGCTCGCTGTAAAGCCGGGCCAACTCTCGCACTCGGGATGCTGACCTCTCCGAAGTCGGGACTCCCACCTTCCCTCCTGCACTGGCACTGCCTCCACTCAGGTCTGAGTCTTCCAGGATCAGCAGTGGCTCAGGAAAACCCGGCCGGGCCAGCTGCCCCTGCTCCAGGGCCTGCCAGGCACTCCGGATTTCAGAGCAAGAGCGGAACTCCAGCTCATGTGAGAATCCCTGATTCTGGGTGACATCTGGGGGCTGGAATTCTGGGAATGATCCTCCTTCATCCTCCTCTCGCCCTGCCCTGCCTTCTGAGGAGGGCTCGCCCAGTTTTCCAGAAGTGCTTCCGGGGAAAAGTTCTCTCCGGGTGGCTAGAGTCTCATCCAGCTCCTGCGGGGGTCCCTGGAGCCAGGAGTCACAGGGGAGTGGGCGGGCAGCGCTGGAGAGACTAGGAATGTCGGGGACGCTAGGAATGGCTGGAAGGCAGGGCATTTCAAAAACACTGGAAATGTCAGAGAGGCTGGGGAGGCGGGGCATCTGGGGAATTTCAGAAAGGCTGGGCACTTCAGGGAGGCTGGGTCTGTCGGGGCTTTTGGAAAGGCTGGGAATGTCGGCAATTTCAGCCGCAATGGAACCTTCGAGCCCCTCCAGGACGTGGAGTGGGGAAGGCTCCCGTTCATCCATGTCCAGTTCTTCTTCCTCCTCCTCTTCTGAAGAGTCTCGGCTGGGCAGGCCTTGGAATGTGAGGGTGTCACTGTCGCCTGGCACTTGGGAGTCTCCGGGGAACTTGGGAACATCATGGGGTGGCTGTAGGGGGCCCTGAGGAAGCCAAAAGGTGTCAGGGTGGGTTGGCCCCCTGAATCCCAGGCTACGCCCACCCAGGCCTGGAGCCCCAAGGACACTGGGAGGGGACGCCTGGCTCACCCCCGGATCCCGGAGGCCTCTTTGGTTCAGGAGCTCCAGGATTTCTTCAGTGATTGAGGGCCCAGAAGGGTCCAGCGTGGAGGGTCCTGTGTCCTCCAGGTCCTCAGGGGGTCCAGAAGTGGGACCTGGTGGCTGAGGCTCCAGGGGCGGGTAGAGCTCCCCCGCACTGCCGGTGTGCTGTGAGGAAGGCAAGGAAGGAGGGCGGGAGTCTGGGGGCCCCAATCCCCTCCCTCAGAGGACAGGGAATCCAGGCCTCATCACCTTCTTCTTCAGACTCGGGACTTGGGAACCCAAGTTCCCTCCCCCAATAGACCCAGGAGTACGGGTCACGGAATGTTTCTCACCTTGAGTCTAGGCTTAGCTGGGGAGGAAGAGATGAGAAAGAGCAAAGAGTGAGATGGAGGAACAAGTGTTATTCCTTGTTATTGATGAGTGGCCCCATCACCCCTCCTTCGCGACGCCCGGGAGGCCCAGGGAACAGACAGGGGCACACCAGGCTGGGCTGGGCAGTCACTCACCGCTGTGTGGCAACATGACGTAAAGGTCCTTCAGAGGCTCTAAGGGGAAGACACAGTGATGTCAGGGCCCACTCCCCGACCTGACACCAAGTTCACTCTTAGGGGAGGGCACTCACCAGACTGTCTGCGGCTGCGACGGGTAGCGGTGGGTCCTGGTGATGGAGCTGTGGGGAGAGGTAGATTGGAACCCTGTTAGGACCCCTACTCCAGGTTCCTGGGGGAGGGATGAGGGGGAACCTCAGGGTTCCATCTCCTTTACCTGTGTTCCGTCGTCCAGGAGTGAAACTTCTAGCATCTCGCGGGCAGGGAGACCCAAGTGGGGGTGTAAGGGGCTCTGGGATAGGCTTGCTTTTAGGAGCACCTGCAGGAAGACATTTGGGGCTAATATTCTACTTTTTCTTTGAAGTGATTCCTCTCCTGTCACATCCTCCCAACCCGAGGTCCCGACTCACAGTGCAGGCTGTTTTCAAGGAGGACTTGTTTTGCCTGAAAAAGATAAGCATGAGGGTTGAGGGGGCTGGGCCCTGAGAACCCCAGGCTCGGTCCGATTAAAGGGCACTGCTACCTGTCAGGCGCCCTACATGACTGATACTCCCGAATCCTCCCCACAGCCCTATGAAGTTGGTGCTATTATTACTCCACGTGAGGAAGCTGAAGCCAGAGAGGTTAAGTTACTTGCCCAGAATCACACAGCAGGGATGTTGCGGAGCTGGGATTGAAACCCAGGTAACCCAACTTTGAATGTAACTATCATGCTGTAAGACAGCGCCCCCACCCCTGTCCCTGGCACTCAGGGTCTTTCAATGCTATTGAGTTGGGGGGCCTTCCCAAGAGGTGCAGTGGTAAAAGAATCCTCCTGCCCATGCAGGAGATGCAAAGAGACGCAGGTTCAACCTCTAGGTCGGGAAGATCCCTTAGAGATGGCAGCCCACTCCAGTATTCCTGATTGGGAAATCCCATGGACAGAGGAGCCTGGTGGGCTATAGTTCAGGGCGGTCACAGACTTGGACATGACTGAGCATACATGCATGGGTCCCCAGCACCCTGAGGACCCCCAGTGGTGGCAGGAGCTGTACCTTGGCAGGGATGGAGGCAGGGTGGTTCTCAAAGAAGAGGCGCTGGAGACAGTGAATCCACAGCCTCTTCTCTTCTTGGTTCCTGGCCTGGGGGTGGGGTGGGGTGGGGGTAGAATTGGGAGCCAGTTGTGAGGTCTAGGGACTTGGGGGGTGGGAAATCCCCGCCTGCCCAGCTCCACCCTGCGCTCACCTGGAGCAGGTGTCTGTGCTTGGGAATGGTCAGATCAGACACCTTGAACCCTAGAGGGTCTCGAGGGTTCTCGCTCACACTCAGGTTGCAGCACTGGGTGAGGGGCAGAGAGTGGCCTCAGACTCATCCACGTACCCCTCAAGTGTATCTGAGCCCCCTCCTCCTAAAAGATGTCCCCTTTCCAGCTTCCCTGGTGGCTCGGTGGTAAAGAATCTGCAGGCCAGTGCAGGAGACCTGGGTTTGATTCCTAATCAGGGAAGATCCCACATGCCACGGAATAGCCCCTGCACCACAACTATTAGGCCTGCGCTCTAGAGCTGGCAAGCCGCAACCACTGAGTTCACATGCCACAACTCCTGAAGCCCCTGCACCCCAGAGCCCGTACTCCACAACAAGTGAAGCCACCGCACCTCGACTGGACAAAAGCTCTCATAGTAATCAAGACCTAGCGCACCCATAAAGAAATAAAAGATGTCCCCATCCCCCCGTCAACCCTCCCCACCAGGCTGGGCTCAGCTCTCCCTCACCAGCCCTCCCACTCTCATCTGGGTCAAGAAGGCGCTTGCCTGATGGGCAAATCCAGGTCCTCCCCGTCTAGGTCCACATCACCTCTGCATAGCTCTGACCCTGCCTGCCCCTCCTTATTAAACCCTACCCTGCTCCTCGACTCAAGGAAACATGGTCCTTTTAAGCGAGTCGCCCACCCGTGCATACCCTGCCCCTAGCCACGCCTTTGGCTCTGTGGCTCTGTACAGAATACACCTGGCAGGCAACATTCGGCCCCGCCCCCTGAACTCACGAAGATGTGGCCCTTGTAGGTGTATTCTGGTCCCCGGCGCTTGGCCACGAGCAGCATCCGTGAGAACAGAAAGAGCAGCCGTTCACCCCCTCGAAGTCGGGGGCCGCTCCCTCCACCACCTCGGAATGCGCCCTCCAACACTAGTTCCCCAAAAGCACTGAGGTCCGGACCGGTCCAGCCGCTCAGCCGCCGCTGCACCTCCTGCCGGGACCCCAGGAACACACCGGCGGGCGGTGCACGCAAATCAAGACAGGGTGGTTAGCAAGCAGACCGCGCTGTCCCAGTCCAACCCCCTCCCAAGGCTCTGGCCGACCCCCGACCAGGGGCCCTCAGGTCCACACTGGCCCCCCACCCACGGCGGGTCCCAGCCCTCCCCCAGGGTCACCTGGAGGCGCGCAGCATGCTCCTGCTTGCGTTTCATGTCATTGATGTACCAGGCGACCGCTGTCATGGACACAATAGCCTCCTCCACCATCTCACGGCCCCCGGCATCCGGGCCCTCCGCCCAGTGCTTGCCCAGCTCCTGGAGGGCAGGCGCCCAGGAAGAGGAAGACAAACAGAGGAAGGGTGAGAGAGAGAGAGAGAGAGAGAACGGCAGGGTCAGAGACAGAGAGCCAGAGACGAGAGAGACAAGCAAGGAAAGACAGGAGTGCAGGCAGCTGGCGCCAGCCCCCGCTGCTAACAAGACAGTGCCGCAGCGCTGGCCCAGTTTCTAGGGACCAGAGGCCTCCCCGGTCCTGGCTGGCCCAGCTTTTCCAAGGTCCGCACTCCAGATGCACCACCAGGTGGCCAATGGACAGGACCTCGCCCCTCCCCAGGCAGCCCCCGGGGGCCCACAGCTGACCTGCAGCAGCAGATGGTACTTGAGGATGCGCTGGACAGGCTTCAACAGGAAGCTCTGCAGGGGCAGCGAGTGATGGAGCTGGGCCTGACGCTCTTGCAGCCACATGGCTGCTGGCGGGGACAGTGACAGCTCCCGGAGTAGGGCCAGGGAGCTGGGGACACAGCACAGGTCAGGGGGATGGGCAGCTACAGCAGGCCAGGCTGGGAGCGGTCAGGGAGTGACCAGGGTTTGGGAACACTCGGGGGCTGGCTGAGGTTAGGGAGAAGGCGGACATGGTCGTGGTCTGGCAGGGTTGGGACCTGACTGGGTTGGGGTAGGGGGAGCTCAGCTAGCACACATCAACTTGTGGGACACAGCCTGGGCCCAGCAGGTGCTTCTCGGCCCTCACCTCGGGTAGTTCATGCAGTACAATGTGTAGATGTCGAAATCCTCGCTCTGTGGGCAACAAGGGAANGGGGGGGGGGGGGGGGGGGGGGGTAGAATTGGGAGCCAGTTGTGAGGTCTAGGGACTTGGGGGGTGGGAAATCCCCGCCTGCCCAGCTCCACCCTGCGCTCACCTGGAGCAGGTGTCTGTGCTTGGGAATGGTCAGATCAGACACCTTGAACCCTAGAGGGTCTCGAGGGTTCTCGCTCACACTCAGGTTGCAGCACTGGGTGAGGGGCAGAGAGTGGCCTCAGACTCATCCACGTACCCCTCAAGTGTATCTGAGCCCCCTCCTCCTAAAAGATGTCCCCTTTCCAGCTTCCCTGGTGGCTCGGTGGTAAAGAATCTGCAGGCCAGTGCAGGAGACCTGGGTTTGATTCCTAATCAGGGAAGATCCCACATGCCACGGAATAGCCCCTGCACCACAACTATTAGGCCTGCGCTCTAGAGCCTGCAAGCCGCAACCACTGAGTTCACATGCCACAACTCCTGAAGCCCCTGCACCCCAGAGCCCGTACTCCACAACAAGTGAAGCCACCGCACCTCGACTGGACAAAAGCTCTCATAGTAATCAAGACCTAGCGCACCCATAAAGAAATAAAAGATGTCCCCATCCCCCCGTCAACCCTCCCCACCAGGCTGGGCTCAGCTCTCCCTCACCAGCCCTCCCACTCTCATCTGGGTCAAGAAGGCGCTTGCCTGATGGGCAAATCCAGGTCCTCCCCGTCTAGGTCCACATCACCTCTGCATAGCTCTGACCCTGCCTGCCCCTCCTTATTAAACCCTACCCTGCTCCTCGACTCAAGGAAACATGGTCCTTTTAAGCGAGTCGCCCACCCGTGCATACCCTGCCCCTAGCCACGCCTTTGGCTCTGTGGCTCTGTACAGAATACACCTGGCAGGCAACATTCGGCCCCGCCCCCTGAACTCACGAAGATGTGGCCCTTGTAGGTGTATTCTGGTCCCCGGCGCTTGGCCACGAGCAGCATCCGTGAGAACAGAAAGAGCAGCCGTTCACCCCCTCGAAGTCGGGGGCCGCTCCCTCCACCACCTCGGAATGCGCCCTCCAACACTAGTTCCCCAAAAGCACTGAGGTCCGGACCGGTCCAGCCGCTCAGCCGCCGCTGCACCTCCTGCCGGGACCCCAGGAACACACCGGCGGGCGGTGCACGCAAATCAAGACAGGGTGGTTAGCAAGCAGACCGCGCTGTCCCAGTCCAACCCCCTCCCAAGGCTCTGGCCGACCCCCGACCAGGGGCCCTCAGGTCCACACTGGCCCCCCACCCACGGCGGGTCCCAGCCCTCCCCCAGGGTCACCTGGAGGCGCGCAGCATGCTCCTGCTTGCGTTTCATGTCATTGATGTACCAGGCGACCGCTGTCATGGACACAATAGCCTCCTCCACCATCTCACGGCCCCCGGCATCCGGGCCCTCCGCCCAGTGCTTGCCCAGCTCCTGGAGGGCAGGCGCCCAGGAAGAGGAAGACAAACAGAGGAAGGGTGAGAGAGAGAGAGAGAGAGAGAACGGCAGGGTCAGAGACAGAGAGCCAGAGACGAGAGAGACAAGCAAGGAAAGACAGGAGTGCAGGCAGCTGGCGCCAGCCCCCGCTGCTAACAAGACAGTGCCGCAGCGCTGGCCCAGTTTCTAGGGACCAGAGGCCTCCCCGGTCCTGGCTGGCCCAGCTTTTCCAAGGTCCGCACTCCAGATGCACCACCAGGTGGCCAATGGACAGGACCTCGCCCCTCCCCAGGCAGCCCCCGGGGGCCCACAGCTGACCTGCAGCAGCAGATGGTACTTGAGGATGCGCTGGACAGGCTTCAACAGGAAGCTCTGCAGGGGCAGCGAGTGATGGAGCTGGGCCTGACGCTCTTGCAGCCACATGGCTGCTGGCGGGGACAGTGACAGCTCCCGGAGTAGGGCCAGGGAGCTGGGGACACAGCACAGGTCAGGGGGATGGGCAGCTACAGCAGGCCAGGCTGGGAGCGGTCAGGGAGTGACCAGGGTTTGGGAACACTCGGGGGCTGGCTGAGGTTAGGGAGAAGGCGGACATGGTCGTGGTCTGGCAGGGTTGGGACCTGACTGGGTTGGGGTAGGGGGAGCTCAGCTAGCACACATCAACTTGTGGGACACAGCCTGGGCCCAGCAGGTGCTTCTCGGCCCTCACCTCGGGTAGTTCATGCAGTACAATGTGTAGATGTCGAAATCCTCGCTCTGTGGGCAACAAGGGAATCAGGGAGACGTCAGTGCCCAACTCCTCATGACCCCTCCCCCTCCAAGCCTAGCCCAGGCCTGCTCCCCTCCCACCCCAACCCCCTTACCCAGGCCCCAGCCTNGGCCCTCACCTCGGGTAGTTCATGCAGTACAATGTGTAGATGTCGAAATCCTCGCTCTGTGGGCAACAAGGGAATCAGGGAGACGTCAGTGCCCAACTCCTCATGACCCCTCCCCCTCCAAGCCTAGCCCAGGCCTGCTCCCCTCCCACCCCAACCCCCTTACCCAGGCCCCAGCCTCACCCTCTGCACGAAGCACTCGGCAATGCCCCCGGCGCTGCTGCTGCCCTCCAGGTCTTCCAGGAGCTCACTGGGGAGGGGCAGAGAAAAAGGGTGAAGGACTACCCTGCCCCCACACCGCCACCCCGCGAGGACACCAGGAGGCTGGGCCTTAGTGGGCTGCCAGGACGAGATGTCACGTCCACATGAAGGGTCCTCTGATTGTGACGTGGGAGGTAGCAACCTGCTCAGACGCTGTCTTTGGGCAGCATCATGTTCCTCAGGCTGAGATCTTGTCACGGGCAGCATGAGCCTTGGGGATCTCATGGGGCTCAGCCCGGGAGAGGGATGTCAGGACCCTTAGAGCTGTGATAATCTTAAGATCCTATTGTGACCCTGAAAACTTGTCGTGACTCACAAACCTCCCACAAGAACCTTGTGTAATTAGGGAATTCCCTGGTGGTCCAGTGGTTAGAACTAGGTTGCCTTCACTGCTGTGTCCAGGTTCGGTCCCTGGTTGGAGAACTAGGATCCCGAAATGCAAGCGGTGAGGCCAGAAAAAAAAGTGTAATTAAGCATCATCAGAGGACAAGACGGCTGGATGGCATCACCGACTCAGTGGCTATGAGTCTGAGAACGCTCCGGGAGATGGTGAAGCACAGGAAAGCCTGGTGTGCTGCAGTTCACGGGATCGCAAAGAGTCGGACACGATGGAGCAACTGAACAACAACAGAAGTGTCATTCAGACACATAGGTGTCACGCTCTCCTGGAACTCTAGCACCCTCCGCACTGGGGGGGCCAACCATCCTGGTTTGTCTGGACTGCGGGGTTTCCCAGGACGAGTCACACAAATGCTCACTCTGTCATGATCCTCAGGCCCCACAGGAGTCTTTGATTCACTGTGCTCCATGACCTGACATGGCACTAGCCCCATCTCATTGCCTGGATCCATCCTGATATTCGGACCTCATCTGGGTCCTCATTCCCCATCGTGAGCCCTGCCCAATATCATAAGACCCCATGTTCCAGTCTGGACAAGGCACTGTTGGGCGCCAAGGTTTGGGTTAGAACACAGCCTCTCTTCCTGAGCTCCCTAGCCCACCCCCTGCCCACCCTACCCGTCCCTGACCTGCTGAATTCGTAGATGTCCTCGATGTTGGCAAACAGCGTGCCCACCTGCTCCGCACTCAGCCCCAGGACCCCGCCATCCAACAGAGGGCCCAGGTAGTCCTGTGGGGATGACTGGGGTTATGGGGGTGGAGGGGCTCGCCCAGGTCCCCATGGCACTGGGGTGCCCACCCGCCTCACCTCCACGATGCTTCGGAGGTCCCGGACGTAAGCCCGCTCTGTCTCCACAATCTCACGGGCCACACGCTCCAGCCTCGAGGGTTTCGCAGAACCCGAGGTCCCCACGGGCGACAGATGCAGGCGGATGGGGGGCCCTGGAAGGGGCTCTGGCCTCGAGGCTGAGCAGGCTGGGGTGGGGCCCGGAGCCGGGTCCCCCTCGGAGCCCACAGTGCTCAAGGACGTGGAGCTCCCAGAACCTCGTGGGGAGGTCATGGCGGGGGTGGCAGGGGCTGCTGGGGTTGCGGAACAAGCCATCAGGGAGGCTCCTCAACTAAGTAAGTGCACTCAGCCCCCACATTCACCCACCCCTGATCAACATCTCTCCCAGGGCTCCCCTCTCTAATCAGCCCTGTCCTCTCCAGGCAGGGTCCTCTCTGAACTGCTGGCCCCCATTCCTTGAATCCACTTCCATGTGTCATCCTCGGAGAACTTTATTATTTAGCCTGACTCTTTTACTCTCACGAGGATAATCCCATTCCTGCCCTCAGGGTAAAGTCCAAACTCCTGAAATCCAAAGGGCCCTCTGCAAGGTGGCCGTTAGAGACCTTTCCAGCGTGTTCTTTTCCCAAGACACACCACTTCTTACCCTTTGGGCTCCAGGCACACTCAGCTTCTCTGGATTACTCAAATAAGCAGCCTCTTCTCACCTCTGTGCCCGTGAGCAGAATACTCTTCCTGGCCTCTCTCAATTTCTTCTCACCTCTGTGCCCCTGAGCAGAATACTCTTCCTGGCCTCTCTCAATTTACCCCACCTCATCTTTCAATTCTCAGTTTAGATATCCCCCTCCTCCAGGAAGCCTCCCTTGATCTCCCAGACAAGAGTTCCCACAGCCCTCTGAGCTCTCCCCATCCCAGCCAGCCCTGACCACTGTGTGCTGGGCTTCCCTCAGGACCTCAGGATGAGTCCCCTCTCCCTACCGGACCAGGAGCTCTGTGCAGGAGGGCCAGGGTTGTCTCGGTCAGCCTGTGTTGCCTGAACTGCGTCAGCCTGGGAGGCTGCAGGGTCTTGAATGAAAGAATGAATGCCCAGCAGGCTCCACCCCTCCCTCGCCGGCTCACCTGTCCGAGTGTCACACACAGCAGCACAGTCACACACTTCACCTCTGTGGCCGAGGCTAGGGCTGGGTTTGGACAGGCCCAGTCCACGGGCTCCCTCAGGCATGGCTGAGTGGCTCAGCGGCTTCTGCAGAAAGACCCCCTTCTGGGATACCAGGACCTCATAGACTTTCCTGTCTCCACACCGCCCCCACCCCCGTGAGAGTTAGGGGGATGGTCTGAATCCAGGGAAGGGGCCCTGGGAGTAACTAATGGGGGAGACAGTCGCAAAGTGATAGAAAGGGGGGAGCAAGGAGAGAGAACACAGAAAAAAAACGGAAAGGGTGAAACAAAGAAGAGTAAAGCGAACAAGAGTCGCCCAAGCTGTGAGTCTGGTCTGTCTGGGGCCGGAGGCTCAGGGATCCTGGGAACGTTTGGGCTCCGGTTGGAGCCGAGGGCGAGGGGCAGGGCTGGGAAAAAGCCGTGGGCGGGAGGCCGCGGGGTCCCAGGGGAGGGCGGAGGAGGCTGGGGGACCGGATGCCAGGGTCCTGCAGACGGCTTCCTCCCCCACGGAGGGCTGCGAGTCGGGGCGCTGGCCCTGAGTCCTCGACCCCTTTCAGTCAAGTCCCTCCGAGATCCGCTCACTGTCCCCACCGCCGCAGCGCCTCCCCACAGCCCTCTAGCCCCCAACTCCCCGCCGGCGCCTCCGCTCGCCCCCCGCCGGCACGCCCCCTCATTGTTCAGCGGCTGCGGCGCCGCCCCCTCCCCCAGCCCTTCGGGGCCCNGGCGGCCAGTGTCTGGAAGCAGTTCCTCTGTGGCCAGGTCACAAGGCAGTGAAACTGGTGAACTTTGGGCCCTGACGTCTGCAGCGCATGATGGGAGGGTGGCTGGCGCACTCCTGCTCCTCTTGGTGGCCTCCGTGGGCAGAGCAGGGGCAAAAAGGCAGGCTCACTTGAACCTGAGAAGCCTTATCTAAAGCCAGCCTCACTGCTTTTGATAACGTTGAGCTGAGGGCAGGGCTGAGTCAGCTGGTGATGGGCAAAGTCTGAGATGGGGTAGGAGATAGTGGCTTAAGTGGTAGGTAGACGGTTGTTTGTGTATTCATATGGTTGGATTGTTCCTTGAGCCTGTTTGTGGGACTGTACCTGGGACCGAAACAACCATGATTGCAGGATGGTGGGTCATGCTGTCCTCTACTAGAGAAGAGGGGTTGTGTGCCTGTTTCTCCTGGTCTGGTTCACCCTGTGCAGTTGTGCATCTCATGTACACCCTTCCCTGGAGTGGGTGGTTGTGCACTAGGCTGTACAATCTTCCTCCGGGCCTGCTAATCCAGTAAGAACCTTCACTAAGGTCCTCTTCTACCCTGCCTCTTCACTGTGGTCCTGGCATCCACGTTATTCCATCAATGCACCAGCACAGCTCTGCCACAGGCAGGGCCTCTGCATTTGTTCCCTCTGGAATGTCCAGGACTTACCCCCTCTCCTTTAAGTTCACTCCAGTATTGCCTTCTCAGGGAGGCCTTCATGACCTGGGTCAAGGATTAGAAAAGGTTTAAAAATAACCTTGTTATCCATTTAACAAATAATAAATACATCCATGGGGTCACAAAGAGTTGGACACAACTGAGCAACTGAACCAACAAAATACATGTACCATCCATTTACCCCCCAACCTAAACTCTCAAACTTTCCTATTTTCCAATACAGTAACATAATTCTCCATGTGCAAACCTTACACCTTTAGGTCTATTCCTAAACACTACCCCGGCCCCCCCCATTCTACTTCTGGTCTCTTCTTTCTTGGAACTTCTCACTGCTTGACACTCTGTGTTTTACTTTATCACACTTAACTGGCACTAAAATATCAGCTCCAGCAAGGCAGGGATCTTTGGTTCACACTATACAGGGCTTGGCCCCAAACAGACACACAGCAAATGAGTGTTGCATGAACTCAGCTTTCTGGTGCACAATTCCCGCCCTGTGTGCTGCTGAACTGCACATCTCTCACCCCGCTGCCCACCAGGTATCTCCTGTCTGTCTGCTGGGATGTGGTTTTTGGCACTACTGGGTCCGGGGTCAGGGCTGCTGGGATGTCCTGCCCCCATCTGTGTGTGATGCTGTGTTGATGCCACTTCACAGGGGCCAGCTGTGCCTCATGAGTGTGGGCCTGTGGACTGTGTGCTGTGTGCCCCCAGGCTGGAAGCCAACAGGCTCTCATGGGGAAAGAGTGTTGTAGGCAGGTAACTGTTCCCATGTTAGGTGGAACAGGGACTTTGTTTTTGTGTTGATTTGGAGATTAAGTGTGGTTAAGGAGATGTGTAGGGGTGCCAAACTAAGGTTATGATGGTCATTTTTATTTGTCAACTTGGCTAGGCTACAGCTGCCAGTTATTTAATCTAGATGAAGCTGTGAAGGAATTTTGTGGATGTGATTCAAGTCCATAATCAGTTGATTTTAAGCAGATTATCCTAGGAGATGTGGGGAGTCACATGGGTGGGGGACTGATCTAGTCAGATAATGGGCAGAGCTGTGGCTTCCTCTCAGAAGAAATTCTCCCTGTGGAGAGCAGCTTCAGCTTGTGCCTGAGAGGTCTGCTACCCTGCCTGGAGCTAGCCCTGTGTGCCTGGTACTTCAAGGAAGGTCAGGGAGAAAGGGAAGGAACTGCTGGGATGTACACACACACGAGCTGGCCATTTCCCAGAACTTCGTCATGGGGACTTGGGCTCTGGGTGATTTGCAGGGCTCCATGGTCCCAGGTGTTCTGCAGTGATGTGGGGTCCAGGACAGCAGACTTCTGGGCGATGCCATGGGAACCAGGGTACAGAAGGTTCTGGGTGGGGCCATCCGTCCCCCAACCAGGCTGAGTCACTTGGGCCTTTCACACCCCACCAGCTGGAGCTGAGCTGGTAGCTCCGCCCTACACTTGCCCAGGCCTGCTGGCCATGGCTGAGCTCCCTGAAGCTGCCTCTTGGGGAAGTGGGGAGCCCGGTGGGGCACACTCTTCCTGCAGCCTCCTCCTCAAGGTCTGCTTCCCGGAGCTGAGGCCAAGGTGCCTGGGTTCTTCCCCAGGACTGATGATTCATCCCTGCTGGGGCCTTTTCACTTCTCCTTTGGGGCTAAAAATACAGGGCTTCACCGCGGATTGCATAACACCCCTTGTTTGAGTGCTGCTGACGCAGGCGCTGGGTATGGCGGGGGGGCGTGCGCTGGGTTGCTCCCCGACTGGGACTGGGCATGCTGTCAGGGCCCAGACCTTCCACTTCCCTTTTCTGGGTCAAGCAGACTCGGGGCTGAGCTGACATGAGAGGTGCTGGGGATTTCTGGGTGTGGCTATGGCCCCTGGAAACGAAGCTCCTTCTAGCCCCAGATGACCCTGGGGTTCTGGCTTCCATTCTGGCCCTGTGCACAGACACAGAATCCCAGTTAGGAGCTGGGGACAGTCCCAGTTAGCAAAGGGGCACTGGGCAAGAAATGGCCAGAGACAGGGAGATGGGAACAAAAGGACATCGAATGACAGAAGACACCAAGAGAAACAGCTAGGCAAAGGAGCAGACAGCCACCCCCCAAAACTGGGACAGAATCAAGAATGGACTGAGGGAGAGGGGCCCAGACAGGACTCCACAGCTAGGCTAGGCAGGGGGAGACCCCCTGGGAGAGACCACCCAGGGGCACAATCCAAAGTCCACCCTCAGCCAAGGAGAAGGCGGCCGGCAGAGGCAAGGCCCCGCCCTGCGCGCGCCTTGCTGGCCTCTGCTGCCCCCTGCTGGCGCCGGCCGCAGTGTTCAGGCGGGAAGAAAAGCCAGAGACAAAGCTGCTTTGAAGCCAGTCTTCATTCCCTTCCTGTCCCTTCCCCCACTCCCAGCCCTGAGGGCTCACAGGGTGCCTCCAGGGCCCGTAGGTGGTGCAGGCGTCTTGCCTGTGACCTTGTTGGCGCAGTCCAGCAGGGCAGTGTGAATATCCTTGGCACAGGCAATCTGGGCTTTGATGACTGCCAGGTACTGTGGGTAGGGCAGGCTGTCAGGCTGGACGGCATCAGGCTTGGTGGCTGTGGGCACCAATGTTGGAGAGTGCTTGGCACTGTCGCAGCTCTGTGACAGACACTCATGTGCCAGGCGCTGTGGACAGGCAAGCAAAGTGCAGCATTAGCCTCACTCCGGGTACTGCCAATCCCACCCCAAGGGCCAGCCTAGGGTAGGCTTTTCAGCCTCTGGAATCCTGGGGTCTTGGGGTCAGAACTTGGCCCTGTCACTCACTTGCTAGGTGACCTCAGACATGTGGCTTCTCCTCTCTGGGCCTGTTAACTCCTTTGGAAAATGGGTTTGGTAAGTACTTCTGGTACCTTATAAAATGAGAATGGCGAGCGCAGTGTGTGAGACATAGGCACAGGTCCTAGCAAGTTACTTAAGTGATAGTTGGTGGATGTCAACTACTATTACTGACTCTCCTAACCCTAGGCTTGGCACTGACACTGGCTTCTCTGATGGAACCTGCCCCTCCTAGTTGTCCTTCTACTTCTCTGGCTGGCTCTCCTAGATGCTTGTTAAATTACCCAAGCCTTAAGAGTGGCGCTTCCCGAATCCTGTCTCCTCCTCTCATTCTCATGCCTCTAGGTGGTGTCTCACCCACATACACACCACTCTGCTCTGAACTCTGCACTGATGTGCCCACTTCCCCTAAAATTCCAGAGCTCCTATACTCTGCCCCCCAAACCACTCCCCTTCCTGGGTCCCTGTCTCAGGGACGGTTCCACCATCCAAACCAGACCCCTGGGCCTCATCTTGGAGACTCCTCCCACAGCCCATCAGTCCCACTGCCCAGGCACAAAGCCTTCTGAGTATCTTTCCCACCTGCCCTTCCCCACTTCCTCAGGACCCCGCCCTGGTGAAACCTAGTGGCTCTTGAATCCTACCATGGGCCCCCAGCCTCCACTCTAAGCCCCCCGACCCCATCCCTCATTTGGTGATCAGAGGCATACCCCTAAAAAAAACAAATGTTTTTCCTTGCTTGAAGCCCTCCATGGCTCCCTAGCAACCTCCGGGCTATATTCAAAATCCAACAAGCCCCAGTGCCTACCATACCTCAGCCAGACTGAATTTCATGAGATTCTTAAAGGGAACTTAAAGCCGAAGCTTTTCCTCTTGGTTGGAACATCTTTCTACCACTATGAAGCTCCTCAAACTGCCTTTTCCTTTAAAATCCAGTTCAAAATGATGATGACGCTATAAGATAAAACATTTACCACTTGTCTAGTACCATGTTAAATGCTTTACATGCGAGATTTTGCATGTAAAGAGTCCTTCCCCAAAATCCATTTTCCAAAGGAGGAATCCAAGGTTCAGAGGTAGAGATTGGTGGTCCCTCTGACTCCAAAGGCTGTGCTCTGAGCCATCTGCCCTCCTCTCAACTTCTGCCCTTCTTCCCTTTTTGTTCCAGCCTTGGCTCAGGTGTGCTCTCTACTAGCAGTCTATCCTGAACCACTTCCTCCCTAGACCCATCCTAGGTGGCGTCAGGTGCCATCTCTGGATGTCTACAGCCCCCTTATTTTAACCTTGCCCCCTCTGCCTGCCCCTCACCCCCACATCCCAGCCCTGAGCCTTCTGCCCAAGTTCCCCCCTTCATGGTCTTCCATGTCTTGAGCTTCTCCTGTCAGAGCCCTGACTCTCTGAGCTATTACTGTTGGAGAATATATTTGTCACCCACTGAACTGGAAGCTCTGTGAAGGCAAGGACTGGGCAACTTTCTGTCCCCAGTATCAGGTGTGGTATCCACACAGGTCTGGGCCACAGGAGGTGCTCAGTGAGCATGTGTCAACTGACTGAATGAAGGTTCCTGAAGCACAGGAACTGAGGTAGTTGTGATCACCTGGTGGCCAAGAGGCCCCTTACCAGGCAGAGCTCTAGCTGGTCACAAAGTGCATAGAACTCTTCCAGACACTTGTCAAAGCGCTGAATGGGTCCATCGCTGCTCTTTCTACAGTCCAGGAGAAGAAAGTGGGAGATGGATTTCCAGTCTCTGGGACTAAGTGACTACCCAACCAAGCATCCATCAGAAAATGAGGTATAGGCCCAGGAGACCCAAAGCAAGACCTAGGGGACAGTTGATAGTAGAAGGGGCAAGGCCAGGGGGTAGGGAGTAAGCTTCAAAATAAAGTGAAAGGAGGGGTGGGTGGGGTACAAGGGGGATGTTTTGGGACTAGGATGGAGATACTGACATCCTGGAGAAAGAGGAGTACTCACTGCCCATTGTCAATGTTAGTGTTCTGAATCAGGTTCTGGGCTGCAACCTTCATCAAGGTCTAAAGAAAGGGAAAAAAAAGATGTGGGAGGTGAAGAAACAGAAGAGGACACTTCTGGTAGATCTTCACTCTTCCTTAAGATACAGCCAACCTCAGGCCTCCTCTTCAGTTGTTACTTCTCCTCCTATCACTGCAGAGTAATTCCAACTTCCATTCCTTGACAGCAATTACTATCTATATTTTTCCAGAGGCCCGCTTTCTCTTGCCAGTAATCTCCCAGACATACCTTAGGGTCCTCCCTCACCGACTAGTCACGGTCAGTCAAGGCTAGTCCTTTCCTCAGGCTTTAACGTCCAGAGCTAGGTTCTTTCTTTAAATTCCCTCCAACTCGAATTCTGGTCAGTCTCAAACTCAAGATTCTCTGATCCCACCTTACACTGTCAATCCACAGAACTTCGCTTTGGCATCACGAAGACAGTCTCATTCCTTTTCTTTTTAACGCTTCTTTTGCTCTCTTCCAGACTAAACGATCCCTCCGCCCACCCCCCGGATGGCAGAGAGCCAAATCTCCCAACCCATCACCTGTAGACTCTCCTTCAGCTGCGGGATGAGCATCTTATAGCGCTGCACAGGATCGAAGTCCTGTTGCTGTTGCTGCAAAAGCCCGCTCTGGGCAGGTCCCACAAGTTGTGCTGGTGGTTGTGGCTGCTGCTGGGGGCCCGACCCACCAGCTGAACCTGGACCCGACACACTGGCGGTAGAAGTCGCTGAAGCTTGCTGTTGGGACGCAGCCATCTTCTTCTCCTCGCGCACCGGAAGTGCGTCACAAGTGCGTCTTCCCGGTTTCTTTTTAGCGTCTTCGTCTGTGGGCCCTGTTTGCTGATTAGCTCCGCCTCCCAGACAATACAATCAATGAGAGGAAAGAACCCACCCTCCAATTCGTGACTCTCAAATGCGACGGCTACAATGAGACATCGATAAACCAAGCACAAGAGGCTCTTTCCGCCTCGCTCCAGCCTTTGCACAGTCGCTGGCCAATCCGGGTGTGGATCCAATCAGACTCTATTTCCCAGAAGACCTAGCGGGCTGAGGCGACCTGCGGTCCTCAGAGTCTTGGCGGCAGTTGGTGGAGACGGACCTGTGGGGCAGTCCTTGGCGTCGTTTGCGCGTTTACCTGAGCACTACGTAGTACTCCAGTGTTCCGGGAACTGTTATCACCAGCCCACCCCACTCCGGCCCTATCCGTGAGGAGAGCGGTGCCAGCCCGAGCCCTGCCTGGGATTGGGCGCCCGCCGAAGTCGGCACGCCGTTTGCCGTGGCTCTGGAGGCTCTTGTCAGGATTGCCCTCGCCTCATCGCCATGGCGCCCACTATCCAGACCCAGGCTCAGCGCGAGGATGGCCACAGGTAGGCACTCCGCCACGTTACTGTACCGCTTTTCTTTAGGTCTGGGTGGGCGTCAGCGAGACGAGAGGGTCAGGTGGGTTTGTCAGTCTACAACCTTGCCAGCCCCCCAGGTCTGCCCGTGTCGTCACGGAGCGCACACCCGTTCAGGGGGGCGGGTCCCGGACGTGGTGTTCCCTAACTCCCCCCACACCTTCCCTGCCATTTCTGGAATTAAGCTGTTGAGGATTGAGTTTTTATTCTTCCAGTCAAGCGTTTGGAGACCCCTTTCCCCAAAAAACAGTTGACTCTATTATTAAAGTATTTGAAGACGTGTCCTTTAAAAGGATTTAAAAACATTTAGGGACGCTCTCTAAGAGGCATACTTGACTCCCTCTGTTAGAGTACTTGAGGTACCTCTACCAAGAGGAATTATCATTTGTCACTCTCTTCTTCCCTTTTAAAAGCTTGGAAAAGCTCCCTTCGCTCTCCTGTCAATTCTGTTCTTTCCATCTTTTGTCATTGTCTCTCTTTTACCCACCAGGCCCAATTCTCACCGGACTTTGCCTGAGAGGTGAGCTCCATCGTGTTTCCCCAGGATGGGTGGGCCAAGTGGGGCTGGGCGCAGAGGTAGGACAGCAGGAGCCAGGTTTTGAGCCACTGTGTTCCCAGGTCTGGAGTGGTCTGCCGAGTCAAGTACTGCAATAGCCTCCCTGACATCCCCTTCGACCCGAAGTTCATCACCTATCCCTTCGACCAGAACAGGTGAGACTAAGAATGGGGCTTTGGGAAACACATTAGAATATGAGATCCTTGAGGGTAAGGACTGCTTTTTCTGACGGTTCAGGGCACAGAATGGTACTTAACCTGTAATAGTAGGTGCACTGTAGGTATCTGTTAAGAAGCAAGCAGTATCCAATTCTCTTTACACTTAAGAGCTGCTAGCTTTCTGATTCCTCCCTGGAGTACCTTAGCCTCTAGGAAGCTGGGCTGTGAGGAGTAAGGCTGGAATCAGGAAACAATAATGGGCATGTTTTCCCTACCAGGTTTGTTCAGTACAAAGCAACTTCCCTGGAAAAACAGCACAAACATGATCTCTTGACTGAGCCAGACCTGGGAGTTACCATTGACCTCATCAACCCTGATACCTACCGCATCGACCCCAATGGTGTGTTGGGAGACAGGGAGGGCCTGCTCTAGGCTAGCGAGGGCCAGCTCTGGGCCTCCCTCAGAGTCCTCCTCTCACCTTGCTTTCTTCTAGTACTCCTAGACCCAGCTGATGAGAAGCTTCTAGAAGAGGAGATTCAGGCCCCTACCAGTTCCAAGAGGTGAGGGGGTGCTGAGTGGGGACTTAGGACTGGTGCTGATGGGAAGGCAGTGGGGTCCTGAGGTGCCTGATTCTCCCACTCCAGATCCCAGCAGCACGCGAAGGTGGTGCCATGGATGAGGAAGACAGAGTACATCTCCACTGAGTTCAACCGTTATGGCATTTCCAATGAAAAGCCTGAGGTCAAGTAAGTTATGGTGGGAGGAAGGGAAGGTGGAGATTTCAGGTATGTCCAGTTACCTCTAAATGTTTCTTTCCTTCTCCCCAGGATTGGGGTTTCTGTGAAGCAGCAGTTCACTGAGGAGGAAATATACAAAGACAGGGATAGCCAGATCACAGCTATCGAGAAGACTTTTGAGGATGCCCAGAAATCTGTAATTGAAGGACTGGGATAGAGGAAGGGGGGATAAAGCTGCGGCTCCAGAGCACTTTGTACTTTTTCTTACCCTGTACTGTTTTTTTTTTTTTTTGCCTCTGCCAGATCTCCCAGCATTATAGCAAGCCCCGAGTGACACCAGTGGAGGTCATGCCTGTCTTTCCAGATTTTAAGGTCAGATCCAGGGCAGGGGCAGAGAGGGACAGCCTGCCATCTCTGCCCGTCCTAGTCTAACCCCAGTACCTCCATCCCCCAGATGTGGATCAACCCTTGCGCCCAGGTAATCTTTGACTCAGACCCTGCCCCCAAGGACACAAGTGGTGCAGCTGCACTGGAGATGATGTCTCAGGCCATGATCAGGTGAGTGGCCCTGCTGTCCACCTCAGCCTGCTTTTCATTGATTCTGTCCTCACTCAGTCTTCACTGCTCCTCTTTCCCCCTCAAACAGGGGCATGATGGATGAGGAAGGGAACCAGTTTGTGGCTTACTTTCTGCCTGTGGAGGAAACACTGAAGAAACGAAAACGGGACCAGGAAGAGGAGATGGATTATGCACCAGATGATGTGTACGTGGGTTGGGGTTAGGTTTTAGATATTAAGAAGTGTCTCCTTTTCTCCCTCATAGGGAAGAAATGGGGTTGACCCTGTCCCCTTCATCCTCAGGTATGACTACAAGATTGCTCGAGAGTACAACTGGAATGTGAAGAACAAGGCTAGCAAGGGCTATGAGGAAAACTACTTCTTTATCTTCCGAGAGGGTGATGGTGTTTACTACAATGAATTGGAGACCAGGTACTCAGCACAATCCTACCTCACTCAGATTAGCTTGGGCTTGTACTTCAGAATCAGGATCTTGGGGTGTACAAAAAGAGCCACCTTTGTATCTAGGGATTTGCCACGTGCATCTATAAGAGTGGAAGCCTCTAAAGCTGGAGCCGATTCTAACACAAGAACCCAGAAGAAAAATCTCTACCTAATACTGGAGATATTTGGAGCTTTCATGTAGGGTAGGACTGCTAAGTTGTAAACATAGCCAAAATATGGAATAATAATTAAAATTAATGTTTTAAATAAATGAAATGCTAGATACCCAAGTTCAAAAAACATGACCCCTAAACTTCCTTGATGGTTACAAGTTTACTGCTGTGCTGGGACCCTTGGTGTAAAGATTGGGAAAGAATGACCTTGAGTTTCTGTTTAAAGCAGAGGTCACACATTCTGATCCCATTAAGCCAGGCAAAAAATGTAAAATGCACAGTAGGCTGTTGGGGTCTAGGTGACCTGGAGCCCTTGGCAACCTTCAAGGAACACCGTCACCCAGCAGAGCAAAGGGCTCCAACCCACTGCTGCTATTTTGGGAGGGTGGGGGTGGGGTGGGGATCAGAGGCCCAGTGGAGTCACAGAATCTTATTTTCTAAAAGCCAGAAATCCAGATTCTTTTAAAGTGTTGGTATCTAACTCACATTAAAATCTACTTCTTTATACATTTCTGTGTTCATGTAAAGGTCATACATATACACATATATAAAGTACAGGGCACTCAAATTGATACCTTTGGAGCTATCTATTTTCTTGCCTGTGAAAGTGAAGTTGCTCAGTCATGTCCGACTCTTTACTACCCCATGGACTGTAGCCTGCTAGGCTCCTGAGTCCATGGGATTCTCCAGGCCAGAATACTGGAGTGGGTTGCCATTTCCTTCTCAAGGGGATCTTCCTGACACAGGGATCGAACTCCAGGTCTCCTGCACTGCAGGCAGACTCTTTACCATCTGAGCCACCAGGGGCTCCTTTTTTTCTTGCCTGTCCCCTACCCCAAATTTAGTTTCCCTTATTCAGTCTGTATTTATTCTGGTCTTTTCTGGGCTAGGCATAAATGAGTAAAGATGAGTAAGAACCAAGTTAGACCAAATTCCCCATAGGGGTCTTTAACTGAATCTAATGTACTTCTCCCCACTTCTACCACTGCAGGGTTCGCCTGAGTAAGCGCCGAGCCAAGGCCGGGGTTCAATCAGGTACCAATGCCCTGCTTGTGGTCAAACACCGGGACATGAATGAGAAGGAATTAGAAGCCCAGGTAACAAGCACCACTGACCCTGGTCTCCCATGGGGAGGGTGGTAGTTGGTGGAGTGGCACAGGAACCAGACTGAACCTTTTCCTTCCCAACTGTCCTGCTTCCAGGAGGCACGGAAGGCTCAGCTGGAGAACCATGAACCCGAGGAGGAAGAAGAAGAGGAAATGGAGACAGAAGAGAAAGAAGCTGGGGGCTCAGGTAAAGCTGGACAGACCGAACTCTGACTCTGGGTGGGTGGGTGAGATGTGTATAAGAGACAGGCATAACACCCCTTGTTTGAGTGCTGCTGACGCAGGCGCTGGGTATGGCGGGGGGGCGTGCGCTGGGTTGCTCCCCGACTGGGACTGGGCATGCTGTCAGGGCCCAGACCTTCCACTTCCCTTTTCTGGGTCAAGCAGACTCGGGGCTGAGCTGACATGAGAGGTGCTGGGNTGGAGATGTGTATAAGAGACAGGAACTTGGGTCTCACTTCTTGCTCCCTTGCAGATGAGGAACGAGAGAAGGGCAGCAGCAGTGAGAAGGAAGGCAGCGAGGATGAGCGCTCTGGCAGTGAGAGTGAACGGGAGGAGGGTGACAGGGATGAGGCGAGTGACAAGAGTGGCAGCGGCGAGGATGAAAGCAGTGAGGATGAGGCCCGGGCCGCCAGAGACAAAGAGGAAATCTTCGGCAGTGATGCTGATTCGGAGGATGATGCTGATTCTGATGATGAGGACAGAGGACGGGCTCGTGGCAGTGACAATGACTCAGACAGTGGCAGTGATGGGGGTGGCCAGCGGAGCCGGAGCCACAGCCGGAGCGCCAGTCCCTTCCCCAGTGGCAGTGAGCATTCTGCTCAGGAGGATGGCAGTGAAGCTGCAGCTTCTGATTCCAGTGAAGCTGACAGTGACAGTGACTGAGTCCCAGAGCCTTCAGCCCTGGCGCAGATAGTTATTTTGTGCAGGAAGGCACTTTTTGAGTGGTCTCTTTGTGAGCCTATTGCTTTGTTTTTGTCTCCTCCAAACCTTTGCTGTTAATAAAGCCAGCTTCTCTTTACTTCCCCTCCCAGGCACCATGGTCTCATTCTGCCTGCCCCACGCAGAACCCCCCTGAACCACCCCAGGTGCTTAAGGCACAAAAGCAAAGGCCACAAAGGCAGGGTCACTAGGTTTTTCAGGAAATGTAGCATAACAAAGATCAGAATCCTTTTTGTTTGTTCTTTTTTTTTTTTTCCAAAATAAGCCCAGACCATTAAACAAGTGAAACTCCATCAAATAAGTCTTCTCCAACAGCGAGAAAAACTGTACAGTTACTCAAAGCTGATTCTGCCAGTGGGGCTGGGAATAGAAGGGAGGGTGAAATCATGGTGGAGGGGCAAGGGCTGGGGAGGGGCAGGAGTGGGTCAGGATCCTGCCCATCAGAGTGGGGCCGCCTGCGTCCTGCACACTCTGCTGACAGGTGGGGGGAAGGGGGCAGCTCTTGCCTCCCATTATGTAGGGGGTGTCCCTCACCACCTCCCAGTGCCAGGCAGACCCAGCTCACCCTGATGGGTAGTGAACAAGACAGGACTGGCTGGGAGGAGGTGAGGGTCTCTTAAGAGGGACACCCTGCTGATTCCAAAAAACGAGGTGGCCCCTGTCCATCCCACTTCCCCGGGCTAGGAGGAGGATTGGAGAAGCCCTGGGAGTTGGAGGGGAATGAGCAAAGGCACAGAAACATGGAGGGGCCGGGATGGGGGACTTGCATAGGTTGATGAGTGTGCAAGAGGTACATAAATAAACCTGACACCCCACCCAGCCCGGCACTGGGAGAGGAGGTAGGGACCTAGAGCAGGTCCCCAGGGCCACCCCACCCCCTGGCTTCCTCCCCAACCCTGGGTCAGAGTTGAGGGAGGTCCAGACCAGGAAGGCAGAGGCAAGAAGGACTGGGGAATGGGTGGGTGAGTGCAGGGAGGGTGGTGGTTTAAAATTTTTTTTTTTTTGGTTTTTTGTTTTTTCCCAACATTTTGTTATCTTTAATAACATACACAATGGTTACCAGCCATATTCATAACAAAAGTTATTCATAAAATGTATCTAAAAATAACATTTTTTCCTTTTCGGTGTGAAAAGCTTGAGAATGTCCCAGTAGCGGGGGGAGCGTTGAGGGGATGGGGTTGGAAGAGGGGACCCTGGCTCCCCCATAGCCTGAACCCCCAAATCCCCTCCCTCCAACAGGGCCCCAGCACAACCCCTCAGTAGGAACAGAGATTGGTATGATTCTGGGGCTGGGACGAACCTCTGGGTTATGATATATAGTGTTCCACTTAAGTGAGGTCATGACAATGAGGGGGTGGGGTGGGGAAAGGGTAAAAGAAAAGGAGATAGGGTGGGGAAGGAAACCAAAAACCATCCCCTTTCCCTTATTCTTTACCCCCAAGTCTTTCAGCAGCTAGACTTGGGAGTGGAGAAGAATTTGTGTTGGTGGGGGTAGGAGACGTTAAGGCAACAGACTTCCTGACCTCACTGGCTGCCCTGGCTCCCAGCCTTTGACCTCTGCATCTGTGGAGCCAGGGCTAGGGGTGGGGTGGGGAAGGGCTAGGGGGTGTGGAGGAGGGGGCTCTGCCCTCTCCCCTCGTAAAATTCAGGCTCCTCCTGCCACTTTCTTGGCTCAGAGAGAGGCCTGAGGATTCTAAAAATGAAAGGGAATGATCAGAGAGAAAAACCGTTAAGAACTATATAAATATGTATCTTAAATAGACCTAAGAAATTAATTGCAGAGAACCTCTGATAAACAGGGCAAAAGGAAGTGAGTGAGAGGAGGGTGGCTCCTGTCCTTGGGGAATGATGGGAATGGGGAAGAAGAAGGTGTAAGGAGGTGAGAGAGAGACAGGCAGACAGACACGCTCCTCTCCTCACCCGCCTTTATCTCCTCAGCTCCTCTCAAATAACATTCAGGAGAGCAGATTATCTACCCCACTCCTCTCTCCCCAAATGTCAGATAGTTCTGAGCAGGCCCCACAAGAGAGTGGGTCAGTGAGTCTGGGGAAGACTTTTTCCTTGGGAGGGGCAGGTGGCCGGCAGTCTAGAGGAGGCAGGGGTGGGACAGGGCCAGGTCAGGGGTGAAGGAGGGAAGGAGGGGGCAGGCAGGCTGGCCAGTCCCTACCCCCTTTATCCTGGCTGCCCCCTACCTCCCCAGGCCTCAGCAGAGATCCCTCGACGGGCCTGGGAGTGAGCAAGGCATGTGCCAATGTTAAACAAAAGTTAAAAGGGTGAGAGAGTAGAAAAATATTAGAATGTATAGCTGAGCCAGCCCACCCTCTCGCTGTCGCGGAGAAGCCCGTTGGGGGTTGGCCCCCGCCCGCCGCCCGGGGAGCCTATGGGTGCGCTGGGCTGTGGGTCCCGTCAGATGGTGGAGGTTTTGTCTGTCCCATCTGTGGTAAGAAAGGGAGGAAGGGAGGAAGATCAGGAGCTGGCGGGAGGCCCAAGAAAAGGTGCTCAGGTAGCCTGTCATCCCAGTCAGGCCCTCCCTGGAGTCCAGCCTCCCCTAGGGACCCCTTAGGATGACTCTGAGTTGCTCAGTTCAGAGGTGGAGACGCTGCTGGGTAGGTGGGAGCTGGGTCAGGGAAAGAGGAAATGCTCACCACCCAAGGCGTGTTCTGTCATGCTCAGACATAGAGACTCCAGAGTGGGATTGATCTCCAGGTCAGGCCCAGGGACCGGGCAGTCTGGGTGGGAGAGAGGAGAACAGAAGCAGTAAGGACTGGGCTGGGGCAAAGGGTAGAGTCATGAAGACAGAGGCTGGCGTGAAGGAGAGGCTGAGGGGGATGAGAAGGAAAGGAGAGGCAAGAAACAGAGACACAGAGTCTATAGGACATACACACCCTTGGTACTGGGCAGACCTAATACCACTCACTGCTTAAAAGCCTTTCTGGGTTCCTCACTGCTTCTAGAGGAACTCTGAGCTTTTTACCTGGGTTCACAAGACCCTGCTCTTTCACTTTCCAGCCTCACCTCTCATGATGTCCCCTATAAATCCACAAACCATGTCGGACCATCTAATTGTCTCTCCTTAATAATAAAAAAAAAGCTGACCTCTCTGAGACTCAGATTCATGACTAATAAGATGGGAATATCAGTGCCATCACATGTGCAGCTGGGAGGATTTGACTGAACAGTGCAGGAAAGCTGTCTGACACATAGCATACTGGTGAAAAGAACTGGCCTCATTTTTCACTCCGGCAGTTCAGCCATCCAGTCATTTAATAGTGTTTATAGATGCTTACTATGTGCCAAACCCTGTGCTAGGATAAACAGGACAAATGGGGTCTCCTGCCTCTCACATAATCTCATAAAAGAATTCTTTGTGACATAAAGAGTTTGGGGTCACAAGCAAATCTAAGCTCTCTCTAGAGGCAGCCCTTTCCAGACCAGCCTTCTCTGCTTCTGCAGCTTCAGTGCCTAGCAGCACAAGGGAGTCACCCCTGACTTGCTGAGCAAGGCAGGGCGGCTGCTGCTGCTGCTGCTGCTGCTGCTAAGTCACTTCAGTCATATCCGACTCTGTGTAACCCCATAGACTAGCGCATCTCTAACCTCCCTTTTGCCTGCTTTGCCCTCCTTCTGATTTCCCATCTCTAGACTGATCTGTAAGCAGAGGGAAGACAGCCCTTAGGGTAGAACCTGTTCAAAGAGCTGAAGTCTACAGGTTCCTGCTTGGTCACCTGGCTTCTGAAAGAACACTAGTGGACTGATAGGCAGCACTCCCTTCTACAGAAACCTGGCCGCTCTGTCTCATCCCGTCCACTCCTTTCAAACTGAGTACTTAACAGTCCTCGAAAAAGATGCAGACAGACACCAGTATGAGCACTAAGATTATGACACCAGGAGGAAGAGAGATAAAGATGGGGGGGTGGGGGTAAGGAGAGAAGATGGGGAGAGGGGGACAGAAAGAGAACAAACATATGCAAGGGATAGTGTGTCTAAGACCCAGAAGAGAAAAGAAAGGCCAGCTAAGGGTGGTGTTGAGGCAGAGTCCTAAGAGTGGGCACCTTACCTGGAGGGAACATAAGAATGGCCTGGGGTGACGAATGGACTGGGAGCGAGTGGGTGCGCTGCACAGAGCTGCGGCTCTGGCTGGGCATACTGTTGCTGCCTCCAGGGTTGGCGAACCACAGGTTCTGCATGGAGCATGGGAAGAGAGAAAGCAGTGGGTGGGTAGGGCAAAGGCCCAGACCCAGGAGTGGCGGAGTTGGCAGGAGTCTCCTCCCCACTAAGCTGGGCCCACCTGGACGAAAACATATGGACACACACATCACAGGCACCACCCCACAACCCCAGAAATGCCAGGCTCTTTGCTTCCAGCTGGCTCACCTGTCGGCCCTGGCCCCCAAGGCTGGGGCTGGTGAGGGCATGTCGAGGGGAGATGCCCCCAATGCCCGAAGGGCTCAGAAGGCCCATCCTGCCAGGCGGAAGGGCCCGGGGAGGCATTGGGAACTGCCGCTGGGTCCGCCGGGCCACCCCCATCCCCACAGAACCAGCTATGGGGAGTGAGTTCGAGCCAAACGCCCAGCTGTGAGAGAGCAGAAGGCAGGGTATCAGTTTAGGTGTAAGGGCCTATCTGTTTAACTCTTTCTCTCAACCCCCACAACCCCTGTGGTAGGAGAGAACATAGACCTGCATGAGCAGGGATTCCCTGTCCAAGTCCTTGCACTGTAATTCTGTCTCCTTCTGCCCCAAGGGGACTCCTAAGATGGAGGTGGAGAGAGTCCAAAGGTTTCCTCAAGCCCACTCAAAGCAGTTCTAACTTCAGTTCTCAAGTGTGATATTTCTGTTGTTTGTTTGGGGTGAGAAGCGACTTCAGAGCCCTCTGCACACAGGTGAGGAGAACAAGGGACAGGCAAGGGGCCAGCTATCGAGATGGGTACGGATTCTGTTCTAATGGAAAATCAGGCACCGCCTGATTTTCTAATGGGAAAGTCCTCACTGGGTGACTTATATAAGGCCACTCAGTTACTGAATGAGGACAACTGGACTCCCAGCCCAGGATGCAATCACCCCTCTAAGCACTATCTGTCAAACAACAAGGGCCTACAAAAGGAAGGTCCCTGTGCCCTGGCCACCCGCCTACCCTTTCTGCTGCCTGTAGTTCTGCATCTCTAGTGCAGCTTTGCGCGGGAAGGTCCGGAGGAGCTTCAGCACTTGCTGTTTCCAGGACAGCAGTCGTTTCTTCTGTGTCTCCGTGAAAGCCTAGAATTAGGGGAGGTGAAAGAAGTGTGTGTGCTTCTTTCAGATCTGCCTTCTATCCATTTGCTCAAGTATTTATCAACTGCCTGTCCTGTGCTGGGCAACGCTGGGACACAGAGGTGACCTGTGCTCACACAGCTTACAATTTAGCTGGGGAGACGATACATGAGAAGTTGTAACTGTGATAAATGCTGTGAGGAAGCAGCACAGGAAGCACAAGAAACCTGATGTTATGAGGGGCTGGTGAAGGCATCCTGTTTTACTAAGAGCTGAGGGATCAGCAGGCGGGAGAGGGACTCACTCTCCAGAGAAGAATTATGTACTAAGGCTCTGAGAATGGGAGCTCAGGGCTTCCACGGAACCCAACACTGGAAGGATGGGGGCTGGAGAGGTGGGCAGGAGTCAGTTAGGGGGGGCCCTGTTGGACACATAAGGAGTGTTGGTCTGAGAGGATGGGGGCAGCCTTTCCATTACTGAGAGCCCTAGGGAAGGCCTCACCTCATGAGACAGGCACTTTTCGATGAGCTGGAGGTAACTGGTGATGTTCTCCTCGTCTGGTCGGGACACCAGCAGCTGTGTGCACACTTGGGGACATGGAAAAAGGCGGGAGGTTAGCCCCCAGAATGCCCTCTGCCATGTTCCAGCTCCCCTAGCCCATGAGAAGGTGGGTCAGGAAACTCATGCTGGATGAGTACTAGCTATATGCCAAGCATTGCACCTGGCTTATTATGAGGATATATAAAGGGCCCACCGTACTGCCTGGCATATGGCAGATATACTTTTTCTCCTTTTAAGTCTTGTGATAGTCTCATCAATGGAGGGATTTTTAGCCTGACGAGTCTGAGGCTCAGAGAGGTTGAGTCACTTGCCTCAGGTCACACAGCTAAAAGAATTCAGACCCAGGTGTAAACTTGCCTACGCTGTGCTGCTTTAGGAAAAGGTGAGCCAGTTAAGAGCATCAGGATACCCATCCCGTGGACTTCAGTCCCCTCTGAAAGAATCAATGGATTCGCCTTATCTGTTTACTCTTTGCTGTATGCAGTTTCCACTGACATAATGTCCCGTCTTCTGCTCAGGTTGGAGATGCTTTGAGGGTAAGGGCTGTCTCTCATCATCAGCCTGGACATGCCAGAGGGAAGGGGCCTTGTCATCCTTAGTCTTAGTCCCTTTCTTTAGTGCTCTAGTCCCCAGGGTGCTTTGAAAAGTTCTGCTCCCATCATTTAAACTGGATTTGACCCCTGATACCTGGGTTCAGTTGGTACCCTGGCCCAGAACTTCCTGCTGGGCCCTGGGTGGTCTCACCTTTGCCCATCACCCGTGTAAACTGGCTGGGGATGTCTCCATCAGCGACGGGAGCAGGGGCTGGCTCACTACCATCAGTGGGGGCTGGAGCTGGTGGAGGGGGGTAGCTCTCTGCAGCTGGAGGGTCACTGGTCTCACTGCCCTTGTCTGTGCCAGGGTGAGCCAGGGGAGGCTCAGCACCTGGCAGCGGTGGCTCCCCCCGGCCCCCATCCTTGGCAGTAGAGGTGGTAGCGGCGGTGGCAGCCACGGTGGCCTGGAGGACACTGTAGGCCTTGATGGGAGTGATGATGATCTGCTGCAGCTCCTGCAGAGCATTTCGCAGATTTCCGCCTTCCAGCACATCCTGAGTGGGGAAGACACAACCTGGGTTACATGCCAATCCCTACAGCTCTGCAGAATGACTACGTGTATGGGGTCAAACAGCCCCTGCAAAGAGCTGGCGGGACACTTGTTCCACCACACAGAGAAGGCAGGTAAAGGTACTGCTGGAGTGTGCACCCACACATACGCACACATTTGTACATACATATTCCCTCTTCCCCACTTCAAGGTGGAGTGCCATGGAGATGTGGAAAAGGTGGGCTAATGCTGGGGTCTCAGGGTCCCACTGAGGATGGAACCAGATTCAAACCCACAGATTTGGACTAAGACACTGAAGGGAGCAAAAACCAGAAGGCAAGTTGCAGGGAAGGAGGAAAAGGGATGCAAATCAAGGCAGATATGTAAGGATAGGGTGCAGATAAGAAATAACCAACTGGAAAGAGAGATCGTGTGCACAGGGAGACACTCTGCTCTATCAGAAAGAGCTGTTAGAAATGGAAAAGTGAAATCTAAGAGAAGGGGTTGAGTCAATAGATAAGATTCCAGAGACACAGACCAGGATAGACAGGGAGGAGAACTTCTCAGCTTAGCCACAAGCAAGTGAGCCCTGTGATCTGACTTGCACTTGGTTCCCAGAGCCTGGATCCCTAGGGCTGGGGAGATCCTGAGGTGGGGGGCCACATGGGCAGCAAGGTGGACCCAGAGCCCTCAGCCATTAGCACCACTGGGCAGTCAGCTGACCTTGGAGATGGGGATATCAGGTCCTTACCTTCTCCAGGGATTTGAGGACGCTCTGCCTCTCGCGCAGCTTTTGGATGCTCAGGGCTATCTTGTGGCGGGCACCTTTGGTGACATTCTGTGGAGGGGGCAGAAGGGGACAGGAAGCTGGAAATGGGAGGTTAAGGTACTCAAGGTGCCCCAACAAGGTCCAAAGAGAGGAGGCTTGGACTGCAAGGGTCATGTCAAAATGGTACTGCCCTCAACCTTGCCCTGACGGTCCCCTCAGCTTCACCTGAGACTCCAAGTGCTGTTCAGTCAGTGTCATCATCTCCTCATAGCTCATCTGTGAGAATAGGGCTGCGTACTTGTGCAAGCGGAGGCTCTTGAGCCACGAGGGCACGTCTGTGGAAAAGAAGGGAGGGCATAAGGTCAGGAATCTAGCCCTGGTGACAGTTGTGGGGAAGGACCAGGCATCAATCATAGGCAGCCTTAAAAGCTGTAGGACATTGGAAGGAGGTAGGGAAAAGCCCAGGATCCATATGCTACTTTTCAGCCAGACCCTTCCAGGTGGCCTTCCCTGGTCAGGACACCCTATCCTTCTGAGTTGCTGGGTTGGACGTGTCCTAGGATAACCTCTAATGTCCTTAAAAGTATTCCTGGAACCTCTGTTCCATCAGTTACCTCTAGGTCCTAGCTTTCTTAGTCAGACTGGGCTGCCTGAGTGCAGGGGCTTTTCCCTAATCAGGCTGGGACTTGTGGGGGTCTCTCTGCTCAGTCTTGAGCCCTTAGACCAGGGACTGTCCACTTTCCTCAGACCTGTATCCCCTTCTCGGGGGGCGGCGGGCCTGGGAAGAGGAAGAATTGGGTGGGGAGGGGTGGCAGCTCCAAGCTCTCTTCTGTCCTTTTAAGCTCTGCACAAGCCTCTTGAGGAGGTCCTAGTGCTAGTCTCCCCAACTGTACCTTTCATGCCACTGCCGTCCTCCTGGAAAGTGTTCCGGCTGGAGCCCTGCTCCTCCGTCTGCTCACTGCCAGAGGAGGCCACGCTGCTCTGGGGTGAGAGGGGTGCGTGGTCGGGCGTGGTGAAAACAGCCCGGGCCCCAAGATCCTCTGGACTCGGCCACTCACCAGGGGCCTGGGGGCTCGTGGGGATGAGCGACATGGAGCGCTTCAGCGGGCTGGGGTGGATTTGGCAGGGGAGACCTGGCCGGAGTGGGAGAGAGACAAGAGGTCAGGACTGGGAATCTGACCACAGGAGACCATGTTCCCCTGGTCAGTGCCATGGATGGCAGCTCAGCCTTGGAACTCAACAAGGGGAAAGGACCCTGGGGTCTGAGGGGAACTACCTACCAGCTACTGCTAGTTCCCCCATTCCCCTACCTACCTAACCCACTGTCAGCCACTTCTCTAAACTATTCCACTTTCTCTGCTAGCACCCTGGGCTAAGTTACTGGAGTCCTTAGCTGGAATTGCCATCACAGCCTCCTCACAAAATTTCTTGCCTTCATCTTCACCCCCTAAGGTCTATTCAACTCACAACAGCCACGCTGATCTTCCTTTAAATGCAAATCTGACCCACTTAGTCCCTGATTAAATCCTACTTGTAGCTTCCCTTTACAAGAAGAATAAAATTCAAACCCTCCTCCCAACACCTATAAGGCCTTGCAGGACCTTGGCCCTGCTCACCTTTGAGGTCTCATCTCT
This sequence comes from Oreotragus oreotragus, assembly GCA_006410675.1. Classification (NCBI taxonomy): domain Eukaryota; kingdom Metazoa; phylum Chordata; class Mammalia; order Artiodactyla; family Bovidae; genus Oreotragus; species Oreotragus oreotragus. The sequence goes on along the minus strand of SJYX01000293.1, from coordinate 190,917 downwards.
AATAACTCATCCTTCTGGTTCAAGCTTTTCTAGCCTTTGCCGCACCCCTGCCCTCAATTTGTTCCTGGAACAGTGGAGCTTGTTCCAGCTTCAGGACTTCTGAGCTTGCTCCTCCTCCTTGTTCTCCTGATCTTAGCAGCTGGCTCCTCCAGGTCTCCTCTCAAAAAAGCATCACTTCTTTGGAGGCTTTCCCTGAACCCTCAGTCAGAAGTAGCTTCTCATCACCAACCTCCTATCATATTACTATGTCCTGTCTTTCTTACAGCACCGATCACAACTTTAAACGACCTTATCTAATTATCTGTTCACTTGTTTATAACTGTACCCCCAGCATCAAGACCTGTGACAACAGGGCCCCATCCTGTCTTAAACATTATTAAACTCAGTAATTACAGGGGGGTTTCTACTAGAGGAGTTTCTGCACAATTATGTGTAAAGTAAGTGAATGAGGTACATAAACTGCTTCCTCAACATCTATTATTGGGCTTCAACGCCTCCCAAAGGATGTTTTCTTGTTCTGAGCCCAAACAAGGGTGAATCCAGGCCCTCATTCACTGGATGTTTCATATCCTCCATCCATCCCATTCCTGGGATAGGAAAAGGGATCCAATTTGATTTTTAACCATTCTAAGGACAAGGCAGGTTCCCATGAGCTTCCAGACCTTTATGCATGCTACTCCCTTCCCCTAGTTCACCAGTCATCTACCCTTAACTGCCAGCCACTTTGGCCTTCATTCCTGGCTCAAGTGTCCCCTTTCTTGCAAAAGTCATCTCTGTGTGCCCTATCTCAAGTCCAGCCCTCCTGTCCCTTCCCTAAGCTGCCTCCCACTGGAATCTGGGCTTGTGTAGGATGGCGGCAAGCCTGCCCAACCATTTCTGCATCCCCAAGACAGGCTAAGACACAGGAATTCCTGAAAATTCAATGACTCCAAAAGGAGGGCACCCGTCATCCTGAGTGCTAAGGGGCCCTCTGAGCTTGACACAGGAAATCTAGAAGTACCCCAAGTCAAAAAGGAAAAGAAAACAAAGCCAAAAACCCTCATGCTGGGTAGGTGAGACCATCAAGGTCTAGGGAACAGAAGTCCTTCACCCCAGTTCCCACAAAGAGTTAGGAGGCAGAGACAGAAGAACCCTAGCCTCACTTCTGACGGAATGGCTGGGTTTCCTGTGAGTGCCTCACTGACACCCAGATTCAGGACACCCAGCCTGGTACAGGCTCCCAAAGCACCTTCCCTCATCTGTGACAGTTATCTATGATCCTAACCAGGAAGTCACCTGAGGGAGAGGGCAGTGCACTGACCCCACCCATGAAGGCTACCCTCCACCTACTATCTGTGACCTCTGGGATCTTCTGCATGGGGCTCCTCCAAAGCCTCTGGACTTGTAATAGATGTCACCCTCTGGGCGCGGGGGGCTGGAGAACCCTTAACGCAGGGCTTTTTTTTTTTTGGCTTGTCCTGGTGCCCCTGGCTTCCTCCTTTCTCCCCTGTCAGCCAAGAAGGGGGCAGGCGAGGCTGAGAGGACAGGAAATTATCCTGATTGGAACGATTGTGCAGTTCCTGAGAAGCCCTGCTTGGCCCCGCACTAGGGTGGAGGCTGGCCACAGCATGAGAACTATAAAAACAGGAATGCTGGCCAGATATCCGGGGCCTCGCACTCTCCAAGAAACCCTGGTCTGTCCTTGGCAGGACCCCAAACCTACCCTGCCTGCCCTTACAGGCCAATTCTTGCTCCCCACTCAAAAATATTTTAATGACTTCCTGTTTCCTGCAATTGCCTTAAATTGAAAAGCTTCATCTTATCCTTCAAACCCCCCTGCCCTTGCCCCGAAATGTGACCCTAACATACTGAGATCTGAGAGTCAAGAAAGACCTGAGTTCAAATTCTGGCTCGGCCACCTATTAACTTCACGATCCTGGGCAAGTCACTTCATTTCCTCCTCTGTTTCCACTTTCATGTGAAGTTTTTGGTACGGGGCAGGCCCATGGTAAACATGAGTATTTGCTACAGCTATTACTCATTTAAATCCCTGCACCTCTCCATCCTTGCCAGACCCGTCTACATACCGTTCCCTCCAATTTGACATCCCTATACCTTCAATCCATGCTATGCCCTCTACTTGGAATGTCCAATTTCTCTTCTGGTTCAAATCCCCTATCCAACATTGTTCCAGCCTGGTCTTTTAAAGTTGCTGCAAGTATGGGCACCCTGCATGGATGACCCCTCCCCTTGATGAGCATCTTCGGGAGGGTCACTTTTAGGTGGGGGCAGTGTAGCACAGTAATAAAGAATATGAGCTGTATAGCCAGACTGCTGGGATTTAAATTCTGGCTACACCACCTTGGACAAGTGACTTTTCTGTGACTCAGCCAATGAATTTTTAAGTATAAAGTTCTCAGAACAGCTCCTGGCAAAGACTAAATGTTGAATATATTTTAGCTATAATTATCAATATACCCTCTCAAGTTGGACACAGAAACTGTCATGCTCTGAGACGGGAAAAAAAGGTCCAAGACACTTTGGGTTGTTGCTAGAGCTCCCGGAAATGCCCCTCTATCCCTCTGTCTTCCCCGATTCTTGCCAACACTTGGGAGGGAAGCAGGTGATCAGGATATCCATATTCAACTGGGGAAGAAAGAGGCTCAGGGGTAACTGATATGTACTAGGCGCTGTACAGCTCAGTACCAAAGACCCAAGGTTCACCCTGCCCCGGCACAGGCAACGTTTTTATTGTCGCCCTCACCTGGCCTGCTTTAACCAGGGCTTGCAAAAGGCAGCCGGCATCTTGAGGTTAAATCTCGGCAACTTCTTGCCTTGAGTCAGGTCACGTGACCATCACTTACTTCATCAATCCTTGGAAATGTCAATCTCTTTTATCTTGTTCATTTCAACTAACACTTTAAAAACCAGAAAGCAACTATACTCTAATAAAAATTAAAAAAACAAAAAACAAAAACCTGACTGGAATACCGGCCCCTCCCGCTCACCCCAGCCTCTGGAGGTACTAACTAGGAGAGTCATTTTGAGACCACTTAGTTGGAGGGTAGCATAGCGTCAGAGGCAAGCACTGGTATGAGGCTGCCTGGTCTAAACCTTGGCCAGTTTCACTACTTGCTTTGTGGCCTTGAATACAAGACCTTATCTCTTTGCGTCTCAGTGCCTTCATCTGCAGAATGGGGCTAATGATACTGTTGTGATGAAGATTAAAGGAGACCATGTCTGCAAAATGCTTTTAAAAATAGAGCACCAGCACAGTCAATGCTAAACAATGTTACTTACTATTACTAATGCCTTGCAGTATGAGTTAATCTTATATGAACAGACTTAGAAACATACACTTCTCAGAAATGAGTCTGGTAAGCTGGAGCCAGATACAAAAATCCAGAATGTCTGAGCTAGAAAGAACTTCAAATTATGGTCATTAACTCAATGCTTTCAGAGGTCAGGCAGTTATCACACGTGCCCAAAGTCGGATGGTTGCGGCAGAGGCCTATTGGGACATGTGTAGGGTCTAAAGGTGGTAACCAATATTTAACTCCATCTTATGACTGCCACCAGACTACAGGCCTTGATTTGCCTGATCGTTTGATTTTTTAAGAAAAGCTGAAATTTGGTTTAGGGGAAATTCCTTACATTGTTGATTTAAAATGTAACAAAATAAAACCAAAGTTTTGTTGAGTTTGGGCTCAATAAAGCATGTTGGCATTTCAGAAATGGCTTTGGGAATGCCAGTTCACAACGTCTACACTGACTCACACGCCCAGAGAGGTTGGTTATGTGACTTGCCCAGGGACAGAGTGAGTGAAGAGAGAGGCCAGTCTGACCCTTTTCAAGTAGGCATGGCCTCCCAGGAACTCCCACCTCCTCACCTGCATTTGCGTTGCTCCCAATACTGTTGATGGCTGGCGGCACTGAGCTGGGTGGGTGGAAGGGCACATGTCCATTTTCCCGGGGTGGCTTGTCCTGCCAGGCTGGCCCTGCATCCCCAGGGCCCATCTCTGCAGGGCCACCCCACTCATCCGAGCCCTGGCGAGAGTGGTAGGTGGGCTCAGGTCGGGTGCGAAAGCCGCTAGCTAGCCGGTCTTCCAAGTGGCTGAGCCAGAGGGCCAGTGCATTGCGGTCCTCCAGTGTGGTGGCCGGGTGGATGAGGGCATAGGAAAGCAGCTGGCGGCTCTCCTCGATGAAGGCATTGCTCTCGATCGAGTAGGCCAGCACTTTCTGCAGCAGCCTCATGTACTCTGACTTGGCCTCCGTGTTGCCCGGCTGAAGCAGGGGTAGGTGAGATAGCAGGAGGGACACCACCTTCTCTTTGGACTCCTGCTGCCACTGGCTGACAATGGCTGCAGAGGGGACAAGAGGGAATGTCAGGGCAGCCAGGGTGGGGGACCCCCCCATAAAACCAGGAAAGGTGTCTACAGTCCATTCCCTCAGCTCCAATTTCACTCCCTTCTCCTTTCATGACTCCAATCTTGTCCCTCATATAGGTGATATCTAACATACTCTGCCTGCTTCCACGGTAATTTTCTTTTTTCTGGTTTCATCACTCCTACTCTCAGAAACCTGCTATGGCTCCTAATCAGCCAAACATGCCACTCCGGAACCTGAGTCCCTCCTGCTGTCCCCAGGCCTGCTCTTCTTGCTGTATCCCTCCTCCTTACCTTCATGGCCTCTACCCTCTTTCCCCTGTCAAAACAGCCTTCATTCTGACTTGGAGGACAACAGAATATATTGGTTAAAAGCTTGGGCTCAGGACTTCCCTGGCAGTCCAGTGCAGAGGGCAGGGTTCAGTCCCTGGTCGGGAACTAAAATCTCACATGCTGTGTGCTGCTGCTGCTGCTGCTGCTAAGTCACTTCAGTCGTGTCTGACTCTGTGTGACCCCATAGATGGCAGCCCACCAGGCTCCCCCATCCCTGAGATTCTTCAGGCACATGCTGTGTAGTGCAGCACCCCCCAAAAAAAGCTTGGGCTTGGGCATCAGATGGTCTGGACTCCCCCAACTTCCTAGCTTGACCTTAGANCTAAGTCACTTCAGTCGTGTCTGACTCTGTGTGACCCCATAGATGGCAGCCCACCAGGCTCCCCCATCCCTGAGATTCTTCAGGCACATGCTGTGTAGTGCAGCACCCCCCAAAAAAAGCTTGGGCTTGGGCATCAGATGGTCTGGACTCCCCCAACTTCCTAGCTTGACCTTAGAAAAGTCACTTGAACTTCACAGAGCACTGATTTCCTCACCTGAAAAATTTAGTACCCAATTCACAACATTGCTCTGAGATTCAATGAGTTAATGAAAAATGGAATGTGGCCTGGCATATAGAACATATCTAATAAATGCTGATGGCTGCTTTTTAAACTGCAATCAGCCTCTAGATTCTACCCTTCCAGTTCATTCTATAAACTGCAATCAGCCTCTAGATTCTACCTTTCCAGTTCATTCTAAATCCAGATGGATTTATCTTCCTAAAGCACACCAGGATATCATGTTCCTGACCTGAAGCTTATAATGGCAACCAGCACCACTAGACTCAAGTTCAAGAGCTCCTAGCCTAATATCACCTTCATTTCTAGGGCATTCTTTCAGATAAAGACTTGGTTTAGGATACCCCATCTTCCCTGGAGCTCTCTAAATGCCATATTTATCCAAACTTCCACAATCAGGCTGAGAATCAAGGTTTTAGTCTGCAACAGTCTTCTTCCTGCTATCCAAATTATGAGTCTTTTATAGATTGCCTAAACCTGTCCTTCTTCAGGACGTCTTCCCTGGCTATTCCACGCCTTGGGGATCTGGTGATATCTCCTTTCTATACCAACCCATAGTCTGAGGGCCTATCTGTCCTGTGAAGATGAGTGAGGCTTCCTTGTTCTCAGAAGTGAGCTCCCAGAGAATAAGGCCCGAAGCTAGCCCCACAAAGGAGGCCTTGGGAAGGAACTGTTACAGGACTGACTGTCCCTCCTTGAAAACCTTGTTATCACTTCCACGACTAGCTCAATGGAGTGGAGGATGGCAGGTAATGCTGACGGGGAAAGGAAAAAGGACAAAGAATACCAACACTTGAGAAAAAAAGACAATGATCAGGATCAACTCTGTTATCACTCTTGGGCAACTGAGCTCATACTTGCATCCACAGTGATGATCTTCCAACAATAAACAAGGGAGTTCTGAGAGGTGAGTTATGGGGCTAATGGTAAGGTCTCAGAAAGGCACAAAGGAGCTGAATGGAGCTAGGACCCCAGAGGGGTGAGTGATGAAAAAGAACAGGTAGTGATGTGGCCCATGTCCCTCCTCTCCTACTTACTGATATAAACGTGATCACTGCAGAGAGCTCTACTTTCTCTAGCTTAAACAGAGACTTAGAATCATTCCTACCTGGCATGGTTGCTATGAATTTAGACCACAGCACAAAGCAGGACGTGAACTAAGTCCTCAGTAAACATTAGCTGTCATTCCTAACACCAAGGTGGTTATACCTTACACAAGCTTCTTCTTTTCGAATACCCACAAAGATTCTCAAAGCATAAGCTAACTCCCAGACCAGGAAACAGAGAGGCTAGGAATGGGCATATATAGGAGAGCCTCAGAATTTTAGGCATCTGGATTTCAAGTGAGCCCTGATCTGGGTCCATCTGCCTCCAATGGTGTCTCAACTCAATATCCTTAAGACTTAATACTCTAAGCACTTCTGGTCACCTCTGCCCACACTACAGGCTGTACACCTGGCCACTGGGAACATGGCATAAAAACCTGAGAAAAACCTTTGTTATATACATTTATTTCTCTTAATGATGTGTCTGGAAATCTGTGGCTTGGGAATTCATATGAACTTTTAATTCTTACATTTGTGGCTCTAAGAAAACAAAACACATACAAGTCCAAACTCCTGGCCCTATCAGTGCACCTTTTCTTGCCTGGCCTTTCTACCCTAAGCTGTTAAAGTGCTCAAGGGTTCATCCATTTATTCAGAGTTATCAGTTCATGCTTATCCACAGTACTGGCCAAAATAGAACTAACTACACAATAACAGTACTAATGCATAATCCCATAACCCTCTACTATATCTCTCCAATGCCATTATCTTCTTCTTCCCCTTGTTCCTGGCTTTCCAGATCCCTTTCAGAACCTGGCACACAAGGCCAGGAAACCTCATCCTCTCCATCTTTAATCTCCTGAACTAGCTCCCCATGACCATGAAGCGTTCTCTTAGGTCATCTCCATATCGAAAGATCTTTTCAAGGTGGGACAAGTCTTCCTGATTTCAGGGAGCCTTCACTGTTTTGAGTTCTCCCACCTCCATATGGCACTGGATCACAGGGAAAGGAACTCCCTGGCACTCTATCTCCTTGACTAAGTCCCTAAGTTTTCAGTTCCTGATGAGAAGGAAGAAGAAATACAGTGATTGAAGATGAGGGACAGAAAGTCAAGGGCTTGCACCCCAGCTGTGTGGTAGAGATGCTGGGACAACGTGCTTCCTCCTCTGTAAAAGAGGGGTCACAGGGCTGCTCAGAGGATTTAGGGAAGACAATCCACATAAAGCACCTGACAGAGTGTGCCCATAGTAAACACTCAGTATGTGACTCAATGACAGGTGATTTTCTCCCTTCTCCTCCAGCACAGCGGGCCTACCCCTTTAGCCCTATTCTGATGCTCTCAGTTGCTGTTGTTTAGGCCTTACAGGGTAGCTGGAGGCATCTGGGACAGAGAAAAGCCTTGTCTAGTCCCTCCCCCACCCCCAGAGTACTGCCAGGACTCCAGAGCTAAGGGACACAGTTTCTCCTCTGGTACTGCCAGGGGACATGACAGAAGAGCCCCAAGGGTTGGGCTCAATGAAGGACCTTGTTCTACTGCAGTGAAAAGGGAAAGTGGTTTTAGATGAATGGAGGCTGACCCTAGGGAAATATGTGTTCATATATCTGTGCAGCAATGTGCTGAAAAGGGTGGGCCTCTCAAGACTGCAAAGCATCAGTGAACACGAGCTGGTCCAAGGACTCTGGGCAGCCTCAGGGCCCTTGGGGTGAGCCCAGCGGGGGCTGCAGATGATGGGTGGGGATGAAACTTCTAGGTTCCTGCCCACATCAGAAGAGTCTGGCCCAGAGCTGAGGCACAGCAGAGCCCCAATGAATACCTGTACAGCTGAACCCAGATGGTCCCCTGGAAGGCAGTGTTGTCTGTGTATAATATACCCTGTCTATACCCTGTCTAGGATCACTCTGTCCTCAGGTCACTCTGTCTCATGTCCTAGCAGATTATATGGTGTAAAGAGTGTAAGTTCAAGAGGCAAAACTGCCTGGATTCAAAATCTAGCTTTGCCTCTAAGACACAAGTCAATATAACTGTGGGCCAGTCCTTTAACCTCTCTGAGCCTTGGTTTCCTCTCTGTATAATGAGGGTATTTAAAGCCTTTAAAACACAGGGTTGTTTTAAAGATTCAATGAGATAATCATGCAAAGCATCTGATCTGTGTTAACTGCTCCATGCACTTCAACTATTATTGTTGTTGGCTGCTGGTTGAGATCTAGAGTCAAGCTATTTTGGGGCTGGAGGGAGCAATTCACATAGGAGAGCACATCTGGGTCTCCCCCTTAAGATTCCCGACAAGGGTGGGGAATTTCATGCAGTTATTTACCAAAAACAGACATGTTTCTGGTTCCTCTGAGCTAGAGGCACAATATGCAGTGATGAAATTCTGGAGGTGGGTGGATGGGGGAGGGAACTGGGGAATGCCATGACGTCAATGACTGCAGCTCACCAAGCTGCAAACCTGGACTCCAGAGAGCATGAGGGAGACTGTGTAAAAGTGCTCTCCTTGGCCAGGTGACCAGAGCTAAGTAGGTCATGACCCTGGGTGCTGCAAATCACAGGAGCCAAATATATCTTGGAAACTGCCACAAGAAGAAACTCATTTTTACATGCTGGGCTGTTGCAATAATCGTGGCAGCCTGTGGCACTAGTCAGAGGGGCTGGGTTTTGGCTCCAACATGCCCTTCTATGCTTCACCCCATCTTACACAAATGTAGGGGAGGGCAAAGGGGCTCACATTTTTGTTTGATGAACTGTGTTAGTAGAGCTTAAAAGGGGAGGGTGGAGGCATCAGAGTTGAGCTTGGGTGACTCACTCAGCCACAGCCCCCTCTTGACCTCAGTTTCCCCACCCAGATTCAATGAGCCAAGGAGGGAAGGGCTTAAACCTGCTGGAAACAGGGACTCTGACTCAGAGAACAGGAGGAGAGAAGAAACGCAGGAAATGTGGCCCAGGAAGCCAGAGGACCAGGGAGAGAAGGAGACTTCAGCTTCCCGGGCCCCACCCTTGGACTCCAAGTCATCATGGGAAGGTGGGGGTGGGGCACGGGTGATAGGATTACTATTGTAGCTGCAAGTAGGCAGGGCAGACAACACTGAGACAAGGAATAGGGATAATGACAAGGGGAAACCTGGGGCTTCTCCTTCCCTGGTTCCAGAGACCCTTGGAGTGTTGCTTTTCTGTTTCCAGGTTTTATCTCAGACTCTGCTCCCATGAAACCAACACTGACTGTGTGGGCTGGGGGACTTCCTTCTACCCTTCTAGCTGCTTGAGAGGAAGGGGCAGCCCAGACCAGTGCCTCTTCCATGCCTCCCAACTCTCCACTTCTAGTAGGTCATGTGACAGTACCCGTACCACCTTAATGGGCCCACCCAGAGTCAGTGTCAGCAAGAACAGCAGTTCTCCACTGAATGCACACAAGTGCCAAACAGCAAGCTTAAAAAACACCAAAATCTCTGGAGATAGGACCTAGGCCTCAGGTTCTTTTTATAAAGTGATTCTGATATGAAGCCACCATGGGGACCCACTTACCAAAATTCAGCTCTCTGTACTCTCTGGCCCATTCTGAGGAGGTTATTGGGAGGGTAAGCAGCTCTGACCCAGACCCAAACTTGAACCCAGGATCTCACTGGGAGAAGTGAAGTAGTAGCAGGGTTGGGTGGGTGAGACATGAAGTACAAACCCCCAGAAAAAGGCAGAGAATCTGCCTCACTGTTCTGCTCTCCTGGCCCAAAGGGATTGAAAAAGAACAGCAGACCCTATAATAGGTAATCCTTATCCAAGAAAAGGTAGACCAACTGACCTCAAAGATTTGGTTTGCAGGGAAAGTGTGCATCTTGGTGGGAAGGAGGGACAGGTTCTCTGAGGTGCCCATTCCATAAAAGACTAGGAACTACTGCTGCACTTGGAGAGTATGTAGAACAATCCTTTCTTTGTCTAGATGAGAATCCTCAGGCCCAAGAGGGACGGGGCTGGCCCAGGTCACAAGAGGTGTTAGTGGCAGAGCTTGATCTAGAACTCTTGGGTGTCCTGATTCCTGTTCTCCTGTCCCATGACAAATGAATCATCAGTACAGAATCATCTCTCAAACTGCCTAGTCAGCAGAAGAACTAGGGTGCCCATTAACAGGCCTATCCTCTAAGGATTCTGATTCAGTGGGTCTGGGACAGGGGCCCAGGAATCTGATTTTAGGTCACATTCTCCCCCATCAGGTGATTCTGATGATGATGCAAATTTGGGAAACACAACAGGATGGGAAAGCCATAATGGACAAGAGAATGCAGAGCTCCTCCTACAAGGCAGGTTTCCAAGTCCAGCGCGCAGCTCCTTCCTTCACCAGTGAGGTTAGGAGTGAGACAGGAAACACAGGCGTGGAGCCCCCATGCCTATTAGGAAGAGGCATTCAGGGTCCAAAGGACTGGTCTCTGTGATCACCTCTCTCTCCAGTCATGTTTTTGCTCTAATCCTGGCAGGCTTCCTGCTGACTCAGGAACACACCATGGCCTGCCCTCTCTTCCCTCACTCTAAGTTTTCCCTAACTCTCCATCCACCTAAGTACCAACTTGTTTTATTCTTACCATCTGACATGGGGCTGGGGATAAAGACCTTGATTCATATATTCACTCACCAGTCAAGTCATTGCAAGGCAACTATCAAGGACAGGCATTAACCACAACATCTTAAGGCCAACTGTCTGAGATGGGTCTCAGCTTCTTGGTATAAGGTATGTCATGTCTTTCAAGGGCAATGTGGTAACAACAGATATTTTAAATGTATATAACTTCAAACTAGCAGTCCCACAGAATTCTAGGAATTTATCCTAGAGATGCTTAAACGGTACTCAATATAGTACTCGTTTTAACAGCAAGACCTTTAGAGTCAAACTCCAGCTCCACCTCTGACCAGCTGTACAATCAGGGCAAGTCACAGACCTATCTCATCTGTAAATGGGGGAGTTATAAGATCTTCCTTACAGAGCTGTTGTGAGGATTATGAATAACATAAGTAAAGCACTGCTTGATACACAGGTCAGGCTCCCTGTTACTTTACTATTCTTACTATCAAGCAGCCATTAACAACAATGAGGTACATGTGTATGTGCTGAATAAGAAATGATCCTAAAGTTCCATTTTTAAGTGGAAAAAAAAAAACAAATAAATTAATATGTGTGATGCTCTATGTGCTAAAACCATCAAAATAATAAAAGAGCTGGAGGGAGAACTTGAATGTACTTAAGTGCAGAACGTGCTTTAATGTGCACAGAATCTCTTATAAAACATACACAAATTGGGAATGTGGAAGTCTGGGAGACCTCACTTTTCATTTCTCATGTGGTTTGATTTTACTGCAAATTTTGAAAACAAAAGCAAAAACTAAAAACGCTCTAGTAAATAAACAGCAGTAAGCAACCAGTGATTCTTATAGATGCCCAGGATTGGCACCCAGGGCTCATCCAACTCTCTGCTCAGAATGGGATGGTGGGGATGCATGACCAAGCTGCTTAAGACATTGGTCCGCCCCAAAGGAGCTCCTATGCTGGGGGTTCAGCCATACCACAACCACAGATCCCCTGCCCTGGTGCTAGAACAGAGAAGAACCCTCCCTGGTGGGCAGGATGGAATAACTGTGAAACAGCTGAGGTCTGAGCCAGCTGCAACCAAGCTGGGTTCCTGCTGCTCACTGTCTGAGACAGGAACATAAGCTGGTGACTCCTCACCTGAGGAACTGACTTTCCCTAAAACCATGGCACTTCTGTGATTTATTAAAAAAAAAAAAAAAAATCAAAGTAAAGGTGACTGCTAGGTGGGTAGGCCTCAGAAGAGGTGGAAGCAGCTCTGGGGGTCCCCAAATCCCAATCCTAGCATCCCATGATGATTTTTCTCACCTATAAAAAGGGGAGAGCAACATTACCTATCTCAAGGGGTTGTTATATGGGCGAAACGAGTTACTGACAATAAAAACAACAATTAACATTATTGAGTGTTTACTGCATGCCAGACATTGTTCTCAGGGCCCATAACTAACCTATAAGGTAAGCACAGTTATCATCTTGATTTTAAGGTGAGGAAACCAGGGCTTAGAAAGGTGAAGTTACTTGATTATATAGCAAGTGACAGAACTGGGATTTAAACCTAGACAGTCTGATTCTAGAGTCATAAAAAACACTTTTCAAAGTTACTATATAAGTAAAGTTAGTACTTGGCTTGTTGTAGGGACTCAGCGTGAACTGCTGTCATGAGGAAGAAGGTGGAAACATTAGGGCACACTCTACATGGGTCCCTGGGTACCACCCCCATCCAGCTGGCTTTCAGGTGCATATACTCCCTCTCTTTGGTTTCCATGGGCTTCCCTTGTGGCTCAGCTGGTAAGGAATCTGCCTGCAATGAGGGAGACCTGGGTTCAATCCCTGGGTTGGGAAGATCCCCTGGAGAAGGGAAAGGCAACCCATTCCAGTATTCTGGCCTGGAGAATTCCATGGACTGTATAGTCCATGGGGTCGCAAAGAGCTGGACATGACTGAGCAACTTTCACTTCATTTTGGTTTCCATCTCTTGCACCTGTCACCAAGGTCAACACCTCTCCATCCAGACTTGGGAAGCCCCAGAAGGCCTGAACGGCTTCAGCAATGCCCTGTGAGATAGTTCTCTGGACTGACTTCTATCTACACTTCAGGTCTGAGGGAGAGGTTCTAGAGAAGCCTTGCTCGCCCACACCAGTGTCACCCTCATGAGACAAAGAGTACTTCTTCACTGAGTGTTCAAGAAACTGATTTGGACTGCATGTAAATTCAAAACTCTCTTGAAACTGTTTATGTCTTAGGTGCAACCTACCTTCAAGGGGGGGGGTAAAGAATAATATGACTTGTAACTTTTTGGAAGAGTTCTAAAATTCCCTCCTAGCTCTGATGTCCTGGAGCTTGAGAAATGAATGAATGCTCACCTTCCATCCCCTTTTCATAGGTAATGGCTTCAGTCTGTTCTTGTCAGCTGCCCTATGTGATCCCTCCTCTGCTGTGAGTAGTTTCTAGTCTACACGGCACTCCCCCAGGAGTGTCCCATTCCACGTCTGAGGATTTCTGGCAGCAAAGCCCCAGAAGAGACATGATGATAACTTCAGAGGTCAGGGACTCCTCACCTACCAACAAGCCTAGAACCCACATTTCTTAGCACCATTGCTGGGTAGGCCTCCTCAGCCACCTGACATCTGTTTCCATCCCAGGTCTCCCTCCCACCTTGTGCCCATCTCTGGGGGTGGAGACTCACCAGCACTGTTGGCCTCTGACTCCAGCAGGTGAATGTCATTGCAGTCTGCCAGTGAGTGCTCCAGGCAGAGCTGCAGGAAGCGAGCCTGGGTGCGCGTGACTCGCTTCAGAAGTGACAGCAGGGCCACTGTCTGTTCACACTCATTCCAGCCCTTGAACCAGCCAGCGAGGATGCCCACCTGGTCTCGGAACATCATGGTGCCAGGCCTGGGGCCAGGGTGGGGGGACGGCGGTGGCGAGGGCCAGCGCCGTCACATGGTCTCGGCTCCAGGCTCCTGGTTCCTCTCCCCTGAGGGCCAGGGCTTGAGGACGTTCCCTGGCGTAGTGGCAATGGGTGATGAGGGGAAGAGGACACCTGCTCACATCGGGGGAGGTCTTGGTCCAGCCACACCTCTCCAGGCTCCTGGAAAAGGAAGCAAGGGGGTCAGAGAGAAGGGGCTGGAACTGGTCTGGTGAGTGTGGGTTCAGAGGTTAAGGAGGCCTCATGTCTTCCCCTTTAGCTCAAACTCTGCTGAGCTCCTGGGAGAAAGACAAAGCCAACACCAGATACTAAGCCAACTCTCCCTCCAACCTTCAGAGCCAGAGAAAAGGCTTGATTGGGACTCAGAGGCTCAGACAAAGGAGAAGATGCTGCCCCTCACGTCTGGCTGTCACAGGGCCAAAGGAAGTGGATTTAAAGCAGAGAGTAAGTTGGTAAGATTTTCTAGATGGAAACAGGAGACAATGCACACTATGGCAAAAGATGTGAGTTAATGGAGACCTGGCCCCAGGTGACATGACTAAGCAGACATGTGATGCTGAGCACATGTCCTGACCTTGCTGATCTCTGGTCACCTTCTCTAGGGGGCTGGGCAGAGTCACTGGTTGCCTGCTAAAAGGATCCCAGAGTCTGTGTATTATTTCAAATTAAGATGCACAAAGCTGGGATATGGGTGAGTGGTGACCCCAGTGGAGATCTCAGGTACATGGATAGCTATCTGATCAGCAACTGGGTGCCTAATGGTAGGAGGTCTTTTCAAAGATCTCTAACATGCTGGTGGGGCACGGGGGAATCTCATCCCCTCAAACCCAGCTCTCCCACTCTGATCTCTAAGATTCCATCTACCCTTACTCTGAGGTGAATCTCTCCCAGCCTTCTTCCTCATTCCTTTAAGGATACTCCTGACTCAAGTCCTCTGGAGAGGGATGCCCCATTGGCTCTCAGAGATGCCAGCTTGTCATCCATTTTCCTAAAAGCCAAGAGGATACTAACCTGAGAAGAGGATACATCAAATGTTAAAAACTCCAAAGCAAGAAAGTGTACAAATTCCTTAGGCAGGAACCACACAGAAGCTGTGTCAACTGGGCAGACAACAGGTCTATTCTTCAGTTGACTGGTTTCTGGACACTACTCTGAAGCCTTTAAGTGGCTCCTGATCCAGGTCTCCACTCACATTTCCCCTGTCTCTCCTGAAACCAGTGCCCTTGGCTCCATCCCCAAACCACATTTGGCTCCATCTCCCTCTGGCTGCCAAGAGGACTGAGAACTCCATACAAAGACTCATTGAACCTGCTGGGTTAGGTCTTAGGGAGCTACTGCCGTCGCCCTGAATGTCCAAGCTCCTGCTGAGGACAGCTGGCAGGCGCACCTGGCAACGGCAGTGCCTCGCCTCACAGATCCTCATGGGCCACCTGAACAGAGCAAACTGGCCTGGCTGTCGATACAAGAAACAAGAGAAAATGTGGGAGGAAATGAAACCTTATTCCCAATTAAACAACCCTCCCAGAAATCTTTCTAAATGACCTATCAGGAGCTTCCCCAGTGGCTCAGTGGTAAAGAATCTGCCTGTCAATGCAGGTGACACAGGTTTGATCCCTGGTCCAGGAAAATCCCATACACCACAGAGCAACTAAGCCTGGGTGCCATAACTACTGAGTCTGTGCTCTAGAGCCCATGAGCTGCAACTACCGAGCCTACGTGCCAAAACTACTGAAGCCCTCGGGCCCTAAAGCCTGTGCTCTGCAACAAGAGAAGCCACTGCAATGAGAAGCCCAAGCACCGCACCTAGAGAGCAGTCCTTGCTCCCTGCAACTAGAGAAGAGCCTGAGCAGCAATGTAGAGCCAGCACAGCCAAAAATAAATACATTAAAAAAAACCCAAACAACCCAATGACAAATCAAATATTGCCTCCCTGGCTTAAAATCCTACAATGACTTTTCACTGCATTTAAATAAAATGCCTAGAGGGCTCCCTGTAAGACTCTGGTGGCCGCTCCAACCTCACTGTGTACCGAGTTCTTATTCACTTGGACTTATGCACAGCTTCCCCCAACCTATCTATGGCTTGCTTTTATTTGTCACTCAGGTCTCAGCTCAGTGTCACTTCTTCAGAGAGATCTTCCTTGTTCATCCAAATCTAAGAAATTTCTGTCACTCTACTGAATTTATTCTATATAGTTTGGCACCCCCAGATATTTTGTTTGTTGCTTCTCTCTTCCCAACAATTGCAAGCTACACAGCTGCCTAGGGCCCAGAATAGTGACTAGCACTTAGAAGGTGTTCAACACATACTTACTGAATGAATGGATGAATGAAGGTGAGCATGGAAGCCACACTTGGGACTTCTATAGCCCTTGGGGCAAAGACGACAGAAGGAATGATCAAAAGGATGGTAAAGTGATTTGGAAACCTTGCCCTAAGAGAAAAATTTGAAGGCACTGGGGAAATTTCCCCTGAAGAGAAGACTCAGGAGGAATGGCATAACTGACTTGAAATACCTGAAGGGGTAGCACACAGAAGAATTAGAGTTGTTTATTTACTCCAGAGGAGAATCAGGGTAGATGGCTCTAAGTGAGAGGCAACCTGAGACATGAGAAATGTTGAAAGTCAAGAAAATTCAGTTCTAGTCTTGCCTCAGCCACTGTGTCACTTTAATCTTTGAGCTAGTCTGTTTCCCTTCTCTAGGATGTGTGAGATAAGGAGCTAGACTGGTCAGACATGACAAGTGGGTTTTACCTCACAGGCTAACTCCAATCAACCGTAGTGGCTGCCTGCAACACTGCGGTGAGAGGGATCCTTTAAAAATGAAGCAATAGGAATACCCATCAGTGGAGAACGATTAATAAATTGGAGAATACCTCATACAAGGGGATATTATGTAGTAATTAAAATGTGCTTGGTTCTGACAGCCAAATACAAACAATGTGCTTCTAACTATGTGTAGTGTTTGATCTTTAACTACAACACAGAGTGTTACAGTTAGCCCATAAGTACATAGTAATGTGTTCAATCATTTTTGTAAAGTGAAAAAAAAAGCTGTATATAAACTCTTTATATATAGTATATATGAATGCCTATGCATCTATGTATATAGAGAAATGTGTAGAATGATACACCCTGTGCCGTTCACATTGTTACCTTGGGGAGGAGGAATTAGTTATACTCTTTTCACATAACTTTGTGCTATTTCACTAGTTCTACATGAACACAAATTACTTTTGCAATTTTTAAAGATAAATTTAATTTTAAAGAAATCTAAGGCAGCATTCTACTTTCTAGCTCAGTGAGAGAGTGCTGTGATTGATTATCAATGTTTGCCCTGGATACCGGACAGATGAGTGGTAGTTCATGTGCCTGAAAAAGTCAGTTTCCCTTCCCGGCTCCAGTATTTTGTGGGTTTCAGTCCTAAGGAGACAGCAGCTGCTTCAACATAAGGAAGAATTTTAAAATAATGTATCTGTCCAAGAATGGAAATGGCTGCCATGTGAGGAGGTAATAAGCTCCCTGGCTGCTGGAACTGGTCAAGCAGAGGCTGGATGAACATCCTTTGGGAGTGGGAGGGATTCCTTCACTGGGTGGCAACGCATAAGAAAGGACATGTTACTATTTCAGAGGGAACATTTGTGATGGGATGTTTGGTATGCCAACAGTGTTTACGGCAAAAAGATGACCAAATCCACAAACAGACCTAAGTTGTGCACTCTTGCCTATAAGCACTTTTACTGGGTGGCTACTTTTCCTAACCAACAGCACAGTGCCCCCGAAATAAAATTACTGACTGAACATTAATCCAGCTTCTTCCCCAAGCCAAATGCTAGAAGCAAAGCCTTGGGACACAGTAGGATCTCAAACATAACGCTTACAAGGCCAGATTTTGAATGGAGCAGACTGGTGAGAGCAATGATGAGCTAAAAAGCACACACACTGTCTAAAGGGAGAATTTACTATTGAGCTCTAATCAACTGCTGCCATGTAGGAATTTGGGTCCAGTATTGTTAGATTTTTTTTTTTTAAAGAGGAGCCAGAAATCTAGATTTTTAAAACAAAATTCCCCTATTTTTAAATGTTGGAAATGAATTCATATCAAAACAGCAACAATGAACCCTATATAGAACAAACAAAGCCTGTGGCTTAGGCCAGACAGACAGAAACTGCAAAAAGATCAAAAGTCTGATATATATCCCTCTCAAGGGCCTCTCTGGTGGCTCAGACAGCAAAGAATCTGCCTGCAGTATGGGAGACCGGGGTTTGATCTCTGGGTCTGGAAGATCCCTGGAGAAGGAAATGGTAACCCAGTCTAGTATTCTTGCTTGGGAAATCTCATGGACAGAGGAGCCTGGTGGGCTACAATCCATGGGGTTGCAAAGGGTTGGACACTACTGAGCAGCTAACACTTAGCAAAGGCCTAGAGAAGGTCCTACATCTTCAAGCCACTCCACTGCTCAGGAAACGTGATGAGGAGAGAAGACCTAGTGTCCAAGGAAGGCTTGGAGACTGCATGAAACCCTATTCTTTAGGAAAAAAACGGTCACTATCAGGGGAGGGACAAATAGGAGTTTGGGATTAGCAGATACAATCTACTATATATAAAACAGATGAAACAACAAGATCCTACTGTATAGCACAGGGAACTATATTTGATATCTTGTAATAAACAATAATGGAAAAGAATATGAAAAAGACTACACATACATAGCTGATTCACTTTGCTGTACGTGAGAAACTAACACAACACTGCAAATCAACTACACTTCAATAAAAATAAATGCATAATTAAAAACAACCCCTAAAGGAAGTGTTCCTATGTTTTAGACAGAAGAAGAATGCTGGCTGTTTGGTCTGGATGGTGGCTGCAGACGAGGACTGGATGGCTTTCTTCCACCAAAGGGCCAAAGGCCTCCAGCTTCTCTCCTGGGTGCTTGGCAACAGTGAGAAAGGATGACTTGGCTTGGTGAGATTAGCCAGGGCAAAAACATCAGCACTGACTATTTGAAGGCATCTTACTGTGGTAGCAAATTACTATGATGGATTCAGTGGATTTGCCTGCCAAACATCCACACCCATCTTCTGGTACCAGGCCCCTAAATTCCCTTTGAAGAACTAACTGTCCTTCTTGGATCCAAGAGTAGACATAAAGTAAAACCTGGCCACGGAAAGCCCTCCCTGGACTTTGTTGTAAATACTAGAGAAAATAAGTTCTTGGTTAGGGCTGCTCAGATTATACACTATTTCCTGATTTTCCTGGTTACCACTGCTGCTACCTCACAGTGAGCGCCCATCTCAGAATGAAGCCAATACAGATGAAAGCAAAGTCAAAAGTGGAGAGAAAAGAGACTTGTTCATATCGTCAGAAGACCTGTCTCTAGCTAGCTGGAAGCCTCTCACTCCGCCTCCATCCCAGACTTTTCAGTTACATGAACCAACAAATTCCTTTTGGGCCAAGGCCAGTCTGATTTGGGTTTTTACCACTTAACATTTCAACTTTAAGCCTTGACTGTTCCCATACAGGAGAATTCACCACTGCTCTGGTCTCTCTATCCTTAGGTGACAAAAAATGACTGTCTTTGAGAAAAGACACTAGAGGGAACCCTTCTGGTTAAGTCCTTCAAATAATCCAACAATATGGCTACCATACTTGGTCTCTAAGAGACCAAGGAACCTTCTTGAAAAGCATCTCCCAACCCTGGAAGGTGGGAAATGGAGTCAAAAACTGGCTAAGATGTTCCAGGAAAAACTAGTCATTGGCTCTTTCTCCAGTGAAAAGCAGCCCATATACAGGAAGCTCCTCTGGAGGTCAGCTATCCTCTCTCAGAAGTAGCACTGCAGAGCTAGTCAGACCTGGCTGAACCAGAGCTCTCTTACTGACACTAACTTGCCATGCTGATCGTCCACAAGTAACTCAGTTTCTTCCTCAGTGAAGCTTAAGAATGAAATGAAACAATGTACATAAGATACTTAGAATGATGTTTCACATGTCTTCACATATCACATATTGTATTATGTGCCAGGCCTTATGCTAGTAGCTTTCCACTGATGAGCTTGTATGATCTCAAAAACTATAAATACATATATACATATCCTTATTTTACAGGTGAAGACACGGGCACACAGAGAAGGTTAAGTCACCTATCCAAGATTACACAGCTAAGCTGAGATTTTTAAGGCCAAGCACTCTGGTCTTAGAGTTCTTGCTTGTTTCTGTGTATAATGCTACAGCCTCCTGTATGTTCCCTTCTACTGCCTAGAAAGTTCAACCAAAGTGTACACCCTTTAATGCCAACATCTCTGGACAAATGAGGGGTCCTATTAGCCTTCCCACCTATCCCTAGCCCTCGTAGAACATCCATGTAGGCCCTGGAGGAACTTGTTCATTTCATGAATAAGATAATAGGTTACTTACCTATGGTTAATTCACTATCTCAACTTGAGAATAGAATGTGAGAAGCCAAGGAAGCCCAACTTCTGTCTTATGAAAACCATTATTTTCAGAAACTCCTAAAATATGTGTACAAAATATATATATTATTGCCTCAACCAAGACTGTGGCTTTTGTATGAATGGTCCTGGAGAAGGGAAGGAGAGGTGGGGAAAAGCCAGGAAGGGTCTCCTGGAAGATAACACAGCCTGGGGAGCTATGGGAAATTTGCATAATTTGGAGTAAGTGATTTTACCTTGTGCTTGTTTTCTCATCTGTAACTTGGGTTTAATAATAGCACCTACTCTCACAGAGTTGTGAGGCATAAATACCCTCACAGAGATGTTAGCTAATATTATCATCCTGGATTCCTCACTCTAATCCCACCATCAACTCCTGTTTGCTCAACACCAAACATGTATCTGTATCTCCATTTTTACTACTACCACCATATTCAAGTCATCATCCTTTCTCATCTGGATGAATGTATTGCCTCCTGTTTCCATTCTTGCCCATTTTTCTTGCAGAAATCAAATTTTCTTTAAAAACAAATAGATCATGTTACTGTCTTGCTTTAGAAATCACTTAGGTGACAAAAAATGACTGTCTTTGAGAAAAGACACTAGAGGGAACCCTTCTGGTTAAGTCCTTCAAATAATCCAACAATATGGCTACCATACTTGGTCTCTAAGAGACCAAGGAACCTTCTTGAAAAGCATCTCCCAACCCTGGAAGGTGGGAAATGGAGTCAAAAACTGGCTAAGATGTTCCAGGAAAAACTAGTCATTGGCTCTTTCTCCAGTGAAAAGCAGCCCATATACAGGAAGCTCCTCTGGAGGTCAGCTATCCTCTCTCAGAAGTAGCACTGCAGAGCTAGTCAGACCTGGCTGAACCAGAGCTCTCTTACTGACACTAACTTGCCATGCTGATCGTCCACAAGTAACTCAGTTTCTTCCTCAGTGAAGCTTAAGAATGAAATGAAACAATGTACATAAGATACTTAGAATGATGTTTCACATGTCTTCACATATCACATATTGTATTATGTGCCAGGCCTTATGCTAGTAGCTTTCCACTGATGAGCTTGTATGATCTCAAAAACTATAAATACATATATACATATCCTTATTTTACAGGTGAAGACACGGGCACACAGAGAAGGTTAAGTCACCTATCCAAGATTACACAGCTAAGCTGAGATTTTTAAGGCCAAGCACTCTGGTCTTAGAGTTCTTGCTTGTTTCTGTGTATAATGCTACAGCCTCCTGTATGTTCCCTTCTACTGCCTAGAAAGTTCAACCAAAGTGTACACCCTTTAATGCCAACATCTCTGGACAAATGAGGGGTCCTATTAGCCTTCCCACCTATCCCTAGCCCTCGTAGAACATCCATGTAGGCCCTGGAGGAACTTGTTCATTTCATGAATAAGATAATAGGTTACTTACCTATGGTTAATTCACTATCTCAACTTGAGAATAGAATGTGAGAAGCCAAGGAAGCCCAACTTCTGTCTTATGAAAACCATTATTTTCAGAAACTCCTAAAATATGTGTACAAAATATATATATTATTGCCTCAACCAAGACTGTGGCTTTTGTATGAATGGTCCTGGAGAAGGGAAGGAGAGGTGGGGAAAAGCCAGGAAGGGTCTCCTGGAAGATAACACAGCCTGGGGAGCTATGGGAAATTTGCATAATTTGGAGTAAGTGATTTTACCTTGTGCTTGTTTTCTCATCTGTAACTTGGGTTTAATAATAGCACCTACTCTCACAGAGTTGTGAGGCATAAATACCCTCACAGAGATGTTAGCTAATATTATCATCCTGGATTCCTCACTCTAATCCCACCATCAACTCCTGTTTGCTCAACACCAAACATGTATCTGTATCTCCATTTTTACTACTACCACCATATTCAAGTCATCATCCTTTCTCATCTGGATGAATGTATTGCCTCCTGTTTCCATTCTTGCCCATTTTTCTTGCAGAAATCAAATTTTCTTTAAAAACAAATAGATCATGTTACTGTCTTGCTTTAGAAATCCTGTGCTGCTACTGCTAAGTCACTTCAGTCGTGTCCGACTCTGTGTGACCCCATAGACGGCAGCCCACCAGGGCCCCCTGTCCCTGGGATTCTCCAGGCAAGAATACTGGAGTGGGTTGCCATTTCCTTCTCCAATGCATGAAAGAGAGAAGTGAAAGTGAAGTCGCTCAGTCTGTCTGACTGTTAGCGACCCCATGGACTGCAGCCCACCAGGCTCCTCCGTCCATTGGATTTTCCAGGCAAGAGTACTGGGGTGGGGTGCCATTGCCTTCCCCGAGAAATCCTGTAAGAGCTTCCAAATGCTTGTAAGTGAAAATGTAAATTCCTTTCCATGGCCCACAAGACCCCAGATAATCTGGCCTCTGTGAACCACTCCAAGTCTCTGCCCCTTCTGCCTCACTTATGCTTCAGCCACACTGATTTCCTTACACATCTCAGGGGTTTTGTGCTGGCTGACTCCTCTACCTGAAATGTCCTTCCCCAGGTCATCATATGGCTGGTTCCTTTTCATTAATCAGATCTGGGTTCGTGTGTGCCCCAATCTTCCTCATCTCCCCAGCAGGAAGGAATCTTTGGTCTGATATCATTGTCAAAAAGTGTTTCTTCTAAGGCGATAGCTCTTCCGGAAACACATTAGACTGGAAGATCCATAAGGGAAAGGAAGACTGTGGCTGTATTACTCATTGTTATATATTCAATTTCTAGCACAGTACCTGGGACATAACAGAGTGTTAATAAATATCTGTGAAAAATTTCCCCACCTTGCAGCAGTCTTTTCTTCACATCCAACAATGGTTAAATTAGAATGCCCAAATCTCAGATCCTCCCACAACTGGTGCCTTCTTATGTTTCAGGTTATCAGGCTCAACTGTCACTTCCTCAAAAAGGCCAGTTCTGACCACCCTGTTTACAGTGGACAATCCCCTAACCCGTTCAATTTAATTCCTTCATAGCACATATCACTATCTGACTTATTCATATATCTTCCCTCTATCAGAACATAAGATCCAAGAGCTCTAAGACCTTGACTATTTCATTCACTGCTGTATCTCCAGTACCTAGTAAGTGCCTTCATAAACTGTTTGACTGCTGGAGACATTTGAGATGTGCATACTCTAATATAATAATGCTGTTCTGTTGCCCTCAAGCAGACTCTATTCAACAAATTTACCCTAAAACAAACAAAACAAACTTACTCACAGTAACCTATTTAACCCTCTTCTAAAGCTCCGAGTACTGGAAACCCAAAGTTGAGGTAGGGAACTGAACAACAGTACTCCTGGATTCTCCTACCTCAAGACTATAACCAAACCAAGTCAGTCATCTCATTCCTGTTTCTCCCAAGTAAAAATCGTTCAGTCATGTCTGACTCTTTGCGATCCCATGGACTATACAGCCCATGGAATTCTCCAGGCCAGAATACTGGAGTGAGAGACCATTCCCTTCTCGAGGGGATCTTCCCAACCCAGGGATCAAACCCAGGTCTCCCACATTGCTGCTGCTGCTGCTGCTAAGTCATTTCAGTCATGTCCTCCCACATTGCAGGTGGACTCTTTTATCAGCTGAGTTACCAGGGAAGCTCTGTTTCTACCAGTGAGATCCCAAAGTCAAGTCTGGTGGGGTCAGACTAGCCAAAAACAATCTCTGGATCCAAACAATCATAGAGAAGAGAATGACTGGGGCTGGGGAACAGTGAGGAGGGGACTACCATCAACACTCAAAGGTCAAAGGATGGAATCACAGTTCTATCTGGTTTAGCAAGCAAGAGAATCTCTAACAGCACTGCTCACCTAAACATGTCTCTGAGAATCTTCTGTCACCGTCTCACACTTAGAGAAGAAACTGTTTTCAAACTGGGGCTCTCAGTAAAAAGTTCTCTATCCACTGAGACTAAGGACGCAGAGTTCAAGTCTGGGGTTGCTAAAGGCCATTTTGTTGTCACAAAGCAGAAACCAGCTGAGGATGAAGTTAAGTCAGTGGAGAAATGGGGCAATTACTAGGAAGACTATTTGAACTTCTGCATGCATCTAGATCTATCTAGGAACCATCCTAGTTCTGAACTTTTCAGTAACATGAGGCAATTAATTCTTTTTTTTTATTAAGCCAACTTGAGCTAAGGTAATGCCACTTACATCTTTAGAATCTTGGCTGCTGCAAGCTTTTTTTTTTTTTTTTTCTGAAACTGAGCACTTTCATATACAGGGCATTGTTCTAAGTGTGTGTTTGTGTGTCAGTCTCTTTGTGATACCATGGACTGTAGGCTGCCAAGCTCCTCTGTCCATGAAATTCTCCAAGTAAGAATACTGGAGTGGGCTGCCATTTCCTCCTCCAGGGTATCTTCCCAACCCAGGGATCAACCCTGGTCTCCTGCATTGTGTATAGATTCTTTACCATCTGAGCCACCAGGGAAGCCCTTGTTCTAAGTACTATAACTATTTAAGCCTTATAACAATTCTGTGAAGTAAGGTATCGTTATACCTTCACTTTTTAACTCTGGAAACTAAGGACTAGAGAAATTCAGTAATTTGCTGTAGGTCACAAAACAGGTAAGCAATGAGTGGGATGCAAATCCTGTCTACCTGAAGAGAAAATCCAACTCTGACTTCAGACACTATCATCCTGGGATGGACAGAGCCAGAAACCTATCTGAGCCGCTTGTCCTCAATTTCATCCTTTGTAAAATGAGGATAATCATAGTTTACCTATCTCACAGAGTTCCTGTGAATGAGATGAGACAAT
Organism: Oreotragus oreotragus; assembly: GCA_006410675.1. Classification (NCBI taxonomy): domain Eukaryota; kingdom Metazoa; phylum Chordata; class Mammalia; order Artiodactyla; family Bovidae; genus Oreotragus; species Oreotragus oreotragus. The sequence continues at coordinate 165,908 of SJYX01000293.1, read as the reverse complement.
ACACTTAAACAGTGACTGGTTACTCAATAAATAATTACTCAATAAACAATGATCACTATTACTCTTTGGGTCACTAAACTGCACCTGGCAAATACAGTGCAGATGGAGGAGATCTGTTTTCTTTTATCTGTGTCCTTCAGGTGAAGAGAAGAGATGCCATGGGTTAGAGTCTTTCTTGCTTTTGACCAACTGCATAAGCTGCTTCCTCTGCCTGGAAGGCCAATCATCCTTGTCCCAACTCTTGTGGAACAGCACTCAGTCTTACCACCTCTTCTATGAAGTCTTTCCAGATAGAGGGTTCCTTTTCTCACTGCCAAATTCCCACAGTATATAGTTTTTACCTCACATTCTGTCCCATGTACCTGACCAACCTCTCTACTGGGCTGTGAGCTCCCTGAAGGCAGACCCCAGTGTTACCCTTGTGATCTGTTTATTCTTCTCAAACTTAGCCGCCGGTTAGCCAATGATTCCCTACAACTTACAGAGGGAAGAGCCCACTTTGTGGAATTCAGAGAAGAACAAGTTACATCCCAGTACTTTCCAAACTCCCAGTCTGGTCAGCGTGAGTGGACAAGTACATGAAAAACTACAAGGGAGAAGATGAGTGGCGCTCTACGAAGTACAACGGAAGGCCCTGGGTAGTAAGAGACTGAAGATTGGAAGGTGCCTTAAGGGAAGGGTGTTTATGTGGAGGACAGATGAGGAATAGGTAGGAAGAGATGGACATGTGTGTTCAAGGAAGCAGCAACCTGAACCAGAAACACTGAAGGATATGGGATAGTATCGAGCAGTAGAGGGAAAGCCAGAAGGAGAAAATGCTGAGGAAGATCTGAAAGGGAACCATTCAAAGGCAGAATCTGAAGTAATTGCTCAGAGGGTGGGGTAAACTTGGGGACAAGCCAGAAAACTTTCAAGGAAGGTAAGGAATCTTCTGGAAGGTGGGGACATCACAAAGGAGGCTCCCAGGAAAATGGGGGTGAGCAGAAGGGCACAGGGGCATACTCTGAGGCATCTTTCAAGGGGCCTTTATGTGGGGAAAAGGAAATCCTCTTAGAGGGCAGTGGTTCTCAAACTTGAGCATGCATCAGAATCACCAGGAAGGTTCCTAAAAACAGATAGCTACTGCCAGGCTTTCTGATTCAGTAGGTCTAGGTTGGGACCCCGGGGAAGGCAATGGCACCCCACCCCAGTACTCTTGCCTGGAAAATCCAATGGACGGAGTAGCCTGGTGGGCTGCAGTCCATGGGGTCGCTAACAGTCGGACAGACTGAGCGACTTCACTTTCACTTTTCTCTTTCATGCATTGGAGAAGGAAATGGCAACCCACTCCAGTATTCTTGCCTGGAGAATCCCAGGGATGGGGGAGCCTGGTGGGCTGCCGTCTATGGGGTCACACAGAGTCNTCACTTTTCTCTTTCATGCATTGGAGAAGGAAATGGCAACCCACTCCAGTATTCTTGCCTGGAGAATCCCAGGGATGGGGGAGCCTGGTGGGCTGCCGTCTATGGGGTCACACAGAGTCGGACACGACTGAAGTGACTTAGCAGCAGCAGCAGGTTGGGACCCAAGAATTTGCATTTCTAACAAGTTATCAGGTGATGCTTGTGCTGCTGGTCCAGGGTCAACACTTTACTATATGGGGAGGGATTCTTTTGTAAGGAAGCTCTCAATGTGGAAAAGGAAGGAGAAAACTTCTGAGAGGAAAATTGAGGGAGTCCTCAAGAAAAGTCTAAGGAAGGGTCTGTCTATCTCTGAAGGGAAGATCTGAAGGGAGGAGGGGGTCTATGAAGACAGAACCAAAGAAAAATGTCCTGAGAGAAAGAGCTCTGAGGGCTGGACTTCAAGCGGTAAGGGTATCTCTCGAGGATCTTTTAATAAAAAGGGACACAGAGGCTCCTGATAGGGGAAGTCTGTAGGATGCTGGGGGCCTATGGTGGGATAATGGGGGAAAGAAGCCCAGATCTGAGAAGGATCTCTAAGTTGATTTCACAGGAAAGAGAATGGAAGAGATGAAAGGGTATAAATGGAGGTTCTAAAAGGGATATGAAATAAGGCCTTGAATAAGGTTTCTTAGAGATGTCAGAGGGAGAATCTGGAGTCTGTTCTGAGGAAGTCTCACAAAGTGGTGGGGTTGTTGATGCACAGCAATTGTGGAGAAAATTCTCTAAAAGGAGTCTGTGGATGTGTGGTCTTCTGTGAGAGATCTTAGATTTACTGAAGCAGGATGACAGAGGTCTTTTTAGGAACAATTCTCAAAGAGCTCAGATGAGAAATCTCTGAGTAAAGCCTTCAATAAGGTATATGGGGAAAGTGGTTCTTCTGAGCGGGAACATGGCAATGTCATAGTACAGGGTTTTTCAGAAAGAATTCTGGGACTTTCTAAGAAAATGAGCTCAGAGTTATTTTGAGGGAAGACTGCATGGTGTTGGGTGTCTTCCACAGAGGGTTCTAGAGGATTTGAGGGAAGCTGTGAGGGTGAGTTCAGGGAGGGAATTATCTAGGAAAAGTCTCATAGTAAGTAAGTAGTAGTAGTGGTGGTGCTGGTCACTTAGTCGTGTCTGACTCTTTGTGACTCCATGGACTGTAGCGCCCCAGGCTCCTCTGTCCATGGAATTCTCCAGACAATAATACTGGAGTGGGTTACCATTTCCTTCTTCACTCTCAGTAAGGCAGGAGGTCTGTAAGTAGTGATTCAAGGGTTATTGGAAGAGTCTCTAGGAGAGATTTAAAGAGCATATCTCAGAGGGCTCAAGGGGGTTGCTGGGGTCTCTGAGAAGATATGAAGAGGTCTTAAAAAACTGCATCTCAGAGGGGTTGAGAAGAAAGGGTCTTAGGGTTTACAAGGGTTGTGAGGAGGAAAGTTCATCAGAAAGTGGGTCTATAAGGAGGGACCTTGAAAGGAGGATTCTAAGGGGGATTGAAGAAAATATCAGAGAGAAACTATGGGAAACCTTTTGGAATCCTAGGAAGCAATTTTTGAAACATTTTGTGTGGGTTAATGGGAAATATTTGGAATACATAAAAAAGGTTTTGGAAGAGGCTCGTGGAATGTGGAAAAAGAGTTCTCTGTAGATTCAGGGAATCTCTGGAGATTTTTGGCATAAGCGAGGAGGGTCTCATGGGAAGATTTTTGGGGTATGTGAGGGTGCTCTATAGAGCATTTCAGGGTGGGGAGATGTGAGGACCATGAAGAGATCTTTGGGAGAGACTTTTGGGACCTGTGGAAGGGTCCAAAGAGATGACTTTTGGGATGTGTATATGGAGAGGGAGTGCACACGGGAGATGAATTGGGGGAGGGGTGGGGCTCCAGGTGAATTTTGAGGATCCGAGGCCATTTCAGAGGGTCTCTTTGGAAGATTTTCCAGGGTACATTAGGAGCATTCCAGGGGAAGGGGCTCTGAGATTTGGGGGCCATAAGTGGAAAATCTCCAAGGCGATTGCTGGTATGGGGGTAGATGGGAGGGAAAATTCTTGGGATGTGTAAGAAGTCTGGGCGATATTGTTGGGATGTGAGAAGTAGGTCGCCGGGAGAGATTTCTGGAATGCACGGGGTCTGGAGGGGATTTCGGGGAGTCTCTAATCTGAAGATTTTTAGGGCTTATGAGGGAGGCTCCTGGAGAAGATATCTGACACATATTGTTGGAATACGAGGAGTGGCCCGGGGGGAATATTTCTAGACTGAGGAGGAGGATGGGGAATCTAGGGCCAGAGCAGGGTTCTCTGAGGAAGATTTTTGAGGCATAGGACAGGGTCTGGAGCAGACGTGGAAATATCAGGGGTGGTCTCTCGACAAGCCTTGCGCACGGCGGGAGGGGACGGAGGGCTTCGAGTGGATTCGGGGGGGTCTGTGGGCGTGCCCTCTAGGGAGCTGTCTGAGGTAGATCTGGGCGGGGGGGGGGNGTATTAAAAGCAGTAGTTTATTGGGTCTATTTCCGAAACGTTTGCTAAAATACTCTTTGGCCAGGTTTGGGGCCATTTTTAAAGGGTCTCTTGGACTCTCTTTCCCAAGTTTTTCTGTCTCTCTCTGTTCCCCACCCCTTGTCCCATCTCTTTTTCATTGTTTATCTCATATCTGTCTGCTCCATCACCCACACAGACACTCTCTTAACAGCTGGAAACCTGACTCTTCTGATTCTTTATATTTCCAATCTTCCAAGGTCACTCCTTGAACCATACGGACTAGGACTTTCCCATCAGCCACTTCTCCTTCCCCCACTCTCATCCCTCCCAAATTGGATGATGTTCCTACAGCCTCCATTCCCTGAAAGGAGGTTAAAAAAGAGCAGTGGGGGTGGTCACAGATGGGGCAGTGGGAAAGTCCTCAAATTACCTGCTGTGGTCTGGGCCAGAGGGCAGCCCTGCTGGGGCTGCTGTCCTGGTGTCTCCAGCTTCCCTGGGACCCAGCGTTGCTGCTGTCTGGGCTGGAAATCATCATCAGGCTGTGGGCCTGGGGTTGCCAGTGCCTGTGATAGGATGAGGGTCTTGTGGGACCTTATGCCGGGGGGTGGGGGAGGGAAGAATGTCCTTTGAGCAACAGGACAGCCCTGTCTGTTGGCTCCTGGAGGAAGCTTGCTTTCCCTGGTTTCTGGATCTTTGGTCTCTAGGCCCTCAAGACAACGACCAGGAACCTCAGGGCACACCTGGACGTCTCCCAAGCTCCAGTAAGGATGAGAGGAGAAGAGATTCTTAGCGGCAGAAAGTGGCAGGAGGGACTTCTCTGGGAGTCCAGTGGTTAAGACTCCACTGCAGGGGGTGAGAGTTTGATCCCTGGTTGGGGGACTGAGACCCCAACATGCCGAGTGATGCGGCCAAAAAAGAAAAAAAGTGGCACAAAGATGACAGTCCCAGTGACCCAAGTCAAAGCTGACTGGGATTAACTAACTTGCTCGAGGGCAACTGTATCAGACTGCAGTCCCCCCCCACACCTCACAGAACCAGGTGTGATACTGAATTCAGAAATTCTCAGATTTTACAGAGGCATTATTGCATGTGCACCATACATTGTGCAACACGCCCAGTGAGGTCCGGGGCTGCCTTCTTAATCATTGATTTCGTCTCAAAATCATATACTGAATGCCTGCCGTATGCGATGTATTGCTTTAGGTTTTGGGGAAACAACAGAGAACATGACAGAAAACCCCGTTTCTTTTGGAGCGTATGTTCTAGTAGGGCTGGGGAGGGAAATTGAAATAAAGAACAAATGAACTTGACAGTTAATGTTGGAGGGTGGTGAATGCCTTGAGAAAAAAGTAGAGCAGGGGGACGGGGCGGTGACCTAACAGAAAAATGCCACTGGAACAGATCGGGAGCTGAAATTGAACAAAGTCATGAAAGAGGCAAGGGAGTGAGCCACGTGGCTATCTGGAGGAAGATTATTTCCAGCATGTGGAAAAGATAGGAGAGACGTCCAGAGACCGGAGGGAAAAAGCTGGAGCCGGGGATGCCGGCGTGGTGGAAGGAGCTGAGCAAGGGAGAGTGGTACGACACGAGGTCAAGGCGTTGGAAGTAACGGGTGTCGATCAGGTTGGACCTTCAGGGTAAAGACTTTGGCTTTACTCTCTAAGGGGAACCTTTGCAAGCTTCGAGCAGAGGAATGATGTGGCCTGATTAGTTTTTAATAGGGTCACCCAGGCTGCTGTAGAGACGAGACTGGGGAGGGAAGCAGGGGCACTTGTTACTAATAAGTCAGGTTATGAGTATCCCTGCAGCTACCAAAAAGGCCGACTTGAGAGATGGTGGTGACAGCCGCCGTGGAAGTGCTCCCATTTTCCCGGTGAGCCTGGTGAATGAGCCAGGCTGCAGGGAGAGCTTCCCGGCCATCGTCTCCTTTACTCTCAGGACAACCTGCAGAGGGCAGTGCTGTCAGTGAGGCTGTGGCTCGGGCCTGGCAGAGCCCAGTCAGAAGTGACTGCTCAATAAACACCTGCTCCTTAAGTGTTTTGTGGTGTGTTTTTTTTTTTTTTNCTTCCCGGCCATCGTCTCCTTTACTCTCAGGACAACCTGCAGAGGGCAGTGCTGTCAGTGAGGCTGTGGCTCGGGCCTGGCAGAGCCCAGTCAGAAGTGACTGCTCAATAAACACCTGCTCCTTAAGTGTTTTGTGGTGTGTTTTTTTTTTTTTTTGTAAAATAAACATAACATAAAATTTACCACTTTAAAATGTACAGTTTGTTGGCATTAAGTATATTTATATTGTTGTACAGCTATCACCATTATCCATTTCCAGAATACTGTGTGAGTCTTTGTTGTTATTGGTATCCTGAGCCCCAGCCCCCATCTCACTCATCTGCCTCAGACAGCCAACTCTTCTAAAGTACTCGGTAACACTTCAAAAATAGCTGTTTTGTGCTGGGCAATAAGTGTTCTCCTTGCCCTTTTAGTTAGGGGAGACTCCGGTGGTGGGGAAAGAAGCAGTAGGTACAGTCTGAAATCAGAGATACTCTTAAATATATAGGACTCACACTACTACCAATTGATCAGTTGTGTATTTTAGTAAGTGTTGGTTGAATAGTCTGTGCCAGACTCAGTTAATATTCATGATTGTTGAATGGATGGTTGGATGTAGCTGCTTGACCCCGACTTCTTTTCTCTTGCGGTCATCATCTGGGAGTGGTTGGAACTGGGCCCAGAGATGTGTTTGTAAATGCTGGTTTATAGTTATATGACTGAAAAAGTCCCTTTCCGTGGTTGGGCCTCAGTTTCCTGGTCCCTTTAGTTGGGGGGGGGGCAGATATTAAATAAACAGACAATATTAAAAGACTCCATAACAAGATAACTTAAAACAGGGTGTCAGAGGAGACCTCCTTGAAGAGATGATATTCCTGGAAGAGGTGAACTTTAAGTTAAAATATGAAGGCTGAGTAGGAGTGGTCCAGAGAGAGTGAGGTGGGAGTGGAGCCAAGGACAGGGATTCCATACAGGGGGACGAGTGTGTTCTGAGTTCTGGGAAGTCCCGTATCTGTTAGAAATGCCTTGAGTGTCCATTCCAGACATTCCTCTTCAGACCTTTGCTGTTGAAGCTCAGTCTTTCAGGAGGCTGCCAGATCCCTGTGCAGGCCTGGCCTCCAGACAGAGAACAGGCAGGTGCAGCCTGGATGCTTTTACTCTTATAATTTGCCTTAAGAGGCATCATGCCTGGGTGGTCTTGAGGGGACTCAGCAGCAGTTAGAATCTCTCTGTGCCTTTGGGCAGGTAGTAGCCATCTTTGCCAGCGCTCAATGTTCTCATCTCAAAAACGGGGAGACTAATAGCATTTACCTGCTGGGATCATTTTGAAGATGTGACCTAAAGTATGGGAAGTGTGTAGCACAGAGCTGGATACTCAGTAAGGGAAAATATTTGCTGGGATTTAGATAAGAATACAGTGGTCTGGCATATGTAAAATTTAGAAACTTCCTTTGTGTCTGTATGGTTAACATCAGCTTGACCATATTTAGAAGAGTTATGTACTAGGAGTTCTTTTAAAAAATCAGATAGCTCAAATTCTCTTTAGAAAAAAAAGTGAAAAATAGCTTACATCTTTGTAATTTTGAGCCTTCTTGACTCAAGGTAGATGTGATCAGCACTGGGAAAAGATGCCAGCCCCAGCTACCACATATGAAAGAATTGTTTACAAAAATCCCTCTGAGTACCACTACATGAAAGTCCGCCTGTAAGTTCCTTCTCTTAAGTTTATTTTTTTTAATTGAAGTTTAGTTGATTTACTTAAGTTTTATTTTGATTACTTTTTTATGAATCTGAGTAGTATGAAATTTAACACAGTACATTAAAAATTTTTTTCTTACAGAGAATTTCAAGATGGTGGTGTTGGACTGAATGCTGCACAATTCAAACAGCTGCTTATTTCAGCCCTGAAGGACCTGTTTGGTGAGGTATGGAGTCACTTGGTAGTTTGAACACCACTAAGATTTTGTAGGAGCTTCCCAGGTGACGCTAGTGGTAAAGAACCCGCCTGCCAATGCAGGAGACATAAGAGATGCAGGTTTGATCCCTAGGTCAGGAAGATCTCCTGGAGCAGGGCGTGGCAACTCGCTCCAGTCTTCTTGCCTGGAGAATCCCATGGACAGAGGAGCCTGGCGGGCTGCAGTGCATAGGGTCGCACAGAATCGGACACGGCTGAAGCAATTTAGCATGAAGATTTTGTAAGACATACTAAAAGGACATTTTTCCAAAAATTATTTTAAAACCACATTTGAAACTGCAGAAGCAGAGTTTTAGAAGTGATGCGTTTTGAGTAGCTTTTTTTCTAATATGGCTTTTAGTGGACAAGGAACTTGTGACGTGAACGGTTTAGTGTAGTGCTACTCAAACTGGTGCGGACTGGCAACCTGCAAACTGTTTTTGTTTTTTGTTTTTTTTTTCTTTTTCTTTTTCTTGCCCACTGTGAGGATTAGTGGCTTGTATCAGAATGTCAGTCCGCACACCATTTCCTTTACTGAGAGTCTTCAGTGAGAAAATCTGACCTGAGCTAAACACTATGTCCACTGATACTGTCAATTTCCACTCTGGTGTGGCTCCTTATCATAGACCAGCACTTGTGAGTTGTACTGCTTTAGCATTCACTTGAAAACAAGTAGAGTTTTGAAGAGAAAACAAAGACAGATGATTCTCAGGAAATTATTTCCTGGTACATATGTTTTATTAGATTAAAATCTGTCATGCACTCATCAGAATTAAAGACTTTTACTATGCAACAGACTTGGTTCAGAGACTGAAAACACAAATGGCAGACTGGGGGGAATACGCTTGCAAACCACAGAGGGACCGATATCTGGAATATATAAGGATCTCCTAAAACTCAATAGTAAAAAAACAGAAACAGTCTGATCAGAAGATTGGCAGAAGTGGGCATTTCCTGGAGGCCTAGTGGTCAGGATTGACACTTTCACTGGAGAGGCCAGGATTCACTCTCTGGGGAACCATCCCACATGCCACGTGGCTTGGTGCAGCCAGAATACAAAAGCCAATCCCCAAAAGTGATATGTTGAGTAATTCCATGTATATAATGCTCCCGAAATACTGTAATTATCATCCATAACTATATAGTCTGGAGACAGATGAGCGTTTGCATGGGTTGAGGGCTGAGGACGAGTTGAAAGAGAGCCTTGTGATGGTATAGCTCTTTATCTTGATTATGGTACTGGTTACCTTAATCTATATGACAGTGTTGCATAGAACTATACATATGCACATGTAAACAAATATGAGTGCGTGTATCACTGGCGAAGTCAGAATAAGCTCTGATTTATTAATTGTGGTTTTCTGGTGTTATGCAAGATTCTGACGGTGCGGAAGGCTGAGTGAAGGGTGCATGGAACGTTCCTGTACATTTCTTTGCAATGTAATAAGACTTTAGTTTTTCAAAGTAAAAAGTGTGAGGGGAAAAAAAAATCCATGCACCTTCTATATGTCAAATATGAAACCTGATTGCTGGGGATGTAGCTGTAAACAAATAGGCATAGCTTCTGCCTCATGGGCTATCGGTGTTGGTTGTTAGTAGGAAACCATGTTGAACAATTAATGGCAAGAATGGAGAGTATTATGAAAGGAGTGGTGGGTCCTATGTGTCAAAGAGCCTAGCAAGCTACTGAACTTAATCTTGGGCATCAGGGAAGGGACAATTTAAACAAAGACTTGAGAAAAGTGAAGAGGTCTTAGCAACATGGAAAAGTATAGCAAGAATGATTCAGGCAGAGGGAGCTATAAAAAAGTAGGCCTCGTAGTCCAGCGCCATTAAATAAAAGAGAGATTTTTTGGAGGAGGAAAGCAATTAGAGTTCAAGAGTAAGGATGATACTCATCTGCTAACAGCATCATTCTCTACTTAGGTCGATGCTGCCTTACCTCTGGACGTTCTAACCTATGAAGAGAAGACCCTGTCAGCCATCCTGAGGGTATGCAGCAGGTATGACTGACGGCGGAACTCTTCTAGTATAACAGAGCAGAGACTGGTGGTCAAAAACAGCAGAAGTGCTCCCTTCCGAGAGTGAGGAGAGTTTTGTCCTTATGAACTCCAAGCAGCTTTTGGAGGCTTAAATGGGGGAAAATGTGAACACTTANCCCTGTCAGCCATCCTGAGGGTATGCAGCAGGTATGACTGACGGCGGAACTCTTCTAGTATAACAGAGCAGAGACTGGTGGTCAAAAACAGCAGAAGTGCTCCCTTCCGAGAGTGAGGAGAGTTTTGTCCTTATGAACTCCAAGCAGCTTTTGGAGGCTTAAATGGGGGAAAATGTGAACACTTAGCCACCAGGAACTTGCAGTCCAGAGAGCCAGGAATTTACTTACCGTTGTAGTTTTTCCCAGTTGATAGTTGTGGCTGCAGACTCAGGAGTGGGAATTTTACAAACATGCCTGATGGAGGTTCATTCTGTCCTCGACCTTGACATGGTATGCTTTTATTTGTAAAGTTTTCTTATTTAAATCAGGTTTCTGGTAGAAATCGCTTTCTGGCCCATCACAGAAAAAATTATGTGTGAGATGCTGCAGGGACGAATCTTTACTGATGCTTTCTTGATCTTTCTGTAGTGGTCTTGTCAAATTGTGGAGCTCTCTGACCCTGTTAGGATCCTATAAAGGCAAGAACTGTGCTTTCAGAGTGATTCAGGTAAAAACACCTTCACATACTCCAGTTGAAGCTGAATAGTAGACCAAATTGCTTATTAATACGTGTCCCATTTTTGCTTGCATAATCTAGTGTGGTTAATGCCATACAGCTGGGAGGGGGAAACCCAGGGTGTCGATAGTTACGAAAACGTGAGAGAGAATGCTTAGATTTTAGATGTATGGGAGAGGTTTGGGGATAAAACTTGGAACACCTGTGGAATAGTCTTTTATTGCTTAATGCCTCATGCCTAATGTATTGAAATGTTCTCTCTGAGCTTGTCATGCCCTTTTATTTATCTTAGGCTAGCTCTCAAGATGCTCTTTAAAATGCTACTGCATCGATTTGACTTATCCTACAAAACAGGGCATGTTTCTACACTGTCCTGGATTTCCAGGCAATTTTCTCCTGATACTGCCTTAAAATTTTTTTCCCTCTCTTACAGGTTTCTCCATTTCTCCTTGCATTATCTGGCAATAGTAGAGAACTAGTATTGAATTGAGTAGTCTTCAATTTGAGAAAATATTCCTCACTCTCAAAAGTACTTTTTGGTGCCAGCGTAATGTTTGGAGACCGAAGCAGCCCAAAAGCTCCTGTCGATGGGATTTGAGAGTGCTGAAGATGTTCCCAGTAATGTCCAGCCATCGCCTTTGGTGGGGTAGGCTTCACAGGAGAATCTGCCTGAGCCAAGCAGTGCTGAACAGGCAGCCCTTAGAGCACATGCACCTCAGAGCTGGAGACCGGGCCGAACTCAGGAGGGCCTTCACACAGAGGGACGTGGCCACCTTCTCAGAATTAACAGGGGACAGCAATCCTTTGCACTTAGATGAAGATTTTGCAAAACACACCAAATTTGGAAAGACAATTGTCCATGGAGTTTTGATCAATGGACTTATTTCAGCTCTCCTTGGTACTAAAATGCCAGGGCCAGGCTGTGTGTTTCTTTCTCAGGAAATTAACTTTCCAGCCCCTTTATATGTTGGGGAAGTTGTTTTAGCTTCTGCAGAAGTGAAAAAGCTGAAGCGGTTCATTGCCCTTATTGCAGTATCATGTTCCGTACTAGAAAGTAAAAAGACTGTTATGGAAGGGTGGGTTAAAGTTATGGTCCCAGAAGCTCCCAAATCCTGAAGTATGTCTTTAGAGGTGCAATTTCAGGCATCAGTGTTGTTATTGAAAGCCTCTGGGGAAAACAGGGATTGCTCTTCTTCAGCAAGGACAGGCTCATAAACCTGTACTAGGGGAAGGGAGCAGATAGAGAGATGTTCCAGTGTCCACTTAGGCTTCACTCCGGCTTAAGTATATTCATCATCTATCTAGGTTTTCAACACTGAAAAAATAGGCAATTCCCTGGTGGTCCAGTGGTTAGGAATCTAGGCTTTCACTGCCAGGGGCGTGGATCCAGTCCCTAGTCAGGAAAGTAGGATCCCATAAGCCATGTGGCACAGCACGCACATGCGCGCACACACACGCACGCACAAGTGAGCAGAGGAGGCCAGAGGTGATTCTAAGGTTGCGCGTCGTTAACCAGGCTCCCATAAGGTGCCATTAAAAAGGAAAAAAAATGAAAAAAGTGTTAGGAAAGTTATCGTTCAGCTTAATGTTCTACTTTTAGGATTTCAAACCTAATTAGATTTGCATTCAGATAAACCTACCTATATCTGTGTAGAATAAGAATTTACTAAAGTCACTGAGTTTATAAGTAGCAAGCATTTAATTATTAAAGGCAATGATGGAAGATGGTCATCTTTGAACACTTATCTTTTAACAGTAAATATTGTTAGGTCCTGTTCTTCAGCAGTTTCTGAATCAGAGTTTATTATAATCTGTTACTGTTTACACCAGCATGGTGATTTATTGGCCCTTCCTTCAGTGTCACTTGCCCTTCAGATGGTTTTCCTGTCACTAGGGGAGGGCTTATGTGCATCTTTGGACTCGGTTCTGTAAGCTCTCTTGGTTTCATCTATAAAGCAGTGATAACGACTCCATACAGGAGTGCAGGAGATGACAGATACAAATAGGTAAGCACAAGGCTCAGCCTCTAAGCAGTAGCAACTGCTGTTGCCATTCTCATCTGTGAGCAAGGTTACAGGTTTCCTGAGCTTGGAGCTCTCTGGCCAAGAACAGATGAATCTTTCAGGATGTCAGCCAGTCTCCATCGGTTTTCTAAACCTGGAATAGACCTTGAGTGCAGAGTTTCTATTTTAGCAATCCAGGTGATTTTCTCTCTCCCTTGAAAATATTTTGGGGGGTCCCCACCCATTATATAAATAATACATGCTTTTATTAAAATAATTATAAGGTAAAAAAATTGAGGGAACACTGTGGTGGCCAAGTTCTTAAGCATTGAGGGGTGTTAGAGAGGAAACGTGCCTAATTTGCTGTTATTGGTCATCTTGTACACAGCCAGCACTATTAAGACAGTCTATGGTAGAACATGCAGGTAGTCCATCTGTGCTCTGTGGCTTTAGATGGTGGCTCAGACCACAGCTGGTTGCTTTGATCAGGAAGATAAGATCAAATTAATTGGCTGCATCCACCCACATTTCCTGGAAAAAAAATTTCCTGCTGCTGGATCAGTAACTAGATTTTTTTTGTGGTTGTTTACATCAACTACTACTACTACTAAGTTGCTTCAGTTGTGTCCGACTCTGTGCGACCCCATAGACGGCAGCCCACCAGGCTGCCCCGTCCCTGGGGTTCTCCAGGCAAGAACACTGGAGTGGGTTGCCATTTCCTTCTCCAAAGCATGAAAGTGAAATGTGAAACTGAAGTCGCTCAGTTGTGTCTGACCCTCAGCGACCCCATGGACTGCAGGCTTCCAGGCTCCTTCGTCAATGGGATTTTTCCAGGCAAGAGTACTGGAGTGGGGTTCCATTGCCTTCTCCGTGTTTACATCAAGGGGATCCTTAAGACAGACTACTAGAAAGAATTGTTCTCATCACTAGAGGGCAGTGTTGTGTATGAATGAGTAGTTTAATACTGTACCATACTCCAGTTTGTGTTGGTAATGTGGAAAATACCAAAATCAGGGTGCAGAGCAAGGATGCCATTATCATGAGTTTCAGAAGGGGAAGCTTATAAGGGTTCAGGTTCACCTGAAGAAGGTGTATGTATAGGTGAAACATGGTACATGCAGATAATTTGATGTGACACTGGAAAACAAAACGGAGAATTTGAGTTACAAAATAAACACTTGGTGCTGAGACCATCTATTCCTGCAGAACTCATTCTCTGGGATTTAATGGCAGTCTTGAAGGATGGGTCTGCAAGTGGAGTGTGGTGTGACCATTGATACTACAAGTTACCATTCTTTCAATGATAGGCCAGGTTTCTACAGTAATTCTAATCCTTTAAACAGTTTTATGGAGTTACTCTTCTGTTTTATGGGCTCTATGACTTGCCCAGGGTTGTCAGCTAGTATGCAGTGGAGCTGGGATCCACATGGGCCTGCCTGGCTCCAGAACATTTCTTTTTTCCATTACCCTGTGGGTCTTAAAATGTTCCCATACTGGAATGCTATCAGTTTCTATAATGGTATCTTATGTTGCATTTGTATTTGGAACTACCATCGTACATAATTTTTTTTCTGTTTAGAATATTCTAGATCCTATTCCCTGTTATAGTTTTAATGTTTTCCTTGCTGTTACTTGATGGCTTCTACCAATACCTATCGCCTGCACTTTTTCTAAGTTGATATTCAGTGAGTGTCTTCAGAGCAGAATTAACTGAAAGAGTTATTCTAAAGATGAAACTGCAAGTCAGGCATGGTGGGGACTTGCGTATATGAGATCTGATGGATAGCTGATTAATAGTGTGTAACTTAAAGTAGCTTCTCAGTAGGAATGTTTCCTTTTTTTTTTTAAAATTATCCATAAATGTCATGGTCTTTGATCTTTATAAACCGAAAAAAGATGAAACAGAGAAGTAGGCAAGGATTTAGGGAAACTCTGTAAATGATGACTTAGTATTTTTATGCTGAGCCAAGATTCTCAGACCACTTAAGCTTTGTTAAAGCTGACTGTAACACAAACTAGCTGGCTGGCTTTTTCATTTTGAGCTCTCTATAAGTTGCCAGAAAGAGTGACTCTTCTAATGAAAGCACGAGTGACTCTCATATAGGAAATCCTCTTCCAGGTAATTGAGAAGTGGCCTTGACTGTCCAGGGTCACAAAGAGAAGTGAGTACGAAAGTACTGACTGAAAGAGCAGGGCAGATTGTCCTAGTGCTTTCCATGTAGGGGCATTATAAGACTGCAGTTCATAGGATGTTTGATCGCCACAGAAATATATGCCCATCGTAAGCAATTTCAGCCTAATGTACTGGAAAATTGCTTAACAGATTTTTGTATTTGATTAGAAACATTTCCATATTGGTGAAATGCCACTCATTTCTTTTTCTGAGCAGTGAATCTTAAGTCGCAACAGGGAGAAAGCCTCCCCACAGCCACCATTCATCTTGCGTTATTCAGGTAGAAAAAGAAAGAACTGCTAAAGGCCCATTGGTACCTCTTAGGTAACCACAGGTTTTCATTTTGTGCTGAATTATTAGACATTTTTCTTCTTATGTTCTTAGAGCATGATTAAGAGACCAATTTACTCCCAAAGAAAATTGCTACTAAATTACATCTATTAAGTTTTTATATTAAAACATACTCTACCAAAGGTTGACAGTCATTGAGCAGCTGTGCCACTCTGAATGCATCCTGTGCCGGCATAATTTATTAACTGACTCTATGCAAGCGCCGTGAAATTACTCTGGGGCTGCATTTGAGTATCTCCAGGGTCCCGGATGTTTCACTCCTTTTGTCCTTGGCTTTTCTTCCTATGGATTACACAGAGAGACCAGAATTCTCAACATCTTCAGAGAAGTTTTGGTTTGCAGAAAAATCATAAAAAAAACCCAAGACGAATGTGGACACTACATAAATAGAATAGATTTAATAGAAGGCTCCACAAACAGTCGATTTCTAGGCCACAATCAATTTCTTGGGTGGCCCTTAGTGAGGCCACAGTTCACATGACCTTATAAACCATGAGCAAAATTCCTCTGTGATGTGATGAAAAATTCCAGTATGTAAGGGAAGTAAGAATGATCATAAGTGACTTGAATTTTTTTTTTTTTTAATCCAGATCATGAATATTTAAAGAAAGAAAATAATTCTGAGTGGGGAGGCAGTGCTGCTTGGGAAGCACTAAGTTTTTCACTAGGTTCTATGAGTTGATTTGTAGAAGCCAGGTCTGGAAGCATCCTCACTAAAACTCATTATTTCAGTCAGTCTGGCCAAATGTCAAGCTGTTAAACAACCTGTGGACTGTCTAAACATTTGGCAGCATACAAGAATATAAATCTTTATTTTCCCTTGCAGCCCTGAGTAGTTATGTATGTGGCAACAGAAGTACTGCATATCTCATTTGCTTTACCCAGTATGAGACTGGAAGCAAAGTAGATTTGATTCAGATCAGCTCTGGACTAGGGAGTTTCTCCACATTCACCGTGAGCCACTTCAAAAGCCAAGTGGCTTTTCAGACTGTCATAGCCTAGTCTCCCAAGGATCCAGGGATCCAGTTAAGTCTAGGCTGTTTAGGGCGCTGATTTGGGCGGATGAGATTATAAGGCTGTCTATGGTATTTTATTCTCAGAGGCTTCAGGCAAGAATTCCTCGAGAACAGGAAAGCCTAGACTGAGAGTTTGTCCCTGGCTTCATTCCATCAAATACCTGATTTCTCACTTGCAGTTTCATTTCCTCAGTAAGGACGAGGACAGGCTGTCATTTGATGACCTTTGCAACTCAGTTGTATAATATTATTGTGTTTTTTCCTAAACATACAAGGAAAATATTTTTAGAGACATTTTGAAAAGTGCAGAAAAACAAAATAGCATCATGATTCTGTTTGCTAAAGACCCTCAGCTAATATTTTGGTGGGCTTCCTTCTGATGTTTTTCCTATGGACATTTTAAAATCTTGAAATCATAAAATGCATATATTGGTTTTTTTTTTTTTCCTATTTACTGTTGTATCTAGGGCATTCCCCAACATCATTAAATATCCTTTGATAATCTAATTTTTAATCTTTGTAAAATATTTATGATTGTATCACGATTTGTCCGGTCTTCTATTGTTAGATATATACCTTTGAGTGCTATGTATTTGCATTGATATCTGAGTATTTCCTTAGGATAATCTCCTACAGGTGGGATTACTGAGTGAGGACATTTCGATGTGTGTTGTCAAATCCCAGTGGGGGGGGGGGAGAGGGAGGTTGGAATGCTGTCCCTGGCTTCTATATGGAAGATGGATTGGGGGGAATAGAACTGGAGCTGAGTGTTCGGGGAGCCAGCTGGGGTGAAGAGGGGCGTTTGCATCAGGGAGGAGGGAAGAGGAGGAGGAGTAGGTGCCGGGGACCGATGTCCAGGAGCTTCGGAGAACCTGCTCTGGGACTCCGAGGCCACAGATGGTGAGGGAGGGAGAAATTCAAGACAAGGTCCTCTGGCTGGAAGGTTGAGGGGGAGGGGTTGGGGGCTTCCCTGAGGAGGAGACCCAGAGGTGAAGCAGGTTAGGAAGTTGCTGAGTCCAGCGTTGGCTATACCCAGCATCAGGATTTAGGAAACGCCACAACCCCTGGGTCTGGGGCTTAAGAGAGATATTGGGGCCAGAAGCCTATATTTGAGGATGATCCAAGATAGTAAGTAAAGCTGTGGGAGTTAGTGACCTAGCCTGGGGAAGGTATGAAGGGTGAATGGAAACAAACACCAGATAGAACCTTGAGAAAAGGAGACACATAAGGTTTGAGCAAAGAAATCAACACTTTCAACAAAGATTGAGAAGCAGCAGCCAGAGGGAAGCGAGGAGGTAAACCAGGAAAACTGGGCATCTCTGGCGCTGTGAGGATAGGCCATTTTAAAAGATGGTGGGAGTACATCACTAACCGCAAGCATTGCCACCTCCATTTAAACAACAACTTTCAAAAAAAAATAATAAATAAACAACAACTTTCAACGCCATATGGAATGGTTGGGCTCCAAGGACACTGGTTCATTTATTTATTCAATAATATTTCTTGAGTAATATGTGCCAAACATGGCTCAAGGTACTAAAAATTCAACAACGAATGAGGCAGGCATGAAGCTTACATTCTAGTTGGGGGGCAGAAACAAATGATACTTTCAATGTTTATTTGGTATATTTCAATGTAACTTGGTGATAAGTTCTATAGAGAAAATGAAAGCAAGCTAAGGGGAAGCAGTGCAGAAGGCAATGGCACCCCACTCCAGTACTCTCACCTGGAAAATCCCATGGATGGAGGAGCTTGGTAGGCTGAAGTCTATGGGGTCACTGAGAGTCGGACACGACTGAGCGACTTCACTTTCACTTTTCACTTTCATGCATTGGAGAAGGAAATGGCAACTCACTCCAGTGTTGTTGCCTAGAGAATCCCAGGGACGGGAGAGCCTGGTGGGCTGCCGTCTCTGGGGTCGCACAGAGTCCGACACGACTGAAGCGACTTAGCAGCAGCAGCAGCAGCAGCAGCAGCAAGGGGATGAATAGGTGGGATCAGCACTGTTTTAGATAAGGGAAAGGCTTCTTTGATCAGGTGACATTTGAACAGAAATCTGAAGGAGTGAAGGGGTGAACCATGAAGGAAGGAGGATTCAAGAAAAAGGAGCCAGCATGTGAAAAGGCCTGATGTCCGGATCACTCTCAGAACCAGAAAAAGGCTAGTGTGGCTGGAGAAGAGTGAGCAAAGAGGAGAGTATTGAAAGACAAGATCCAGGAGGTAACAGAGGAGGGATGGTGGCAGATAATTAAGAGCTTTTAAGGCCGCTATAAGGACTTTTGCTTTTACCCAGATAATATGGGAGACATGAGAGAGTATTGAGTGAACAGGTATGTCAATTGGTTTGGGTTTTTGTTTTTGGTTTCACTGCACAATGTGTGAAGTTCACACTGACCAAGGATTGAACCCATACCCCCTGCAGTTGAAGCGTGGAGTCTTAACCCCTTGAAAGTGAAAGTGAAGTTGCTCAGTCATGTCCGATTCTTTGCAACCCCATGGACTGTAGCCTATCTTAACCCCTGGACCACCAGGGAATTCCTGGCTTGGTTTGGGTTTTACTAGGATCTCTCTCGATAGTCCTGTGAAGAATAGAGTGTGGGGAGGGAGGTGGGAGCAGAAAAACGGTGAGGAAGCTACTATGAGAGTTCAGGCAGAAGTTGAAGGTGACAGGGGCAGATTATAGGCTGTGGAAGGGGAGGAGTGAGCCAGTTCTGGTTATGTTTGGAAGTTCAGAGGTGGCAGGTTTTAAGGTACATTGTCAGAGGAAAGAGATGGGTCAAGGATGACTCCAAGACATCCAGATGGAGTCGTACTGGCAGTTGGACATAAGAGCCTAGAGAGGCCCAGGCTGGGGAAATAATTAGGGTAGCCCCCTTTGAATACTAAGAGACTGATGCTCTCAGGAAGATGGGAAGGAGGATGGAAAAGAGAAGCAGACTGAGGGCTGAGCCCAGGGACACATGACTCTTAAAAGGAAGCTGATATGTGATCCTGCAACCCCACTCCTGGGCATATATTCAGAGAAAACTATGATTCAAGAAGATATGTACACTCCAAAGTTCCTTGCAGCACTATTTACAATAGCTAAGACTTGATGGACGCGAGTCTGAGTGAACTCCGGGAGTTGGTGATGGACAGGGAGGCCTGGTGTGCTGCGNTCCTGGGCATATATTCAGAGAAAACTATGATTCAAGAAGATATGTACACTCCAAAGTTCCTTGCAGCACTATTTACAATAGCTAAGACTTGATGGACGCGAGTCTGAGTGAACTCCGGGAGTTGGTGATGGACAGGGAGGCCTGGTGTGCTGCGATTCATGGGGTCTCAAAGAGTCGGACACTACTGAGCGACTGAACTGAACTGAACTGAAGACAGGGGAGCAACATAAATGTCCATCAACAGAGGAAGGAATAAAGATGTGGTGCATGCATCCAATGGAATACTACTCAGCTATGAAAAAGAATAAAATAATGCCATTTGCAGCAACGTGGGCGCACCTAAGGATTGTCATACTAAGTGAAGTAAGTCAGAAAGACAAATACTGTATCACTTATATGTAGAATCTAAGCCATGATACAAATGAACTTATCTGTGAAACAGAAATAGACTCCCAGACATAGAGAATAGATTTGTGGTTGCCAAGGAAGGGGCGGTGGGAAAGGGATGGCTGGGGAGTTTGGGATTAGCTGATGCAAACTGTTACATGGAGAATGGATAAACAGTGAGGTCCTCTGTATAGCACAGGGACCTGCATTCAAATCCTATCATAAACCATAATGGAAAAGAATATGAGGGACTTCCTTGGTGGTTCAGTGGTTAGGACTTCACACTTTCACTGCCAAAGCCACAGGTTCAATTCCTAGTCTGGGCACTTTTATCCCACAAGCCTCATGGTGCAGCCAAAAAAATGAAAAATATTGTATATATATGTTCAGCTGAATCATCTTATTCTACAGTAGAAATTAACACATTGTAAGTCAACTATGCTTCTGTAAAATTTTAAGAAAGGAGCTGAGAAGGGGCAGCCAGAAAAGCTGAGGAGATCCAAGCTGGGATGGTGTTCCAGAAGCCAAGTGAAGAAGGTGTTTGGGGCACAGGAGTGATGGATGATATCAGATGCAGCTAACAGGGCCCGGCAGATGAAGATCAAGAATTGACTATTGGGTCTGGCGCCGCAAAGCTCTTTGGTAGCCCTCTGATGGTGGTCATTGGTGGTCCTTGTCGTTGGAGAGACAGGAGTGAGTCTGCTGGGAGAGAGTTGAGCAAATTAGGAGGAGACATTGAAGGCAGCGAGTGTGGAAATTCTTTCAAAAAGTCTTGCTGAAAAGGGAAGGAAATGAATAGGCAAGAGAGAGAAAGTTTATAGGTTAGTTTTAAATTTTGTTTATTTATTTTTGGCTGAAACATGTGGAGTGCAGGATCCTAATTCCCTGACCAGGGATCAAACCTGTATCCCCTACAATGGAAGCAGGGATTTTGCAGTGGATTCTCAACCACTGAACCACCAGAAAAGTCCCAGGGTTTTTAGTTTTTAAGACATACCATGGTATGTAGGCCAAGGGGAAAGATCCAGTAGAGATAAGGATACTGGTGATACTGGGAGGAGGATAGCTGCAGGGATGCCCTTGAGGAAGTTAAAGAGGGTGGGAACTGCCTACTGCTATGGGAGGGAACTCAGCACAGTGGGCCAGACATTGTGAACATACTCTATTGCTTGTGTGTATTTTTTCATAGAAATACAGAGGGGGTTCTCATAAATTACTTCCCTTTTATTTCTACAATATATGATAGTTAGGACATTATGTTGATTTTAAGGAGAATTTATGTGTATAAATAAGTTGCCTTATCTAGGAATTTCATTCCAGGATGGGAACTGGGAAGGACAATACAAAATGCTCTTCATAATAAAGGAGGTACTGGTCTGATAGGATTAAGCACCATTGTTATAGTGCCCATTATAAGGCCCATGAGGTTGAATAACTGCAGGAAAAAAATGCAGCATTACTCAAGCGCTGGTGAGTCTCCTCTTTCTCCTCCATTTCCCCATCAACCTAATAAGTGGCAGTTTGATCAGCAAACATTTCTAAGTTCCCCCTTTTAGCTCTGGAATTAAACTATTCCAGATTAGGGGGTAGTGGAATCCAGGAAGGCTTCCTGGAGGAACAGTTAAAGAGCTTATCATTCCATCATCAAAAAAGTCTACAAACAAAGAGGGTATGGAGAAAGGGAAACCCTTCTGCACTGTTGATGGGATGTAAATTGGTACAATCTCTATGGAAAACAGTAGGAGGTTCCTTAAAAAATTGAATATAGAACAACCACATGACCTAGCAATTCCACTGTTAGACATATAGCTGGAGAAAACAATAGTTTGAAAAGGTACATGCAACATTGTTTATAATAGCCAAAACATGGAAGCAACCTAAATGTACATCAGCAGAGGAGTGGATAAAGAAAATGTGGTACATTCCAAAAACGATGTGGTATATATCAGTATTCACAGTGGAATATTATACAGCCATAAAGAAGAACGAAAAGTGCCATTTGCAATGACACAGACGGACCATCCCTGAGATTGTTATACTGAGTAAAGTCAATCAGACAAAGAAAGACAAATATTATATGATATTGCTATATGTGGAATATAAAAAATGTTACAAATAAGCTTATTTACAAAACAGAAAAAGTCACAAATGTTGAAAACTTATGGTTACCAGGGAGGAAAGAGGGAGAGTGACAAGTTGGGAGATCAAGATTTACATGTATATACTACTGTATCAACTCACTCCAGTACTCTTGCTTGGCAAATCCCATAGACCAAGGAGCCTGGTGGGCTGCAGTCCATGGGGTCGCTAAGAGTCGGACACGGCTGAGCGACTTCCCTTTCACTTTTCACTTTCATGCATTGGATAAGGAAATGGCAACCCACTCCAGTGTTGTTGCCTGGAGAATCCCAGGGATGGGGGAGCCTGGTGAGCTGCCCTCTATGGGGTTGCACAGAGTCGGACACAACTGAAGCGACTTAGCAGCAACAGCAGCAACTACTGTATATAAATTAGATAACTAATAATAGCCTACTATATAGCACAGTGAACTCCACCTAATACTCTGTAATGACCTGCTTGGGAAAATAATCTAAAAAAGAGTGCAAATATGTATAGTTGATTGATTCACTTTGCTGTACACCTGAAACTAACACAATATTATAAATCAACTATACTCCAATAAAAATTTTAGAAAAAGAGCTCATCGCTACCTATGGTGTATTGGGTGTTGTCCACCATGCTGGGAGATATGTGAAATTATCTTATCCTCATAACAATTCTGAATTAGAGGGTTGAAGTTACTTAGGTAGAGCCACACAGTCAGGCAGCACTTGAACCCCAGTCTGCGTGGTGGCAAAGCCTGGGAGGTCCCAACAGATGAGGGGAAGGAAGGAGGGGAGGAGCCATATGTGACAGTTGTCTCAGAATGGGCATAAACAGGATGTGGTGGTGGATGAAACTTTTCCCCTACCCCACACCCCGCCCCCCCCCCCAGAAGACAGCGGAACCAAGGAAAGAAGAGGCCCCTGGACAGTAAAGTCATGGTCGGGGGTCAGGGCCGCATGGGAAGGGCTAGGGGCTGGAGTGGGACTGGGGCTGNGGATGTGGTGGTGCCTGAAACCTTTCCCCTACCCCACGCCCCGCCCCCCCCCCCAGAAGACAGCGGAACCAAGGAAAGAAGAGGCCCCTGGACAGTAAAGTCATGGTCGGGGGTCAGGGCCGCATGGGAAGGGCTAGGGGCTGGAGTGGGACTGGGGCTGGGAGGGGTCCGGGGTGAAGGTCAGGCTGTGGATGGGAGGCCAAGGCTGGGCAAAGAGAGATGGCAGTTCCGGGTTTAGCCCCAGGCGAGCAGATCCCTGAACCTCCCTGGGCGTTGCCCAAGGGCACCTGCCAAGAGGGCTCCAGTCCAGCCCAGAGGAAAGGGTACCTTTCCCCAGCGTTCACAAAGGCAGTCTATGGGCTATGGGCCCCTCCTCGTTATTAGCAGATGGGGAAACTGAGGTTTGGGGAAAGGGGCAGGGCTGAGGCCAGGGGACTCAGCTCTTAACTGGCTCCTCTGGCAGTCCGACTCCCTGGTGGTGTGTGAGGTGGACCCAGAGCTAAAGGAAAAGCTGAGGAAATTCCGCTTCCGAAAAGAGACGGACAATGCAGCCATAATAAGTGAGTGTCATCTTCCCTCCTGGAACGAATGGGGGGTGGGGGGAAGCATAGGGACAGACGGCAGGGGCGTCTGACCCACGTATGCCCTCCCTCCTCAGTGAAGGTGGACAAAGACCGGCAGATGGTGGTGCTGGAGGAAGAATTTCAGGTGAGGGGCTGGCGGATGGGACTGGGAGACCCGAAAGACTGTGACTGGCGCTGAGAGCCTGGTGTTGGGAGCCAGAAAAACCCGGAACTCAGGTTCCAGCTTAGCTGTGACCCTGGGCGAGAGACTCTGCCTGTATAGGTCTCTTGTTTCCTCATCTGTGAAATGGTGATAACAGTCCTTACCTCCGAGAGTTGTCTGTGAATTCAGTGATTTAATCCTTGTAGTTTGCTTAGAAAAAAGTAAGTGTCTTAACTCCTCTTCAGTTTGCTCACCTGTAACATGGGGATAAGAACAGGACCTACACCTTTGGGTTTGGGGAGAGATCAATGGGCTAATAATCCGTCTGTGTTTCTTGGATGAGTGCCTTGGCACAGAGTACACGTTCGTGTAATGGCAGTCTTTTTCTTTTTCTCTCCTCCCCCCACCCCTCACAGAATATTTCTCCAGAGGAACTGAAAATGGAGCTGCCTGAGAGACAGCCCAGGTATCCTGGGGCAGGGAAGGGGAAGGTCAGGCCGCAGAGGGTTACAGACTGAGGGGCTACTTGGGGTCCAGTCTGACTCGTGGACTTTGAAACTTTGTCTTTGAGCTCCTATCACAGGACTTTTGGTTTGTATACCAAACTTTTATTGCAGAATTTTACGCTAGTAGTCATACGTGATGTTAACACATACTTTGTCAGGTTTTGGTCTCAACATTGCATTTGCTTCATTTTTTTAAAAAAAGTTAAAATTTCTTTATTTTCCAATGCTTGGGAAGACCTTGAGTAGGAAAGGATTTATTTGACCTTTAATGATTGGAGAGAATCCTGTGTGAAGCCAGAGGAGGCTGGTGCTTTTTGTGTGTGGAAGAGTTTTTTGACACTTCTATGAAAACTGGTCTCTTTAGATTTTTTCATCTCGACTGTGGTGAGTTTTGGGTGTCCTAGGACTTTAAGCCTCAATCTCAGGCTCTAGATCTCAGTCAGCACCCTGGGCATCTGACAAGTGCAATCACACAGGGCCCCAGACCCAGAAGGGAGCCTTGAAGGCAGGGCTTGATGCCTGCTATCTTGAAATTCTTCATAGTTTTATCTCTGAATCTGTTTTGTGTGAAGTCTGACAGGACAGTGGAGCCTGTGCTGGAGGCTTGGAGCCTCCTTCAGCTCACATGTCCAGCCCTAGATGGGTTCTCAGCTCCCCACTCCCACATTGCCCAATGATGGCTGATGCCCTCTGCCCCAGGCAGGGGGCCTAATTGCAGACTCAGGGGCAGGGGGACGGCACTCATTCCTGAGAGATAAATTCCAGGGTGTGCCTGTGAGCATTTTCATTCCCCTCATGAGTGTCCCCATGCCCAAGACAGCACATGACTTGAAACAGGAAATTTTAAAAGACCAAGATCAGTCTGGAAAGAGACTGCAGAAGAAAAGAAGAAAAGCTTTCTCCTGTGTTTATTACAAGGGGCCCTGCATGTTCATTTTGCACTGGGTTTGGGAAATTATATAGCTGGCCCTGGTCTCAGCCCCTCATTCTAGACTGCTGAGCAGTAAAACATAGTGGTTGAGCACTTATACTCTACCAGCCAACTTCCTGGGCTCAAATCTACCCACAGAACCTTGGGCAAATGGCTTCACTCTCTGGGCTTTGATTTTCCCGTATGTAGTATGGGGATAATGATAGTACCTACATCATAGCATTGTTGTGAATAATCAAATAAGCACTTACTTTTTTTTTTTTTGGCCACGTCACTCAGCATGCGGGATCTAAGCTCCCTAACTGGGGATCGAAGCCCTGCCTCTGTAGTCTTAACTGTTGCACCTCCAGGGAAGTTCCAAAACCATTTTCTTGTAAAATGTTTTTTCTTTATTGAGTTCTATTTGACGTATAATATATTAATTTCAGGTGAAAAGCATAATGATTTGATATTTGTATATACCGTATGACAGAATGTTCACCAGGATAATCTGGCTAACATCTGTCACCATATACATAGTTTCTAAAACATTTTTTTTTTCGTACGATGAGGACTTTTAATATCTACTTCTTTAGCAACTTTCAACTATACAATACAGCGCTATTAACTATACTTACCATGCTGTCTATCACATCCCTAGGGCTTATTTAAAATAAATAACTGGAAATAAAATAATTGGAAGCTTTTACCTTTTGACTCCTTTCACCCATTTCACCCACTCCCGCCTTTGGCAACCACTCATCCATCCTCTCTCTTTATGAACTTGATGTTTTGTTTCTTTATTTTAATTTTTTCAGTTCCACATGTAAGTGAGATCGTAAGGCGTTTGTCTCTGTCTGACTCATTTCACTTAGCGCAATGCCCTCCAAGAGCCATCCATGTTGCAAGGGCGAGATCTCATCCTTTTTTGATGGCCGGATAGTACTTCACTGTGTGCATGTGTGTGTGTCTGTGTACCACCTCTTCTTTGTCCACTCATTCGTCAGTGGACACTTAGGTTGTTTCCATTTCTTGGCTATTACAAATAATGCTGCAATAAATATGGGGGTGCATATATCTTTTTGAATTATCGTTTTCATTTTCCTTGATAAATACCCAGTCGTGGAATTGCTGGAGCAGATGGTAATGCTATTTAGCATTTACTATTATTATTTTTTTAATTAAAGACTTATTTATGGCTGCACTGGTTCTTCGTTGCTATGCACAGCCTTTCACTAGCTGCGGTGAGTGAGGGCTGCTCTCTAGCTGCAGTACGCGGGCTTCTCATTAGGGTAGCTACAGGCTTTAGGCATGTGCACCTCCGTAGGCTGCAACATGGGCTCAATAGCCATTGCACGAAGGCTTGGCATGCGGCCCTGGTCTTTCCCGATCAGTGAGCGAATCCATGACCCCTGCATTGGCAGGCTGATTTCCAACCACTGGACCACCAAGGAATTCCCCTATTATTATTATTTTTCCCCCATTATTATTTTTTAAATCATTTATTGTATTTGAAGCCAGTACCCCCGGTCTCAGTTGTTAACCCTAGGTTCTCAAACTCAGGTAAGATTTCTAGGCTGTGGTCTCAGGTAATGAGCATTAGGCCTGAGCTCCAGGTCAAGGCCTGAGCTTGAATTCCCTTTCACTATCGTAGGTTCGTGGTTTACAGCTACAAGTACGTGCATGCCGATGGCCGAGTGTCCTACCCCTTGTGTTTCATCTTCTCCAGCCCTGTGGGTGAGACACAGCTCTACTCCTCCTGAGAAGGGGGTCTTAGATTCTGTGTGGGGATGTGTATGCGTGTGTGTTTGAGTGTAAGTGTGTGCATGTGCACGTGACTGGTGATTTTGTGTGTATGACTGTGCGCGTGTGTATAGATGCCTGTGTGAGAGTGTGGTGTGTGTGATGAGTGAATGCTGAGGGGTGGAGGTGAGGACCCCAAACCCCCATCTTCAATGGTTTTGAGGTGTGTAAGCACATTTACCTCTTCCTTTTACTGGCAACCGCTGTCTGGCCCCTAAACCATCTCCAGGGACCCTAGAATAACTTCCAGCCCCCAAACAACTCTGAAGACTCTGACTGTAGCCTCCAGGGACCTCCTTAGAACAATTCCTGTGATTCTTAGAAAACTCCAGGGCCTGTAGGACACTGTTACTGTTCAGTCACCAAGTCATGTCTGACTCTTTGCGAGCCCAAGGACTGTAGCCCACCAGGCTCCTCTGTCCATGGGATTTCCCAGGCAAGAGTACTGGAGTGGGAG
Organism: Oreotragus oreotragus; assembly: GCA_006410675.1. Taxonomy (NCBI): domain Eukaryota; kingdom Metazoa; phylum Chordata; class Mammalia; order Artiodactyla; family Bovidae; genus Oreotragus; species Oreotragus oreotragus. The sequence goes on along the minus strand of SJYX01000293.1, from coordinate 138,707 downwards.
ATACCATTTCCTTTTCCAGGGTAGGACGTTACCAGGGCCTTCGAGAACACCTTGGCATCCCCCAGTTATGCGTCCCTCTTCTATTTTCCACACAGGCTGCAAGCCTGAACAGCAGATGATGTACGCAGGGAGCAAAAACAGGCTGGTGCAGACAGCAGAGCTCACAAAGGTCTGGGGCTGGGGCCGACGCTCCTGAGTGTGAGGGAGGAGAGTCTGGGGTCTGAGGGCTGATGGAGGGTGGGGGACTCCACCCTGGAGGTCCCCCAGGCGACTCAGGACTCCTGGTCTGAGGGAGGAGGGAGCTAGGTTTCTGGGTCTAAAGGAGGGAAGGGCTGGAGCCCTCACTGTTTCAGTTCCTGAGTGGATTATAAAACTGAACCCTCTCTCTGTGCAGGTGTTTGAAATCCGCACCACTGATGACCTCACCGAGGCCTGGCTCAAAGAGAAGCTGTCTTTCTTTCGTTGACCTCTGGGCCGGGAACCTGAACTCAAACCCCCTAGGGCCTGAACATCCCAGACCTTAAAGAAATTAAAATGCAACAACTCAGAGACCCTCAGCTCTGGCTCAGTTTTCTGTTCCACATTGTGGACACTAGGTGGCAGTCCTGCAGTACCAGTTTTGGACCAGTAGAGGGCAGGCAGAGCCAGTGGATGCCTGCTGAGTTCTGGGAGGACAAGGAGGATTCCATACCTGTTCCTCTGAAAGGAAGGGAGGGGCCTGTAGGGTTTCCTAAGGAGAAATGAGGGAGGCCTGGGTCTCCTAGAGGAATTGGGGGAATATCTGAATCTGCGGAGGGGGCCTTGTTCCAAGAGGAACAAGGACACCTGAGTCCCTGAGAGTAAAGGAGGCGAGGATCTGTCTCTCTACCTCTCACCTTCCCACCCTTGCAGGTAATAGTTTGCAACTATGCTAATTTCCTCAGTGGTCCCCCAGGCAGGAAGATTTTTAAGGCAGAAAAGTTGTTGAAGTTGTTATAAATGTCAAATATAATAGCTTCAGGGGCTGGGGAGTTGCTGAGGGGTGAGTGATTTGTGGGGTTGGGTGGGCCTGTGGGCCCAGGTCTGGGAAGGATTAAGAGGAATCAGAACTCTCAGAGGACCCCTGAGGAGTATGAAAAGTTGAGGAGGCAAGAAAGGGACACTGCCCTCCCCCTGTGGCGATTCTTCTTTCTTTCATCATCTTTGGTCACCTGATACTCTCAGGCTTTCTATTTCTGAGGGACATTTATTGAGCACCTACAGTGTCCTAGGCTCTGCGGATTCTGAGATGGGTAGGTCTTCAAAGAGTTGAATCACTGTCTCGCTCTGCTTTTCCTCCAGGTCTCTGAGTGTTCCTCTCTCTACCCCCAGATTCAGGGATCTGGGAACTCCCTCTCCCCTCCTCTTTCCAGGTTCAGGTTCCAGGTTGAGAGGTGGCTGTTGCCATGGTAACAATGACGGAGTGACCTTGGGACCCAGCTGCCCCTCCCCCAGTCCTGTTGTTCCTGGGTGAGGGCCCACAAGCCCAGCTCTAACCCTTCCTCCAGCTTCCCAGCCTGAACACACCATGCCTTCAATTGCCCCACACTGTCCCATCCCTTGCCCCCTTGTCCCCAGTCAGGACACGCCCCTTGCCTGAGGGATTCAGGTTAAAATTACCCTACACTGGGCCATAGAGAGATCCTGATAGTCCTCAATTTTCTGGGGGTGGGCTTGGGTTGAGGTGCTCAACCCTTCTCTTTCACACATGCTGGTGCCCCCCACCCCATTTCTCTGCTAGGATTGTCTCTACTCCTCCCTCTGTTCACAGCCTCAGTCCCTGAAGGCTCGAGATGGGAGGCGTCATTCAATGAAGAGGTCAAGCAACTTCTGGTCTGCAGAGGTCAAAGAGGCAAAAGGACTTGTCCAAGGTCATGAACTTACACAATAAAATGGGTAATAATAGCTAATACTCTGAGGGCTTCCTATGTGCTTAGTATTTCTATAAGCATTTTACAACGAATTTAATTCTTACAATTATTTTTGAAGAAGGTATCATTATTATCCCCGATTTACAAATGAAGAAACTGAGGCACAGACACCGAAAATAGTTGCCCAAAGTCACACCACTAGCGGTCTGTATGGTTAGAACTTTAACCCAAGGCTATCCTGTGGCCCATGGCCACTCCCTCTCTTAGAAAGGAGATTCAGGGAGACCCCCCTTCCTCCTCTATCTCTTCTTTTTCTTGCTACTACTTGCTCGCACCATAGTTGAACATCTGTCTGCCTCCAGGTTCATTCACAAATGCTCTAATCAGAGACAGGCATGTACGAAGATTTGCCCAATCAGGAGCAGGGAGTTTGGAAAGCAGGCATCAGTCAGAGAGGGTGACTTTGAGGGGCAGTCCAATAGAGAAAATGGCAACCCACTCCAGTGTTCTTGCCTGGAGAATCCCAGGGGCAGGGGAGCCTGGTGGGCTGTTATCTCTGGGGTCACACAGAGTCGGATAAGACTGAGGTGACTTAGCAGCAGCAACAGCAGCCAATGCACAGTAGGTTTGACTAGAGGGCTTGTGGAGGGACCAATCAGAGAGGTCAGAACAGAATACCACTATACAATGAAAAGTGGGCACAATGGGGCTGTGGCTTTTCATTTGGGGCCACACCTTTGAGTGGTGGTACAAATGGAACCTCTTCCTCTCTTTCCACCAACCTCCCTTCTCAGTTCAGTTCAGTTCAGTCACTCAGCCCTGTTCGACTCTTTGCAATGGACGGCAGCACACCAGGCTTCCCTGTCCATCACCAACTCCCAGAGCTTGCTCAAACTCATGTCCATCGAGTCGGTGATCCCATGCAACCATCTCATCCTCTGTTGTCCCCTTCTCCTCCTGCTTTCAATCTTTCCCAGCATCAGGGTCTTTTCAAATGAATCAGTTCTTCCCATCAGGAGGCCAAAGTATTGGAGTTTCAGCTTCACCATCAGTCCTTCCAATGAATATTCAGGACTGATTTCCTTTAGGATTGACTGGTTTGATCCCCTTGCAGTCCAAGGGACTCTCAAGAGTCTTCTCCAACACCACAGTTCAAAAGCATCAATTCTTCGGTGCTCAGCTTTCTTTATAATCCAACTCTCACATCCATACATGACTACTGGAAAAACCATAGCTTTGACTAGGTGGACCTTTGTTGGCAAAGTAATATCTCTGCTTTTTAATATGCTGTCTAGCTTGGTCATAGCTTTTCTTCCAAGGAGCAAGCGTCTTTTAATTTCATGGCTACAGTCACCATCTGCAGTGATTTTGGAGCCCAAAAAAGTAAACCTCCCTTCTAGGTTCCCACAGATCCAGGCTCCCTAGGTTTTCCCTGGGGTACTTCTCCTTGATAACCTTGAAAGTGAGCAGGTTTTATGTTGAATAGGTGAAGACTGGACTTTAGGTCAGAGTTGTGAATGGGGTACCCAAATTAGGCCTGAAGGGCTCTTGCCTAGGCTGCAATCTTGACTCTTTTGGAGAGGAGTCTAAGCTGGAAGTGTGGGGCTAGGATAGAGGGGTGGGGCTTGGGTTGTAGCAGGACCCAAACTGAACAAACATGAATATTACAAATTTTAAGATGATGTCTAAGGTAAAGAGGTGGGGCTCAGGCTGTGAGCATGGTACTTAGGCTTGAGAGGTGTTACTTATTTAGGTCAGACAGGGCAGGGATTTTGCTGTGGAATGGGGCTTTAGAGACAGGGGGTGGAGCCTGTGCTTCTGGGTGGGGCCTAAATTGTGGAAGCATTGGATTGGATCTCTACTAGGAGGTCTGGGTCAGGAATTAAGGCCAGAGGGAAATAATCACACTATATGCTTTCATCTGTCGTCTTCTCTTTCAGGCCAATTCACATTCTCTGATCTCATGGAGCATTCCCCTGCCTCTGGGGTATATATCCTTCCCCTTCTAGTGATCCCAGGCTGGAAGATCACGTTCATTCCTGAGTGTAGGCTCTACAGTGAGTCTGCAGCAGCTCTGTCTCCCATGCCTTCTCCTAAGAGGAGTTCAAGAATATAGTTTTACCAAGCACCTATTGGGCTTCCCAGGTGGTTCCATGGTAAAGAATCCACCTGCCAATGTGGGAGACATGACTTCAATCCCTGGGTCAGGAAGATCCCCTGGAGAAGGAAATGGCAACCCACTCCAGTGTTCTTGCCACAGGAGCCTAGTGGGCTACAGACTTATCTACTAAACAACACCTGGTATCAAGACTACTGGAGAAATTTGGGGGACTGGAGAAAATTGGTGTGCATGCCACATGTCAGGTGGCTTACACTTCTGTTAAGAGACAATAAGCAACAAATGAATAAATAGGTAAACAAACAAGCAAGCAAGAATGTTACCAAGAGTGATAAAGGCTATAAAGGAAAAAAAAAATGAATCTGATGGGATGATAGAAATCCCAAACAGGGTGGGACCTGTTTGGGGGTTTTTTTGTTGTTGTTGCTTCTTTAGTCTCTGGAAGAGTCCTCCAGTTTCTTCCTGCCAACATTTATTGGGAAAGGTTTCAAACATATAGCAAAGCGGAAATAGTTTTACAGTGAACACCCATATACCTACCACCTAGATTCTAGATTAACATTTTGACTGTACTTGCGTTATCACATAGCCATCCATCTATCCATCCATTAATTCATTTAAAAATTATTTATTTATTTGACTGCACGTGGTCTTAGCAGCGGGAGGTGGGATCTAGTTCCCTGATCAGGGATTGGACCCAGGCTCCCTGCACTGGGAGCACAGTCTTAGCCACTAGGGAAGTAACCCATTCATTAATCCATTTTTACTTTTAAAGTATTTCAAAGTAATCTGAAGGCATCAGGACAACCGGTGGCAGTGAGGATATAAATTGGTCATGGTAAAGGAAGGGCTCTCTTAAGAGATTACATTTGAATTAAGAGTTGAATGAAGCTCTCTTTCCCTTCGGCATGCCACTGAAGATCCTGGTGTTGCCATGTGCCACCACCCCTCCCGGTGTTACCGGTAATGTAAGAACAAGCCGTACCCAAAGTCCCGCTTCTGCGGAGATATCCCTGATGCTAAGATCCGCATCTTCAACTTGGGGCGTAAGAAGGCCAAAGTGGATGAGCTCCCACTCTGTGGCCACATGGTGTCAGATGAATATGAGCAGCTCTCCTCTGAAGCCCTGGAGGCTGCCCATATCTGTGCCAAGTACATGGTGAAAAGCAGTGGCAAAGATGGTTTTCATATCTGAGTATGGCTCCACCCCTTCCATGTTATCTGCATCAACAAGGTGCTGTCTTGCGCTGGAGCTGATAGACTCCAGACAGGTGTGCGTGGTGACTTTGGAAAGCTACAGGGCACAGTGGCCAGGGTCCACCTTGGCCAGGTTATAATGTCCATCTGCAGAACAAGGATCATGTGACTGAAGCCCTCTGCCATGCCAAGTTCAAGTTCCCTGGCCGCCACAAGATCCACATCTCCAAGAAGTGGGGATTTACCAAGTTCAGCACAGGTGAATTTGAAAACATGGCGGCAGAAAAGCAACTCATCCCGGGCTGTGGGGTCAGATACAAATCGCGGTCCCCTGGACAAATGACGGGCCCTGCACTCGTAAGCATCAGCGCTGTCCCCTCCTTAATCATGCTCACCAATAAATGCTATTTCCTGTCAAAAAAAGAAAAAAAAAGAACTGAATGAAAAGAAGAAATCAGCCATGGAAGGGGAAAAGAGTGTGAAGGCCCAGGGGCTGGAATGACATGATATGTTGGAGGAAGAGAAAATTCATTACTGAGGCTGGAAGACAACAGTGGTCAGGGATGAGGTCAAAGGTGGACAGGAGCCAGAGATCACAGGGCCAGACATGCTCTGTAAGTGAGGCTATCTCTGCCTGGATTCAGGCTTTTTATTTCTCTATCTCTGTCTATTATTATTATCATATTCATTTTCTCCTTGGAAGAAAAGCTATGGCAAACCTAGACAGCCTATTAAAAAGCATAGACATTACTTTGCCAACAAAGGTCTGTATTGTTAAAGCTACGGTTTTTCCAGTAGTCATGTACAGATGTGGGAGTTGGACCATGAAGGCTGAGTGCCAAAGAACTGATACTTTTGAACGGTGGGGCTGGAGAAGACTCTTGAGAATTCTTTGGACGGCAAGGAGATCAAACCAGTCAGTCTTAAAGGAAATCAACCCTGAATATTAATTGGAAGGACTGATTCTGAAGCTGAAGCTCCAGTACCTTGGCCACCTGATGCGAAGAGCTGACTCACTGGAAAAGACTCTGATGCTGGGAAAAATTGAGCACAGGACAAGAAGGGGGCGACAGAGAATGAGATGATTGGATGGCATCACTTACACTCAATGAACACGCATTTGAGCAAACTCAGGGAGATAGTGAAGGACAGGGAAGCCTGGCGTGCTGCAGTTCATGGGCTGCAAAGAGTCAGACACAACTTAGTGATAGAACAACGTTCTTAGCTGCATCATGCAGGATCTTTTGTGCAGCACGTGGGTTCTCTAGTTGTGGCGCAGAGGTTTAGTTGCTTCGAGGCATGTGGCATCTTCTTTTTCGGCTGTGTGGGTCTTGGTTGCTGTGCAAGGGCTTTCCTCAGCTCCTGAGAGTGGGCTTGTCGTTGCGGAGGCTTCTCAGTGTGGAGCACAGGCTCCAGGACTTCAGCAGTTTCGGTTGTGGCTCTCGGCTCTAGAGTGCTGGTTCAGTAGTTGTGGTGCATGGGCTTAGTTGCACTGCGGCATGTGGGCTCTTCCCAGACCAGGGATTGAACCAGTGTGCCCTGCATTGCAAGGCAGATTCTTAACCACTGGACCACCAGGGACCTCCCTGTCTCTGTTTTTATTATCTTCTCACCCCACCCCCGTTTTCCACTCCCATCCATCCCAGACCTGCCCTATCCTCTTCCCTCTTTGCCTCCACCTTGTTCTGTCACTTTCTACCTATGTGATCTTCGGCAAGTGATTCAACCTCTCTGTGGCTCAATTTTCCTCATCTGTAAAATGGGCATAGTCATTTGACCTCCTCATTTGGCTTCTGTGAAGAGTGAATGGAGGACTTCCCTGGTGGTCCAGGGGTTGGGAGTCTGCCTGCTAATGTGGGGGGTGGGGCAACGGACATGAGTTTGATTCCTGGTCGGGGACGATCCCACATGGCTCGGGATGACTAAGCCTGTGCACCACAACTATGGAAGCGCTCAGCATGTTTTGAGTCTGTGCTCTGCAACAAGAGAAGCCTCACATCAATGAGAAGCCTGTGCACCACATCTAGAGCGCAGCTACTGCTCGCTGCATCTAAAGGAAGCCCATGCACGACAAAGGAGAGCCAACGCAACCAAAAATTAATTATTTAAAAAATAAAGTGTGCAGCTTAACAGAAACCAGAAGTGAGTGGAGTTGTATATGTGAAGCCCCTAGATCCAGTCCTGGTACATAGTAGGGTTGGACATGTGTCCAATTTTGCTATTATTGTTCTTATTCCTCCAGCCCTAGTCCTCCATGTCCTGGCAGCGAGCACCCAGTATCAGGGTGAGAGGTGGGAGTGTGGCTGGGTGGTGGTGGTGTGGTGGCTGCTGTTGTTGTCTGGTCACTAAGGCTGACTTCTTGCAATCCTATGGACTGAATGGACTGTAGCCCCCCAGGCTCCTCTGTTCACGGGATTTTCCAGGCAACAATACTGGAGTGGGCTGCCATTTCCTTTTCCAGGGGATCTTCCTGGATGGAACTCAAGTCTCCTGCATTGGCAGGTGGCTTCTTTACCACTGAGCCACCAGGGAAGCCAGTGATGGTGGTGGGGAGGGTGAAATCTAGAGACTCAGGGCTGGGGAGTGGGACTTTGAGTGTCCTCAGGGGGAATCTAAAGGTTGTGAGTGGTTCACTAAAGTGAGGTTTCCCAGAGGGAAGCTCTGCAGAGATGCCTTGGATCTGGGGGCGCGGGGCAGGCTCCAGGTGATGATGTGAGTAGGAAGAATTTAGAGAAGGGGTTTTAGGGGAAGACCTTGGAATCCAAATGGGATCCAAAATGGGAGGGATTTGGGCCACCAGGGACCTAGGGGATTGCAATAAGACAGATTTTTTTTTATAAGTTAAGAGTTTCCCCTTTATTTAGTTTTATTTGGTTGCACTGGGTCTTAGTTGTGGCATGTGGGATCCTTATATCTTAGTTACAGCCTATGGAATCTAGTTCCCTGACCAGGGCTCGAACTTGGCCCCCTACATTGGAAGCCTAGAGTTTTAGCCACTGGACCACCAGGGAAGTCCCATGAAATAAGACAGATTTTGAGGGGAGAGCTTGCTGGGTTTAGAGGCCAGAATATCTCAAAAAGAGATGGAGAGTGGTCTGAGATACCCAGTGGGAGAGGGGCTCAGTTCAGTCGCTCAGTCATGTCCGACTCTTTGCAGCCCCATGGACTGCAGGTCGCCAAGCTTCCCTGTCCATCATCAACTCCCAAAGCTTGCTGAAACTCACGTCCATTGAGTCGGTGATGCCATCCAACCATCTCATCCCCTGTCATCCCTTTCTGGAGGTTAGCTGTTCCATAGGAGTTGGGCAAAGGGATCTGAACAAGAAAGGAACAGGAATTCTCAGTTCCACGGAAGTCACAGGGTGGAGGAAGGGCCTGGAGGGTTCAAGAGAGAAAATAAGAACAGGGATGAGGCAGGGTCCTCAGGAGGGCAGCATGGGAGGGAAGACAATCAAGAATTTGGTGCAAATTGGGCATTCTGGAAATCAAGGAGTGCCTTGGAGGGGAGGATGTTCTGGGATCTAATGGGGGTAATTGGAAAAGTCTAGAGTCACCCATGAGGAAAAGAGTTATATTTGGCACCCCTAGAAATTAGACATAGTGTAGAGTCTCTACTAGGGGGCAGAGAATTGTTTGAGGTCAAGAGGGTAGAGGGGCATAGAGGGTCCTCAGGAAGGAGTAGGATATGGTCTGTGGTCCTGAGTGGTTGTAGAACATGGTTTGGGTCCCCCAAGGGAGTGAGGCATGATCTGGGGTCTCCCCAGATGTTGACATATGGTCTGGATCCACTCTGGATGTTGGGGTGATCTGGGGTCCCTGAGGGATGAGGTGTGGTCTGGGGGTCCACCTGAATGTTTAGGTATGATTTAGGGTCCCTGGTAGGGGTGCTGTGGACCCTCTTGGATTTTGAGATACGGTTTGGGGGCCCCCTAGATTGGGAGGTATGGTCTAGGGTCCCTGATGAGTGTGGGGCCCAGTCTGAGGTCGCCAAGGAGAGCAGGACGTGGTTTGTGGTCCTGGGTGGCTGAGAAACATGGTCTTGGTTCTCACATGCGGTAAGACGTGCTCTGGAGTCCCCCTGGGTATCAGGACAAGATCCGAGGTCTTCGTTGGGGCTGCAAGTGTCCCCATGCCAGTCGGGGCGTGGTCTGGTGGTCTCTGGGGAAGCCGGCTGGGCTGGAGGTGGGGCTGGGGAGGGGTTGGGGGCGGGCCGGCGGCTCCGCAGTGGAGAGGGGTCTGCGGCGGACCCCGGGACGGGGGGCGGGGGCGC
>SJYX01000293.1:77950-125906 GCA_006410675.1 Oreotragus oreotragus | reverse complement strand
CGGCGGGCGGGGGCGCCGGTGTGAGCGCGGGTGTGAGCGTGCGAGCGTGTGAGTGTGTGTCCGCGGCGCTGCGGCGGGCCCGGCGTGCGCTCGCGCGGGCCTGTGTGTGCCCGGCGCCGGCGTGTGCGGCGCCCTGCTTGTGTGGCCATCCGGGTGTGTGCCGGGTGTCGAGCCGAGGTGCTGTGTCCGGCCGTGCGTGTGTGTCCCCCCGGGTGGCTGCCCCTTCGGCTGTGTGTCTGGGGGGCTGCCGCGCGCCCATCGGAGGGGCTGTGTGCAGGTGTGTGTGCGTGGGTTGTGTGCCCAGGTGTGGGTTCTCCCCCTTCCCCCCCCACCCCCCCGCGTGAGTGTGTTCGCACGGTTAGCTGGGTTGGGTGTTTATGTCCGGATTGGACGTCCATCCCAGGGTCTGTGTAGCCGGGTGTGCCCGCTCGGGTGTCCATTTGTGTGTGTGTGTGTGTGTGTCTGCGGGTTGTATGTCTCCAAGGGTGTGTGTCTGTGCGTCCATGTCAGGTTCCCGGCGGGAGGGGGGAGCTGGGGCTCAGCGCCTTGTGGGGCCTCTGTGTGGGTTTGGGGGAGGGGAGTTTGCCGCTCCCTCGGTCCGTGTCAACTGTGGGGGGGTCCTCGGCGGTCCTTGGGGGAGACGGCCATGTCTTCCCCTTCCTGGTGGCTGGGTGGAGGGGGATGGGCAGCCGGTAGGTGGACAGATGGAGGGATGAGAGGCCGAGGGGTGGACAGATGGGCCCGAAGGAGGGACGCAGACCCGGCCCTCTCCCACCCATCCCACCCCAGTCCCCTACCGGCCAGATCCCTGCAGATGGGGCCGGAGGTGCCCACATCCAGATGGCCAGGCTGGGGGACCTTTGCTGGGAGGATTGCCTCTGACCAGGTGCTCTTCAGCTCAGGCCCCCAACCCTCTGAACTCTGACCTGGCTGGGGAAGGGGGTGTGCTGGGAGGGAGGGGTGTTAGGATTTCCTTGGCCTAGGAAGTAGGTGGGGCGGGGGTGCCTCAGGGCTGGGAGGGATGTGTGTCCAGACTGTGTGTGAGTGTGATTCTCTGCCTATCTGTTGACTCTGCCAGTGGGGCTCAATATTTTGTATGTACTTGTAAGTGTGTAAATCCCTCATAGGGCAGTTATGTGAGCATGTGCCTGTTATGAGTGAACATCTCTGAGTGTCTGTGCAAAGGTGGATCTTTTTGTACCTATGTGCTTGTTTGAGTGTGTATCAGCCTTGTCAGTGTCTGTTCCCGTTGTGGTTCTGTGCATGTGTGTGAGGTGTGTATAGGCTAGTGTGTGCATTTGTGTATATGTTGGTGTGGGAATGTATCAGCTTTGTGACTGTGTATACTGGGGGTACATGAAGTTCCATGAATGTGTTGAGTATTTAAGAGCATGCACCTGTGTATCTTTGTGTGAGTGAGCATCTGTTACATGTGTGTTGGTGAGTGTGCAAGGGTAGCTTTGTTATAGCTGCATGCACCAGGGGACACATGAGTTTCACAGTTGTATGTGTGCCTCTGTGTGTGAGTATGCAAGGGAAAAGGCAATGTTGTATGTGTGGTTGTGTGCAGGTGTGTCAGCCTCGAGGGTCTGTGTCTGTACTCTGAGTCCATTTGCGCATTTGTGTTGGTATTTGAAGAGTGGGGTTGTGTGTGTTCAAATACGTACATGCAGGATGATATGTGCCTGTGTCCTTGACATAGGTTGACCCCACTTATGGGCCCAGTGAGATGGGGGCCCATGTGGCAAGACCTGTGGTATGCTGGGATCCATGGACGCAAGTGTGTCCACATCCTGGAGCAAGAGCCTCCAGAGGGCAGGGGCACACTGCTGTGTCCATGGGAATTCAGATACAGAGTCATGGGTTGTGGGCCCATGTGGGTTTTGGCATGTCCACATGTGTTGGGGTGCCCATGGTCTGATGGCGAAGATGGGAACTTCTGATCCTCCCCCAGCTCCTGCTACTGTTCAGGTCTTTGAAGTTGGGGCACTGGGGTGTGGATTCTGGAAGGAGGAGGCTGGGAGCCTAGCATCCTGGGTTTGAAGGAGACAGAGAGCTGAGAGACCAGACTCCTGGATCTTGGGAAAGGAGGAAACTGAGACCTGGACTGCTGGGTCCAAGGGAGGGGGAGTGTGGGGATCTCGGCCTCTTGAGCCTCCAGAGGACAAAGGACTAAAGTCCTAGACTCTTGGGATTTGGAGGGTGAACAGTCTGGGGCTCAAACTCCTTGATTTCCAGAGGTGACTTCCTGGGTCCACGAGACCCTGCAGAACCTACAGCAGGAGGGCTGAGAGAGTGATCACGGCAGGGGCTTCCTGGGCTGATATAGTCTCTGAGGAGGGTCTCTGAAGAGGAGCCAGAAGAATGCTAACAGGGGGCTTTTGTTCCTTTGCAGGTACTGGCCCAGGCCCTGACTGCCTGAAGAGAGGTGAGTGCGGTCCCTCCGGCTAGGGATAGAGACATGAAGTGATTGGGTTTACTCTGAGAGAGCCAGAGGCCTGGAGTGATGCCTTGTACTGAGGGGCCAGGGGCCCCCCAGGCTGGGGGTTGGTGACAAGGTCAGGAATGTCTTGTTTGGGTAAGAGCTTCGTAGAATGATGGTGTGGGTGGTAGGTGGGGTCTCAGGCCTGGGGGTATCCCCTTTTAGGCTGAGTAAAGTAGTCAGAAAAGGGAAGTTTCCTCATGTTAGAAAAGGAGGCAAGAGTTTCCTGACATGAAATGACCCTGCGTTTGGATGGTGTTGTGGATATGGTTTACCATTTTGTGTGTGCTTGTGCATGTATGTGGGGACATCTCCTGATAATCAGACCTACTGGTGGCTGAGAGCCAGAGCAAATGATCATTTAATGCTACCAGCAGCTAACATTATATAGCGTTTACTCCATCAGCAACTACTCTAAGCATGTTACAGCGGATTATCTCATTTAATCCTCACAATAACCCTATGCTATCATCCCCATTTGACAGATGAACACACTGAGGCCCAAAGGGAGGAAGTCACATGGCAGGGAACTGGGGTGTGAACCTGGGAAGTTGGGGGCCAGATTCCGTCCTGCAATGCCATGCTGCCTCTCAAGAAATGTTAGCTGTTTTCATTGTTAGTATTACACTGTTTCAACTTGAGTTCCACTCTTGCTATGGGCCTTCTGGTTTCATAGATAGTGGTTCTGAGCCCCAGAGAGCTTACAGCCACGCAGGTGCAGAGCTGCGTCTCCTTCAGGAGCACCACCTCCCAGGCCAGGATTTTCTGTCGGAGGTAGATCAGTGTCCCAGAGAGAGTGCACAATTAGTGGTGGGGTGGGGGTGGGGGAGCGTCGCTCAGAGATGAAGCGATGCTCTGACTTTGCCTCTTTTTCTTTTTTCAGCCGCATCACTGTCTTCTTCAGTCTCTTTTTTCTGGTCTTCATCTGTGTAACACTCTTATTTTCTCTTCTTGTCTCTCCCTCACTCCATCTCGATGTCTCAGTCTCTCTTTTCTGTGTGGGTCTCCTCCACTCAATTTTTCTCTCTTTGCCGCCGACTTGCTCCCTGTCTCTTCACCTGTCTTTCAGATTCTCTCTCTTGTTGTCTCTTTCTGTCTCTCTCTGAATCCTTCTCTGTGTCTACCAGTTCATCCCTCCCTCCCCCTTGTCTCTCTCTGACTCTCTCAGTCCCTTCTCTGTGTCCACAGTCCCCCTTTGCCCATGGGCTGAAGGATCAGGGCCACATGAGGCCACAGCCCCAAACTGCAGATTCCTGGGAGGTGGGCCAGCAGGGACTGGGGCATGGGGTAGGGTGAAAACAGTGTCAGGGACACCCCCTTCCCATCCTTTCCTCTTCACCCCCCACCCACCCTGTGTTGTGATGGGAGCTGGCATGTCGTGGGCTGCAGCTGCCGCAGGGGGAATCCCAGCCGGAAGGTTTTGCCTGGAGCAGAGGCACAGCCTGACTGTATGTGTGTGTGTGTCTGTATGTGTAGGCATGTATAGGGCCTTGTGTTGTGCCTATTAATGTGAGCATGAAAGTCTGTCCCCAGCTTGGGCCCTCAGCAGAGGCCAGAAGGAAACCAGGCTCAGAGAAGGACTTCCCAAGACTGAGCAGGGAGACTGCTGTTTTCTCAGCCCCTCCCACCTTCAGTACAATCCCCTTCCCCACTGCCAAAGGTGTGTGTGGGGGTGTTACCCTTAGCATTTATTGAATATGTACTGTGTGCTTGGCCCTATGCTCCGTGACCCCTATGAATGAGCTCACTGAACTCTTGGAACAATCCAATGACAATAATACAATTATCAGACCACTTTACAAATCAGGAAATTATGGCCTAGTTCGGGAAAATCATCGGTTTGGGTCACAGAGTTAGTAAGTTGGGGGAGCCAGGACTTGAACCCGAGTCTATTTGATTTCAAAGCCCTTGCTCTTAATAATAGCGCACATTTATATGCAGGGCACCTACTGGACACTCGATGATGATGATAATAATAGTTATACACTAACATGTATTGAACACATTTTATGTGCCAGGCACTGTTCTGAGTATACCATGCTCATTAATCCAGTTCATCCTCACAGAGGTAAGGCCTGTTTTTGTCTCCGTTTTACAGATGAAGAAACCGAGATTCAGAGAGGTTCAGACACTTGCCCGAGATCACACAGCTAGTAAGTGTCAGAGCTGGGATTTAAACCCAGGGAGTATGGCTTTGAAATCCATGACTTTAAACCCTAGTTAGCAGTGATTTTTCAAAATATTTAGTGGGTACTAGAAGGTGCAGGCCAGGCCAGATGTCATCCCTCTGGTTGAGAGGTCAGGAGAGGTCTGGGAGCTCCTGGAAGAGGGGCAGAGGCGGGGGTTAGACACTCAGAGGTGGGGCAGTGGTAATTTACCAAGCAGCATGGAAGTGATGTGATCTGTTCACAAGTGCATGTCAGCTGAGGGTCAGTCCTGTCACTGTCCTACAGGACCCTGTTGTCAGGAAGGGACAGATGTGGGTCAGACTCCGAGCGGGACATCTCAGGGTGGCCAGGCAGGTGGTCAAGCCCTAGGCCTGGCTGACACTTCTCCTTCCTTGCAGATCTCACCTCCCGCTCCTCCTGCCTCCCCCCTGCACCATGGCTCCGGGCCCCTTCCCCTCAGTGCTCCTCTCGCTGCCGCCTACTGCCCTGCCCTTTCTGCTGCTCCTCTGGGCAGGGGCATCACGGGGCCAGCCCTGCCCTGGCCGCTGCATCTGCCAGAACGTGGCGCCCACGCTGACCATGCTGTGCGCCAAGACTGGCTTGCTCTTCGTGCCGCCGGCTATCGACCGGCGCGTGGTGGAGCTGCGGCTCACCGACAACTTTATCGCGGCCATCCGCCGCCGAGACTTCGCCAACATGACCAGCCTGGTACACCTCACCCTCTCCCGGAATACCATTGGCCAGGTGGCGGCGGGCGCCTTTGCGGACCTGCGCGCCCTCCGCGCCCTGCACCTCGACAGCAACCGGCTGGCAGAGGTCCGAGGCGACCAGCTCCGGGGTTTGGGCAACCTCCGCCACCTGATCCTGGGCAACAACCAGATCCGCCGGGTGGAGTCGGCTGCTTTCGATGCCTTCCTGTCCACCGTGGAGGACCTGGATCTGTCCTACAACAACCTGGAGGCTCTGCCCTGGGAGGCCGTGGGCCAGATGGTGAACCTGAACACCCTCACGCTGGACCACAACCTCATCGATCACATCGCCGAAGGGACCTTTGTGCAGCTTCACAAACTGGTTCGCCTGGACATGACCTCCAACCGCCTGCATAAACTGCCCCCTGATGGGCTTTTCCTGAGGTCCCAAGGTCCA
Organism: Oreotragus oreotragus; assembly: GCA_006410675.1. Lineage (NCBI taxonomy): Eukaryota > Metazoa > Chordata > Mammalia > Artiodactyla > Bovidae > Oreotragus > Oreotragus oreotragus. The sequence continues at coordinate 120,110 of SJYX01000293.1, read as the reverse complement.
GGACCCAAGCCGCCCACGCCGCTCACGGTCAGCTTCGGCGGCAACCCTCTGCACTGCAACTGTGAGCTGCTGTGGCTGCGGCGGCTGACCAGGGAGGACGACCTGGAGACGTGTGCCACGCCAGAGCACCTCACCGACCGCTACTTCTGGTCCATCCCGGAGGAGGAGTTTCTGTGTGAGCCTCCGCTGATCACGCGGCAGGCGGGCGGCCGGGCCCTGGTGGTGGAGGGCCAGGCGGTCAGCCTGCGGTGCCGTGCCGTGGGGGACCCTGAGCCCGTGGTGCACTGGGTGGCACCCGACGGGCGCCTGCTGGGGAACTCGAGCCGGACCCGGGTCCGGGGGGATGGGACCCTGGATGTAACCATCACCACCTTGCGGGACAGCGGCACCTTCACTTGCATCGCCTCTAACGCCGCCGGGGAAGCCACCGCACCCGTGGAGGTGTGCGTGGTGCCTCTGCCTCTGATGGCGCCCCCGCCTGCTGCCCCGCCACCTCTCACGGAGCCTGGCTCCTCGGACATCGCCACGCCTGGCCGACCTGGAGCCAATGAGTCGGCGGCTGAGCGCCGGCTTGTGGCGGCGGAGCTCACGTCCAGCTCTGTGCTCATCCGCTGGCCGGCCCAGAGGCCCGTGCCGGGTATCCGCATGTACCAGGTGCAGTACAACAGCTCCGCAGACGACTCCCTTGTCTACAGGTGGGTGTTTGAGTCCCTGGACCTCCTTCTGCCTCAGGGGCTCTCCCTCCGCCTCCCTAGGCCTTCTTGCTCAGCTGGGGTTCTAGATGGGCTTGTAGAATGGTCTCTGGCTCCCATTTGCCCTATTTCGTTCTCTTTCTATTTCTTGTCTTTGTTTTTCACACATCTTGCAAATCCTCCTGGAGCACCCACATGAGCCATTTAACACTATGAATGCACCCAGCATGGTCCCTGCTCTCATGGGGCCCAGGGTCTATATCACTGCTCACCAAAGTTGTTTGATCATCTACCTTATCAGTTAGACATTCTTAGAGCAGGAAATATACAGACACATATATAGTTACAGTTGCATTTATATTTAGAAATCACATACAAGGCTACTGCATCAACACATTGGGTACAATATAGAAACAGAAAAGTATCAGAAAAGAATGTAAGTTGTTTCCACCATCCATTGGGTTAGAAGCCATTGCCCCGGCCCCAGCATGGACAGATCCCTGTGGTGTGGACTGACATTAAAGAGGTACTTTTCCCTCATCATCTCTGATTTTCTCTTGCTCTCACTTCTGTCTATCTGTACCTTCTCTCCCTCCTGCTCTGATGAAGACCTAAGCCCCTACTATGTGCCAGACCCTCAGCTGGGCAGGAGAGACGCAAGGAGACCAAGAGACCAAGCCCTGCCCTAGGGAGCTCACAGCCCAGAGGGAGGAGGCAGAGAGTATGTGATGAATTTCAGTCTCGGCTTTGCCTTGTCTCTCCATCTCGGTAGTGAGGCTCACAGCAGTTGACCTGGCACACAGCGGGTGTTTGCTCGGTGGTTGTGGGCTCTGTGCACATCTCTGCTTTGTCCTGGCTCTGCCTCCCTTAGGCACATTGCTGAGTGCTTGCTGAATGTTTAATCCTTTGTATGACGTACCTTGGGTGCTCCAGAGGGGCTGGAGCCACTTCCCCACCTGTGGGCAGCTCCTGATCTTGTGGGTGCTTAGACCCGCACCAAGAAGCCTGCCTCTTGGCTTCCATCTTCAGCTCACCCAGTGTTCTCTTGGCCATGGTCCTGGCACACAGTAGGCACTTTCCCACCGTTGGTTGAATGAGGTGATGCCTGCCTTTTCTCTTGTCTCTGTCATGCTCATTTTCTTTTCGTTTTGAATTTGGTCACCAAACACTGAATAAATGCCTACTGTGTGCCAGTTCCATGCTGGGCCCTGGGCCTCCTGAGATGGATAAGACACTAGCCCAGTCTTAAAAACATTAGGGCAACACAAATGGACAAAACGAAAACTTTTATAAGGTACTGCCAAAGGATACTATTCCATTTGACCTTCCCAGCTTCACTGTGAAGCAGCTATGACCCCCCCCCCTCCCATTTTATAGACAGGAAAACTGAGGCTCAGTGGGAGAAGTCACTTGTTCAAGGTCACACAGAAAGAGATAGAACCAAGATTCCAGCTCTTACCCTTCTAACTCCCAATTCTGTCCTTTTTACATTGAACACTTGTTTATCAGGCGACTGCTGTTTGCCAGCCAGGGATTAGGGGAGAGGGTTAATAGGTTTGTGTAAATAGCTCCTGGTTTCTGTGATTCTCCACCTCTCTCTTTCTTCTTTTTTCCTTCTCTCTCTAACCCGTGGTCACTACATGGTGGGATAGAGGGAGGTTCATGGGCCCCCAGACCCAGCATTTCTGCAGATGTTGATGGCCCTCTGTCTCCAACTGGGCAACAGACCCTAGGACTCTTCCCTTCCCCTCAGGGCTACACAGTCCCAGTCCTCTGTCCCTCACTGCAGGTGCCTGTGCTACAGCACTGCAGGGGTTAACTCCCTCATTGCTGCCATGGGAGGAGGTGACAACCAACCAGAAGCCTGCTCTGCAGCCTGCTTGGGCCTTACAGCCAATTAGAGACACATGGGCTCAAGCTTTCTTAAGGAGCCAGCCTCTGTCCTTGAAAAGGGGGGAGTCCCTAGCAACTGGTTATTTTAGGGGAAGGAGCAAAAGGGGCCCAAGACTCTTTGAAAGGGAAGACGAGAGGAAGAGGTAGACTTGCAGCCAGGGGCCCAAGGTTGGATGGAGTTGGTACGGGGGCAGTGGTCTGGGAAATGGCAGGCAGGGGGAGAGTCGGAGAGGTGGTGGGCCCCTGATGTGTAGTCTTTTGGGGGGAGGATGGCTCTTGGTGATGGCAGAAACTTCTGGAGGTGGAGGAACTGAGGTGGGTTTCAGGACTAGAAAGTGGTGTGGCTGGAGGGAAGGTGATGCTTCTGAGAGATAAGAGGCCTGAGGAGGTGGGGGCATGGCCTTTAGAGGAGGTGGTGCTCCCGCAGCATGGTCCCCACGCAGATGAAGAGGCGGTTCATGTCTCTGATGACCCACTAAGAGCTCTGTGGGAGAGGAGAGCCTGTGAGATTGAGTGCATGCAAATCTGTGTGGGTGTGGCAGTCCTAGCTTAGCCAACAATGAACATGGAAGGGATGTGCCCAGCAGAAGAGGGGCAAGGCCCAGGGGGAGCGATTCTTATAGATGGGGAGGAAAGCAACTGGTAGGAGAGTGTGAGCCACAGCAAAGCAGCATCATGTGGGATGCCAACTGTTAATGAAATTATTAAGTGCCAGGCCTTGGGGCTGTTAGCTCATCATACTTCACACCATCTCTATGGGGTAGGAATTCTTAATAACTTCAGTGGGGGAAATGAGACACAGAGAGGTTAAGAAACTTGCCCGAGGTCACAGAGCTAGCAAGCAGCAGAAGAGAAACTCAAACCCTGGCATCGTGGCCCTCGGACTTTGTCAGCTTAACCACTTGTCTACACTGCCGCTTGTTTGAGAACAGGGGTCCATGGCAAGAAAGGGGCATGTTTTCTTGGCTACGTTTGCCCCAGTTATGGATGAAACGTACCTGGGGGCGTGGTGTAGTGACTTCAGGTAGTATAGGGCAGGGTGTGTACATAAAGTGGTCACCTCTGATATCTGGGTACAGGGCATGACATGCAAAGAGTGGACATGGTCCTAAGACCGGTAGGTGAACCATCTCCCCTGGGCCATTGTGGGATGTGGCTTGGAAGGCACTTGTCAGTCAGAAGGGAAGTGGCCTTTAGCCCTGGCCCCTTGGTGGGCGGGAACATGTAGTGGAGGGGATAAGATAGATGCTGCTAGGAGAGGTGTATGTATACCCAAGGGTGGGATATGCAGATGAGGGGGCGTCGTCTGTATCATGGTTTCCTTGAAGGGGTAGGAACATGCAGAAGAGAGGAACTAGGAGAGCATCCATTGTCCCAGTAGGAATAAGACTGGGAGTATGAGGTAACCTGCTACTCCACCCCAGTGAAAGTGAGGTTTGCGAGTAAAAGGGTGGGAATATGTGAGCGCTTGAATGGCATTTGTCCCAGTAGGAATGAGACACTGCTAGGGAGCAAGCCCCTTGAAAGCAGGGCATAAAAGCTGTAGCATTCCTCCCTGGGGGCCAGGATATATAGATGAGGGGAGACGAATGGCTGAAATTTGCCGTGAAACACCGGTTGGGAGTGGGTCTGATGGTGGAGCATGCAGATAAGGGGCGTGGCCTATGCCCAAGGTCCTGAGAGGGTGGGAATTTGTTGCTTGAGTGGCTGCTGGTGTCCCAGAGGGGGTGAGACACTGGTAGGGAGGCATGGATAGGTCCGCACGGGTGGTGGGGGCATGCAAGTGAAGCAGCCTGATTCAGAGTGGAGCTAACCCTGCGCTGATCCTGCCCCCTCCTGCAGGATGATCCCATCCACCAGCCAGACCTTCCTGGTGAATGATCTGGCAGCGGGCCGCGCCTACGACCTGTGCGTGCTGGCCGTCTACGACGATGGGGCCACGGCGCTGCCGGCCACCCGCGTGGTGGGCTGCGTACAGTTTACCACCGCTGGGGATCCCGCACCCTGCCGCCCGCTGAGGGCCCATTTCTTGGGTGGCACCATGATCATCGCCATCGGGGGTGTCATTGTCGCCTCCGTCCTCGTTTTCATCGTTCTGCTCATGATCCGCTACAAGGTTTACGGCGATGGGGATGGCCGCCGAGTCAAGGGTACCTCCAGGTCGCCTCCGCGGGTCAGCCACGTGTGCTCGCAAACCAACGGCGCAGGCGCAACGCAGGCCCCGCCCCCGCCGGCGCCCGACCGCTACGAGGCGCTGCGAGAGGTGGCGACTCCCGCGGCTGCGGCGGCGGCCGTCGAGGCGAAGGCCGCGGCGGCCGACTTGGCTTCCGCGGAAACGGAGGCGGTCCTTGGACGTTCCCTGGGCGGCTCGGCCACCTCGCTGTGCCTACTGCCATCCGAGGAAACCTCCGGGGAGGAGCCCCGGGCCGCGGTGGGCCCTCGGAGGAGCCGTTCCGGGGCTCTGGGACCGTCGGCTTCACCGCCCCCGACTTTAGCTCTGGTTCCTGGGGCAGCCCCGGCCCGGCCGAGGCCTCAGCAGCGTTATTCGTTCGACGGGGACTACGGGGCGCTCTTCCAGAGTCACAGTTACCCGCGCCGCGCCCGGCGGACAAAGCGCCACCGGTCCACGCCGCACCTGGACGGGGCCGGAGGGGGCGCGGCCGGGGAGGACGGAGACCTGGGGCTGGGCTCCGCCAGGGCGCGCCTGGCCTTTACCAGCACCGAGTGGATGCTGGAAAGTACCGTGTGAGCGGCGGGCGGGCGGGCGCCGGGACGCCTGGGTGCCGCGGACAAACGCCCAGCCGCCCTGACGTTTAGGGCAGGATTCGGGGGTGAAAGCGCCGAGCCAACACGTCGTCGGACTGGAGGGGAGAAGCACCCTTCTCCCTGGAGAGGGGGGCGGGCTGCCTGGGCTGTGGCTCGAGGCCACGGCCCCGCGCGCAGGGGGGTTTGAGGGCGGGCCGCCGGGCTCCCCTCCCCCGTGGACTCCCCCTCCTGCCCCTCCCCCCGCGCGCTCGCGGACCTCGCTGGAGCCGGTGCCTTACACAGCGAAGCGCGGGGAGGGGCAGGGCCCCCCCGACACTGCAGCACTGAGACACGAGCCCCCTCCCCCCGCCCGGGACCCGGGGCAGGGGCGAGGGGCCCATTTCACGTATCTGGCTGGACTAGATCCTATTCTGTCCCGCGGCGGCCTCCAAAGGCCCCCACCAACCCCATTCAATTCCCTGGTCCCGTCGTCGGGTCTGGCTTGGGGTCCCCTTTTCTCTGTTCCCCTCGTTTGTCTCTGTCCCGCCCTCTGTCATCTCTGTCTTACGTCCTTCCCTGTTCGTCTCTTTTTTCTCTGTCCCGTCGTCTGTTCTCCCTCTGCCCTCCCCTATGGCGTCCAGCCTCCTTGTCTCACCAGATTATCTCCCCCAGTACACAGTTCTCCCGGGCAGGTCCCACCGGAAGGACCAGACTCTCCCCGACTCCTTCCTCTTACTCCCAAGTGAATCCCCACAGGAACAAAATCCAAAACCAAATCCCCCTCGCTACCGGAGCCGGGACCCTCCGCCACAGGAGAATTAAACTTTTTTCTGTGTCTGAGGCCGCTCTGCTGACCTCTGTGTGTGTTCCTGTGTCTTGGGAGGTTGGGGGGGGGTCGTGGCCTAGATTACTGCACTAGGACTATTAAGTGAGACTAAAGGTAGGACGGCTGACTGCGACCAGGGAGATTTGCAGTGGCTGCGTACAGTTTACCACCGCTGGGGATCCCGCACCCTGCCGCCCGCTGAGGGCCCATTTCTTGGGTGGCACCATGATCATCGCCATCGGGGGTGTCATTGTCGCCTCCGTCCTCGTTTTCATCGTTCTGCTCATGATCCGCTACAAGGTTTACGGCGATGGGGATGGCCGCCGAGTCAAGGGTACCTCCAGGTCGCCTCCGCGGGTCAGCCACGTGTGCTCGCAAACCAACGGCGCAGGCGCAACGCAGGCCCCGCCCCCGCCGGCGCCCGACCGCTACGAGGCGCTGCGAGAGGTGGCGACTCCCGCGGCTGCGGCGGCGGCCGTCGAGGCGAAGGCCGCGGCGGCCGACTTGGCTTCCGCGGAAACGGAGGCGGTCCTTGGACGTTCCCTGGGCGGCTCGGCCACCTCGCTGTGCCTACTGCCATCCGAGGAAACCTCCGGGGAGGAGCCCCGGGCCGCGGTGGGCCCTCGGAGGAGCCGTTCCGGGGCTCTGGGACCGTCGGCTTCACCGCCCCCGACTTTAGCTCTGGTTCCTGGGGCAGCCCCGGCCCGGCCGAGGCCTCAGCAGCGTTATTCGTTCGACGGGGACTACGGGGCGCTCTTCCAGAGTCACAGTTACCCGCGCCGCGCCCGGCGGACAAAGCGCCACCGGTCCACGCCGCACCTGGACGGGGCCGGAGGGGGCGCGGCCGGGGAGGACGGAGACCTGGGGCTGGGCTCCGCCAGGGCGCGCCTGGCCTTTACCAGCACCGAGTGGATGCTGGAAAGTACCGTGTGAGCGGCGGGCGGGCGGGCGCCGGGACGCCTGGGTGCCGCGGACAAACGCCCAGCCGCCCTGACGTTTAGGGCAGGATTCGGGGGTGAAAGCGCCGAGCCAACACGTCGTCGGACTGGAGGGGAGAAGCACCCTTCTCCCTGGAGAGGGGGGCGGGCTGCCTGGGCTGTGGCTCGAGGCCACGGCCCCGCGCGCAGGGGGGTTTGAGGGCGGGCCGCCGGGCTCCCCTCCCCCGTGGACTCCCCCTCCTGCCCCTCCCCCCGCGCGCTCGCGGACCTCGCTGGAGCCGGTGCCTTACACAGCGAAGCGCGGGGAGGGGCAGGGCCCCCCCGACACTGCAGCACTGAGACACGAGCCCCCTCCCCCCGCCCGGGACCCGGGGCAGGGGCGAGGGGCCCATTTCACGTATCTGGCTGGACTAGATCCTATTCTGTCCCGCGGCGGCCTCCAAAGGCCCCCACCAACCCCATTCAATTCCCTGGTCCCGTCGTCGGGTCTGGCTTGGGGTCCCCTTTTCTCTGTTCCCCTCGTTTGTCTCTGTCCCGCCCTCTGTCATCTCTGTCTTACGTCCTTCCCTGTTCGTCTCTTTTTTCTCTGTCCCGTCGTCTGTTCTCCCTCTGCCCTCCCCTATGGCGTCCAGCCTCCTTGTCTCACCAGATTATCTCCCCCAGTACACAGTTCTCCCGGGCAGGTCCCACCGGAAGGACCAGACTCTCCCCGACTCCTTCCTCTTACTCCCAAGTGAATCCCCACAGGAACAAAATCCAAAACCAAATCCCCCTCGCTACCGGAGCCGGGACCCTCCGCCACAGGAGAATTAAACTTTTTTCTGTGTCTGAGGCCGCTCTGCTGACCTCTGTGTGTGTTCCTGTGTCTTGGGAGGTTGGGGGGGGGTCGTGGCCTAGATTACTGCACTAGGACTATTAAGTGAGACTAAAGGTAGGACGGCTGACTGCGACCAGGGAGATTTGCAGTTGGTAAAGCGTCTGTCTACAATGCAGGAGACCCGGGTTCGATCCCTGGGTTGGGAAGATCCCCTGGAGAAGGAAATGGCAATCCACTCCAGGACTATTGCCCGGAAAATCCCATGGACAGAAGAGCCTAGTAGGCTACAGTCCATGGGGTCGCAAAGAGTCGGACACGACTGAGCAACTTCACTTCTTCACCCTTTGAGAGACTTAGAGGTGGGGAATAATATATAAAAAACAAAAACAATAGCTAAGCTTTAATGAGTGCTTACTACTGCCAAGCACGTAAATCGTTTAATCATCACAACCACCCTAGGACATCAGTACCATGACCCCATTTTATAGATGAGAAAACTGGGGTCCAGAAGTAAAGCAACTTGCTCCAGGTCGCATAACCGGAAGGTAACAAAATTAGGATTTAAAACGGCAGGCAGCCTTCCGAGTCTTTAGTGTCCAGCAACTAGGGAGTGTTCATTTTCCACATAGGCATTGTGCTAAGCACAGCTCATCTATCAGGTCTGACAGCTGTTGGAGGTTGATACACTTGGCCCCATTTTACAGACAGGAATCTACACCAGGGAGAAGTGAAGTCACTTGTCCAATATTTCCCTGGTGAAGAAATAGAGTTGGTAGTTTGACCTCAGTATCTGTTCCACTCTACTACAAAATGTAGCCTCTGATGTCTGTGTCTGGAGGCTGGGGAATGGCCCCCAAGGACCTTAATTAGCTGAGCCTGGGTATCAAAAGCCAGCCTGGTGGGAGAGGGGACATGGGAAAGGGCTCACAGGTCACACTGTTTGGAACCTGAGGGATCTTAGGAGGTAGAGAAGGGGTCTACTTGAGGGCACAGAGGCTGGCGTGGCCCGGGGTGGGGGTAGTTTCTCAGACAAGGGTGTGGGCTGTGACTGGGGAAGGAGGAAAGTTTTCTTGGGGGGGAGTGGTGGATGGGTCCTGCAGTGAGAACTTTTCTGATCCTGGGGAAGAAGGAAGAAGGCTTCATGCCAGCCAGGAGCCTCCTGAGGCCTGGGGAGGAGGAGAGAAAGACAGAAATAGAAACGGAGCAGGAGGGAGGGGGATGGATCTGGGCAGACAGGGTGGGAGGCAGCAAGGACAGAGGCACCAGAGAATCACAGGCCGGCATCACCCAGTGGCCCAGCTGCACTTATCTATCTCAGTCATCACGACTCCTGGGTACCGGGGGCTTCCCACACACCAGCCGTGTGCTCACAAACCCTCCCTGAAGCATGAACAGAGCGTGCAGCTCAGCCCCTGGCACAGAGCACAAAACGGACTTACTCAGAGAGGAAGCGTGATCACGTCTATACTCCCAAACAGATGTGTGCAGTGTGTGCACCCTCATTTATTTTAGACTAGGTAAGTTGATTTGTTTAGAGGGAAACACACTCCGCAGAGTGTGGGCCATCTCAGAAGGCGAGAGGCCTTGTGCACCCCCTTTTCTAGACAAGGACACAAGTTCAGACAGGTAAGCAAGCAGCTTGCTCAAGATGACGCAGTCTGTAAATGGCAGAGCCACGATTGGAGAATTTACTGCCTTCTTATCCTGCACACCTAACCGTCTGACTGTACTGTCTCTGCTCCACCCGATAAAGCTTCACTGAGCGTGTGCTATGTACCTGGCTCTGTGCAGGCGATACCGCAATGAACAAAACAGATGAAACAAGAGACCCCTGCCCCACGGAGCTTATATTCTAGAGGCAGGAGACAGTAATCAAGCGAGTAAACTATGAGTGTCTGGTAGTGAATTAGTGTCACCTGGAGGTTGAAAACATTCTCATTTTGATGGGGGACTTCCCTGATGGACCAGTGGTTAAGACTTCCCCACTCCCAATGCAGGGGCCAGGGTTCGATCCCTGGTCAAAGATGTCAACCTGTAGGCTGCAGGTGCAGCAGAAAAACAAACAAACAGGGTGATGGGATGGAATGACTGAGTTTATTTTATTTATTTCTTGGGGGTATAGTTGCTTTACAATATTGTGTTAGTCTCTGCTGTACATCAAAGGGAATGAGCTACAGGTATACACACATCCTCTTCCTCTTGGACCTCCCACCACCCCATCCCACCTGTCTAGGTCACCAGAGAGCACTGAGCTGAGCTCCCTGCACTGTACAGCAAGAGCCCACTAGCTATCTCTTTTATACATGGCTGTGCTCATGTCACAATCCCAGTCTCCCAATTCACCCTCCCCCCAGTCAAGCCCCCGTGTCCACACGTCCATGCTCCACATCTGGGTGAGAGACTCCTTGAGACTGGAAGGTCCAGGAAGGTGATATGGGAGCTAAGAAAAATCCACTGTGGAAAAAGCCAGGGAAGAGACTTCCTGGCAAAGAGAATAGCATGTGCAAAGGCGTGTGCTTGCTGTGTTGGAGGCAGTGTGTCTGGACTGGAGTAAGGGGGAGACTGAGAGGAGAGCAAGTGGGAGAGGCAAGCAGGGAGCAGCTTCTGCTGAGCCTTGTGGGCTGTGGTCAAGAGTCAAGATTTTATTCTCAGCTGTGGGTTTCAGCTGGGGCAGTATTCGGCTTGACTTCTATGAAGAGCTCAGCTTTGACTGAGGTGCGCCTGTCTCCACAGCAAAATCAGGAACTGCCACCTCAGAACTTGGCACGCACCCTTTGACATATTTGGGGCCCACATGGTCCCTAGGTCAGCCCTTTGAATGATAGCCTCCCACCTTCCTCTGTAACATCAGGCCTTTCATTTAACAAAGAAGTATTTATCAATGGCAGTGACATCCCCCCCACCCCCACCCCCCTGCCCAAACTGAGAGCTTTAAACTCAAGGAATAGGTACATTAGGTGAGACAGGGCATGGTATCATTCAACGGGAGTGTTGGAGCATCTCCTCTGTGCCTGGCCCTGTGCTGAACACTGAAGATCCAAAAGTGACCCAGACAGCTCCAGTCCTTGCCCTCCTGAAGCTCAGACAGACAGATGGCAATAGGGCTGTGGTGTGAGAAGCATAAAGCCTATCAGAGCGCAGAGGAGTTGCCTGACCCTGCCCAGAGGTTCAGGGAAGTGTATTAGCCACAGTCTTGGCTACACGGGAAAGGAAGTCAGCTTAACTTGATTAGGTGTAAAAAAAAAGTGTGCGTTTATTGGCTCGTAGAGCTAGGAAAGGGGCAATTAAGGGCAAAACTATAAGGAATTTGACCTTAGAGACTGGAACCGGGACTCAACTCCATCAGGACACTCTTCCCATTCATTTCTCTTCTCCACTTGTCTCAGCTCAGATGTGTCCCCTTCCACTGCATATAGTGGGGGAAATGGCTATTTACAGACACAGACTCAATCCTTCTAGCACCATAGCCCAGAGGTAAAATGGCAGAATCTCCTCCAGTCCTAAATAAAAGTGAATCCCAGGCAAGGGCTCTGGTTGGTTTGACTAGGGTCACATGCCAACCCTGCATTGACTGGGCTATCCAAGGGAATGGAATGCTTTGATTGGCCAGATTGCAGTCACATGTTCAGATTGTGTGGCTCTAGAAAAAGCTGCTGCTGCTGCTAAGTCACTTCAGTCGTGTCCGACTCTGTGTGACCCCATAGACGGCAGCCCACCAGGCTCCCCCGTCCCTGGGATTCTCCAGGCAAGAATACTGGAGTGGGTTGCCATTTCCTTCTCCAATGCATGAAAGAGAAAAGTGAAAGTGAAGTCACTCAGTCTGTCCGACTGTTAGCGACCCCATGGACTGCAGCCCATCAGGCTCCTCCGTCCATTGGATTTTCCAGGCAAGAATACTGGGGTGGGGTGCCATTGCCTTCCCCGGCTAGCTTGTGAGATGAGTGCAATTGTGCGGTAGTTTGAGCATTCTTTGGTATTGCTTCTCTTTATGATTGGAATGAAAACTGAGCTTGTCAGTCCTGTGGCCACTGCTGTTTTCCAAATTTGCTGGCATATTGAGTGCAGCACTTTAACAGCATCATCTTTTAGGATTGGAAACAGTTCAACTGGAATTGCATCACCCCCACTAGCTTTGTTCGTAGTGATGCTTCCTAAGGCCCTCTTGACTTCACATTCCAGGATGTCTGGCTTTAGGTGAATGATTATCTGGGTTATGAAGATCTTTTTTGAATAGTTCAAATAGATTCAAGGGGTAAGATTTGATAGAGTGCCTGAAGATCTATGGACTGAGGTTCATGACATTGTACAGGAGGCAGTGATCAAGACCATCCCGAAGAAAAAGAAATGCAAAAAGGCAAAATGGTTGTCTGAGGATGCCTTACAAATACCTGATAAAAAGAAGAGAAATGAAAGGCAAAGGAGAAAAGGAAAGATATACCCATTTGAATGCAGAGTTCTAAAGAATAGCAAGGAGGGATAAGAAAGCCTTCCTCAGTGATCAATGCAAAGAAATAGAGGAAAACAATAGAATGGGAAAGCCTAGGGATCTTTTCGAGGAAATTAGAGATAGCAAGGCAACATTGCATGCAAGATGGGCACAATAAAGGACAGAAATGGTATGGACCTAACAGTAGAAAATATTAAGAAGAGGTGGCAAAAATACACAGAAGAACTATACAAAAAAGATCTTAATGACCCAGATAACCACAATTGTGTGATTACCCACCTAGAGCCAGACATCCTGGTGTCTAGATAACCAACATTATGTTGCTGACTGGATTAGTTTCTTCTGAGGGCTGTGAGAAAGAATATGTTCCATGCCTCTACCCAGCTTCAGGTAGTTTAGTATATAGTTCAGGCCTTGTTTGTGGACTGTAGTTTTAATAACTCAGTTTTCTGAGCCTTTGCCATGCTATTGTACTCCTCCTTCTTCTGGTTCTCCCTGATTTCCTACTGTATCCGTGTTAGTGCCACTTGTGAGTATGAATCATTTTTTCTCTGAACCACTGGTATCATTAGATGAAAGAGGATAACAACTTATTGAACAAAGATACTTTCCTTGGACTATTTTCCTGTCATTCAGTGTGAGTGAGCTCCCCACTCTGTCTCTACTAGTAGCACCACATAAGGGAAGCACCTATCTATACACCCTTCTTCCACAGAATGGAGGATGAAGAGTTGCAGGGTCTGGGTAAGCAGATGTTCAAGAGACCATCAACCTGATTCAGTTCTACCGCTGGACAGAGGACCAACAGTCAGTGGATCAGTGTGCCATTGCAAATCTGCCATTGGGTGAAAATCCAGAGACCTTCCTTCTTGAAACAACTTTTTAAAAACAATAAATATATGAAGCACACATTGTATTGGCTTCTTTTTCTTTAGACTACCCTAACACAAGTACTGAAAGAGAAAAACTGTCAGCCTAGAAATCTGTACCCAGAAAGAATACTTTTAAAAACAATGAAAGTAAAATGAAGAGTTTTTTCAAACATACATCAGCAGCAAACCCACACTATAAAAACAGTATAAATGAAGTCTTTCAGACAGAAGGAAAATGAAGCAGATGGGAAATGGATCTACACAGAAGAATGTCCCCCTAAATGATAACTGCTTGGGTAACCATGTAGCTATTATTGTTATTTAAATCTCTTTAAAGGCTTATTAGTTTCTGATTTCATCTGGAAGATAGAGATGTGGCAAGAACATCACTCTGATCTACACAACAAGAAAACTGCTGGACAAAATGTAAACTAACAAATTTTCTAGAACCTATTACAAAATTAGACTTAAAATAAGCAAACAACTGACATGACAAAAACATGACTAGATAATTGTGTACCCAGAATAGATGTCATTGAATGCCATTTAAGGTATATAATTGTGCATGTTCAGTACCTTAGTTTTGTCTGACTCTTTGTGACCCTATGGACCATAGCCTGCAAGGCTCCTCTGTCCATGGGATTTCCCAAGAAAGAATACTGAAGTGGGTTGCCATTTCCTTCTCCAGGGAATCTTCCCAACCCAGGAATCGAACCCACATTTTCTGAATCTCCTGCACTGGCAGGTGAATTTTTTTAATATTTATTTATTTTCAATTGAAAGATAATTGCTTTACAATATTGTGTTGCTTTCTGCCATGCATCAACATGAACCAGCCATAGGTATACATATGTCCCCTCCCTCTTGGCCCTCCCTCCCACCTCCCATTCTAACATTCTTCTAGATTGTCACAGAGCACCAGTCTGAGCTCCTTGAGTCATACAGAAAATTCCCACTGGCTATCTATTTCACATATGGTAATATATATATTTCCATGTTACATTCCATGATCTCCATTTGTCCCATCCTCTCCTTCTTCCCCTGCATCTGCAAGTCTATTCTCTATGTCCATATCTCCACTGCTGCCCTGCAAATAGGTTCATCAGTACCATCTTTCTAGATTTCATGTATATGCGTTAATATATGATTTTTTTCTCTTTCTGACTTACTTAACTGTATAATAGGCTCTATAGGTTCATCCACCTCATTAAAACTGACTTAATGCCTTCCTTTTAATGCCTGAGTAATATTCCAATTGTACCACAGCTTCTTTATCCACTCATCTGTCAATGGACATCTAGGTTGCTTCCATGTTCTAGCTATTGTATATAGTGCTGCAATGAACTCTGGGATACATGTGTCTTCTTCAATTATGATTTTTTTTTCAGGGTATATGCCCAGTAGTGGGATTGTTGAGTCATATGGTAATATTTTTCCTAGGTTTTTTTTTAAAGGAATCTCCCTACTGTCTTCCATGGTGACTGTATCAATTTACATTCCTACCAACACTGCAAAAGGGTTCCCTTTTCTCCACACTCTCTGCAGCATTTGTTATTTGTAGATCTTTAATGGCAGCCATTCTGACCAGTGTGAGGTGATATTTCATTCTAGTTGATTTGTATTCCTCTAATAATAAGTGATGTTGGACATCCTTTCATGTGTTTATTAGCCGTCTGTATGTCTTCTTTGGAGAGGTCTTCTGTCAACTTGTTAATTGGATTGTTTGTTTTCCTGGTATTGAGCTGCATGAGCTGCTTATATATTTTGGAGATTAATCATTTGTCAGTTCTTTCAACTGCTATTATTTTCTCCCATTCTGAGGGTTGTCTTTTCACCCTGTTTATAGTTTCCTTTGCTGTGCAAAANAGCTGGAGGGTGGGGTGGGGCCAGGTGAGGGCAGGTGGGCCTGACTCTCCCAATTCACCTGCAGGTGCTTCAGATCCAGGGTCCTGGGGAACAGGCGGGAGGTGCAGTCCCAGTCCTTCTGCAAGAGCGAGTCTTCCTAAACAGCAGGGGCAAGATCAGATCACGGCGGGGGGGTTGGGCTAACAGCAAGGATGAAGGTCTAGCAGGAGGGCTTGAGTTTAACCCATAGGCGAGAGGAAAGGGGTCGTGCCATGCCAAGTCGCTTCAGTCGTTTCTGACTCTCTGTGACCCCGTGGCGGGGAAGGCAATGGCACCCCACCCCAGTACTCTTGCCTGGAAAATCCAATGGACGGAGTAGCCTGGTGGGCTGCAGTCCATGGGGTCGCTAACAGTCGGACAGACTGAGCGACTTCACTTTCACTTTTCTCTTTCATGCATTGGAGAGGGAAATGGCAACCCTCTCCAGTATTCTTGCCTGGAGAATCCCAGGGATGGGGGAGCCTGGTGGGCTGCCGTCTATGGGGTCACACAGAGTCGGACATGACTGAAGTGACTTAGCAGCAGCAGTGACCCCGTGGACTGTAGTCCGCCAGGCTTCTCTGTCCATGGGATTCTCCAGGCAAGAATACTGGAGTGGGTTGCCATGCTCTTTTTCAGAGGATCTTCCTGACCCGGGGATCGAACCCAAGTCTCTTAAGTCTCCTGCACTGGCAGGTGGGTTCTTTCCCGCTAGAGCCAGCAGGAAAGCCCGAGTGGAGAGATTCAGTCAGTTCGGCTTAGTTGCTCAGTCGTGTCTGATTCTTTGCGACCCCGTGGACTGCAGCACGCCAGGCTTTCCTGTCCATCACCAATTCCTGGAGCTTGCTCAAACTCATGACCACTGAGTTGGTGATGCCATCCAACCATCTCATCCTCTGTCATCCCCTTCTCCCCCCACCTTCCATCTTTCCCAGCATCAGGGTCTTTTCTAGTGAGTCAGTTCTTCCCATCAGGTGGCCAAAGTATTGGAGTTTCAGCTTCAGCATCAGTCCTTCCAATGAATATTTAGGACTGATTTCCTTTAGGATGGACTGGTTGGATCTCCTTGCAGTCCAAAGGACTCTCAAAAGTTTTCTCCAACACCACAGTTCAAAAGCATCAATTCTTCGGCCCTCAGTTTTCTTTATAGTCCAACTCACATGCATACATGACTACTGGAAAAACCATAGCTTTGATTAGATGGGCCTTTGTTGGTAAAGTAATGTCTCTGCTTTTTAATATGTTGCCTAGGTTGCTCACAGCTTTTCTTCCAAGGAGTAAGCGTCTTTTAATTTCATGGCTGCAGTGATTTTGGAGCCCCCCAAATAAAGTCTGTCACTGTTTCCATTGTTTCCCCATCTGTTTGCCATGAAGTGATGGGACTGGATGCCTTGATCTTAGGTTTCTGAATGTTGAGTTTTAAGCTAACTTTCTCACTCTCCTCTTTCACTTTCATCAAGAGGCTCTTTAGTTCTCTTCACTTTCTGCCAGAAGGGTGGTATCATCTGCATATCTGAGGTTATTGATATTTCTCGCGACAATCTTGATTCCAGCTTGTGCTTCATCCAGCCCAGCATTTCACATGATGTATTCTGCATATAAGTTAAATAAGCAGGGTGACAATATAGTATTTTGACCTATTTCTTTTCCAATTTGGAACCAGTCTGTTGTTCCATTTCCGGTTCTAACTGTTGCTTCTTGACCTGCATACATATTTCTCAGGAGGCAGGTCAGGTGGTCTGGTATTCCCATCTCTCTCAGAATTTTCCACAGTTTGTTGTGATCCACACAGTCAAAGGCTTTGGCATAGTCAATAAAACAGAAATAGATGTTTTTCTGGAACTCTCTTGCTTTTTCAATGATCCNGTATTCCTATCTCTTTCAGAATTTTCCACAGTTTATTGTGATCCACACAGTCAAAGGCTTTGGCATAGTCAATAAAACAGAAATAGATGTTTTTCTGGAACTCTCTTGCTTTTTCAATGATCCAGTGGATGTTGGTAATTTGATCTCTGGTTCCTCTACCTTTTCTAAATCCAGCTTGAACATCTGGAATTTCATGGTTCACATATTGCTGAAGCCTGGCATGCAGAATTTTGAGCATTACTGTACTAGCATGTGAGATGAGTGCAGTTGTGCGGTAGTTTGAGCATTCTTTGGCATTGCCTTTCTTTGGGATTGAAATGAAAACTGACCTTTTCCAGTCCTGTGGCCACTGCTGAGTTTTCCAATTTTGCTGCCATTTTGAGTACAGCACTTTCACAGCATCATCTTTTAGGATTTGAAACAGCTCAACTGAAATTCCATCACCTCCACTAGCTTTGTTCATAGTGATGCTTCCTAAGGCCCAGTTGACTTCACATTCCAGGATGTCTGGCTCTAGGTGAGTGATCACACCATTATGGTTATCTGGGTCATGAAGATCTTTTTTGTATAGTTCTGTGTATTCTTGCCACCTCTTCTTAATATCTTCTGCTTCTGTTGGTCCATACTGTTTCTGTCCTTTATTGTGCCCATCTTTGCATGAAATGTTCTTTTGGTATTTCTAATTTTCTTGAAGAGATCTCTAGTTTTTCCCATTCTATTGTTTTCCTCTATTTCTTTGCATTGATCACTGAGGAAGGCTTTCTTATCTCTGCTTGCTATTCTTTGGAATAGCTAGTGACAGAGTATAAGACGGTTGGATGGCATCTCTGACTCAATGGACATGAGTCTGAGTAAACTCCAGGAGTTGGTGATGGACAGGGAGGCCTGGTGTGCTACAGTCCATGGGGTCACAAAGAGTCGGACATGACTGAGCAACTGAACTGAGCTGAAGAGATTAGAGATTAGCTGTAGACAAAAAGCTAGATGCAGCCTGTAGCTGGAGGAGAGAGGTTAAATCAGTAGCAGGGCAGCAGCTTGGCTATGGCAGAAGGGGTAGAGGTTAGCCCTTGATAATAGGGACTTAAAGTTGTGTGTGTGTGTGTGTTTGCTTGTGCCACAATCTGTGTTGCGTTGTGCCACATGCCTTGTGGGATCTTAGTTCCCCAATCAAGGATCAAATCTGGACCCTTGGTAGTAAGAACACAAAGCCCTAACCACTGGCTGTGTTGTGTTAGTTACCTAGTCATGTCTGACTCTTGTGACCCCGTGGACTATAGCCCACCAGGCTCCTTTGTACATGGGATTTCCCAGGCAAGAATACTGGATTGGTTGCTATTCCCTTCTCCAGGTGATCTTCCTGACCCAGAGATCGAACCTAAGTCTCATGTCTCCACTAGCATCACCTGGGAAGCCACTGGATCGCTAGGGAATTCCCATCCTTTTCTTTCTTGAAGGCCACCAGCTCACCTGGCAGCAGAGATTTGAACATGCCAGTGTTACAGCCTTTCCTGGTTGTGGTGGGGACAGCACGTGCTCTGGCCAAGCCCAGCCCCACGGTCACCAGAACCAGCATCCATGTTGCAGCCATGGCCAAATTTCCACTGCTTCCCCAGCTGCATAGCTCAGCTTTTTAGCCAGGCTAAATGAGCCATCCTGGCTGAGGTTTGTGCAGCAAAAAGGCAAATTGCTTTGACTTGAAAGGCATGAGTGGGTAGGGCCAGCTGGCTGAGCCAGGTGAGTCGATGGATGTGGGTGGGGCAAGGTGAGCTCAGTGCTATGCCCAGAAGGAAAGAGAATCTGAAATCCCAGGAGAGCTCCAGAGATGTTCCTGTGAATCCCTGGGATGTTGGGGAGCCCCTGATGGAGGCTGAGGCAGGATGAGAGGTGGGAAGCTGTCACAACAGGGCAGGGGCTGGGGTGGGGTGGGTATGGGCGGGGCTGCTGGAGTGGCAGAGAGGAAGCTTCCTCCATTGGTTTAAGTGTTTTCCACAAACCCATTCATTTTATGCTCCGAACATTCCCATGGGTAGTTATTTTTTATGATCACTCCCATTTTACCAGTGAGAAAACGAGGGCACAGGAGGGTAAGGTGACTTAACCTTAGGTTGCACAGGTGTTTAATGGCAGAGGAGTTTGAATGGAGTTCCATGCACTTACTCCCTACTCTGTGTACAGCCAAAGTATAAGATGGAAACCTCTGGGGCTCAAGATACCTAACTTTCCTTTCTCTCCCTCCAGGTAGCATGAAAGGGTAGGGGGCTCATTGTTTGTGGGGTAAGAGCACTTGCTGGGGCTACTTGGGAAGCAGGTAGTGAAGAGGGCTTTCAAAACGCAGGCAGAGAGTCTGGTTGCATTGCTGTCATCATCCCCTGCAGTAATAAACATTGTGCAGCGAGGAGGGAATTGCTCTGATGTACAGGAACCTCACATTTTTCATTCCCTTATTTTTTTTTTCTTGGCCCTTAGGTGCAGAAAGATATTAACCATACTCTTCAAATCATAATATAGAATCGCCATTGGTCCATGAAAGACCCTCTAAGGTTTTACCCCCAGCCTCATGCCCAATCCCTACCCTCCCCCATCTTCACAGACACCCATTTTAATTCTCATGATATATAGCTGCAAGGATGTAGCTTTATACTTTGTGATTTTGTATGTGTATATGTTTCCAATTTACATAAATGGAATTGGGCTATAAATCTTCTGCTTCTTCCCCCTCTTTTTTTTTTTGTGTGTTTGTTAGCTTAACAGTATGTTTGTGAGATCTCTCCATATAGGGGTGTACTTCAAGCTCTCTGCTTTTAACTGCTGCATTGCGTTCCATGGTGTGCCCGCAGCAGTCTGTCACTTATTTATTCCCCCAGTGATGGACGCTAGGGTTGTCTTCAGCTCTCCATCACCATGAGGCTCACACACATCCTCTCTACTGGAGGTTTTCTGGGATGTACTGAGTACATCATGTGAAATGCTTGGCTGATGAATCACAAACTGGAATCAAGATTGCCAGAAGAAATATCAACAGCCTCAGATATGCAGATGATACTATTCTAATGGCAGAAAGCAAAGAGAAAAAACTAAAGAGCCTCTTGATGAGGGGGAAAGAGGAGAGTGAAAAAGTTGGCTTAAAGCTCAACATTCAAAAAACTAAGATCATGGCATCCAGTCCCATCATTTCATGGCAAATTGATGGGAAAACAGTTGAAATAGTGGCAGATATTATTTTCTTGGGCTCCAAAATCACTGCGGACGGTGACTGCAGCCATGAAATGAAAGATGCTTGCTCCTTGGAAGGAAAGGTATGACAAATCTAGACAGCATATTAAAAAGCAGAGGCATCACTTTGCTGAGAAAGGACAGTCTAGTCAAGGATACGGTTTTTCCAGCAGTCATGTATGCATGTGAGAGTTGAACTATAAAGAAAGCTGAGTGCCGAAGGATTGATACTTTTGAACTGTGGTGTTGGAGAAGACTCTTGAGAGTCCCTTGGACTTCAAGGAGATCCAACCAGTCCATTCTGAAGAAAATCAACCCTGAATATTCATTGGAAGGGCTGATGCTGAAGCTCCAATACATTGGCCACCTGATGCAAAGAGCTGATTCATTGGAAAAGACCCTGATGCTGGGAAAGATTGAGGGCAGGAGGAGAAGGGGATGACAGAGGATGAGATGGTTGGATGGCATCACTGACTCAACAGACATGAGTTTGTGCAAACTCCAGGAGATGGTAAAGGACAGGGAATCCTGGTGTGCTGCAGTCCATGGGGCTGCAAAGAGTCGGACATGACTTGCAGAATGCACAGGAACAGTGGTAGCCCTGACCTGGCGTCCCCACTGTACCCCTTCAGCTCATTTTCTCCCTCACTTGTACATCCAGCGGGTTGCCACACACATCGACAACCTCCCACCTCATGTGCCCTGTTCAGTTCAGTTCAGTTCAGTCGCTCAGTCGTGTCCGAGTCTTTGTGACCCCATGAATCGCAGCACGCCAGGCCTCCCTATCCATCACCATCTCCCTNAAGCTGAAACTCCAATACTTTGGCCACCTGATGCGAAGAACCAACTCATTGGAAAAGACCCTGATGCTGGAAAAGAGGAGAAGTGGGCAGCAGAGGATGAGATGGTTAGACAGCATCACTGCCTCAACGGACATGAATTTGAGCAAACTCTGGAAAGATAGTGGAACACAGAGGAGCCTGATGTGCTATGGTCCATGGAGTTAGAAAGAGTCAGGCACAACCTAACGATGGAACAACAACAGCAAAACCATTTAGTTAAGCACACAAACATTTTTAAACGGCACAAAAGAAGATACAAGCAGGAGTGGAGGAAGAGGATATTAACCTGTCCTTTTATTTGAGAATAAACTGGACTTTTGTGAGCCATTTTTTGAGTGGCAGTGAGAATGCTAGCTTGCATGCACAGCTCTTTCTAAACAGATGACTCTCCATTTCTGTACGGTTCACTGAATCTGTGGGCTCAGTAAAGGGCTCAGGAAGCTTTTTACTGCAGAAGCAAATTTTTATGATGAATATTGGTACTGGTGATCTAACTGTTGTCCAGTATAGCAATGGTTTAGAAGTTATGTTTTATTTACAACTTAGACATTTTATATACATTTAAGTGTTTAATAAAGTGAAAAGTAAAACCACCTCTAAAATTTAGCCTAGAAATCCAGGGGTTAGTAACTTCCAAATAAATTAAAGCCAAATATATGAGAATGGAATGCAACTTAAGAAGAAGAGGATGAGATTTTTGGACTGGACGTATTCAGAGTACAGTATCTAACTGACTAACGGGAAAACTGAATTTGATGACTCAGAGCATTCTCAATATCTAAAAACTCTTGCTGATGAGATAGTGTACAGTTCTTCCATTTTACAGTTATTATTGAGAATATAGTATGTCTCCTGAACTGTATTGGTAATGGAAAATCTGTGATTCACTCTTGGCAAGAATAGTATATTAATTGTGTTAAAGCTAATTCATAGTAATAAAAGAGCATTAGATATAATGACTTACATATAGAATTTTATTTCTTACATATAAAGTCTCTAATATCACAGGCCACTGGAAAACCTAGCTGCTTCTGCTTATTCATGAATCCATTACTCAGCTCCACCATCTCTTGAATTTTTGTAGCATCTGCATGTTTGAATCCATGTTGCTGTCAAATCCAGGTTTTAGTAAGCATGAAGGTAGAAGGTATAGAGAAAATATGCCTACTGTCTCAATGCCTTGGTTTGAAGGTGGCACCCAGTGTTTCTCTCATATTCTGTTGAGAACATTGTCACATGGTCACAACAATTTTCAAAGGAGGCTGGGAAATGTTATATGCCTGGGCAGCCATATTCCTGGCTACTAATCCATTAATGCAAAATAATGGTGAAGCAGATTCTAGTGGTCAGCTTTCATTCTACCACAGATGGCTTTTCATCATTCTCATTTTGTACTTCTTATTAAATATATTTAATTTTATTTCCAAGGAAACAGTTACACTTGGATGGAGAGTTCGAGTATAGACATCCATTTATTGTTTGTATAGGTCAAAATGGCTATGACCACAGTATTTTTCCTATAGACATGAATAAATTATTTTTTTAGTTTTATTGAGATATAATTGACATACAGCATTGTATAAGTTTAAGGTGTACAACATAATAACTTGACATACATATATTGTGAAATGATTGCCACAATAAGTTTAGTTAACATCATATTATATAGATACAAAACTGAAAAGATTTTCTTTGTGATCAGAACTTGTAGGATCTACTCTCTTAGCAGACTTAACTATTTTTATCACATTAATTTGATATTAATGCTGAATAGCAAGAAGCAGTGAGATTAGAGAGGATTTAAAATGGAAAGCTGATGAAGACTTAGACTCTGGTTACCCATTCAAGCCTAGGCTCTCCATAGATGTTTCCCCTTAAAACCCTTCTCTGTTTACTCTTCAGTCCACCTTACTTGATATCCCCTACCAAAATAGAGCTAGATTGCTTATGTGAACTCCAATCTCCAATACTGAATATATGTGTAATTATTCTGAACTTCACTTTCCTTCTCTACAGTGGTGGATAAGATACCTCATAGGGCTTTTGAAAGGATTAAATGAGTTCATATGTATATATTTTGTAGAACAATGCCTGTACCACCGAATCATGTAAGAGCTTGGCACATAATAAGTGCTATTTATTTATTTTCTGTTATTGTCATCATTGTCATCATCATCANATTTAAGAGCAGAGACATTAATTTGCCAACAGAGGTCCGTCTAATCAAGACTATGGTTTTTCCAGTGGTCATGTATGGATGTGAGAGTTGGACTATGGAGAAAGCTAAGCACCGAAGAATTGATGCTTTTGAACTGTGTTGTTGGAGAAGACTCTTGAGAGTCCCTTGGCCTGCAAGCAGATCCAACCAGTCCATCCTAAAGGAGATCAATCCTGGATGTTCATTGGAAGGACTGATGTTAAAGCTGAAACTTGAATACTTTCGCCACCTCATGCAAGGGGTTGACTCATTGGAAAAGACCCTAATGCTGGGTAGAATTGGGGGCAGGAGGATAAGGGGACGACAGAGGATGAGATGGCTGGATGGCCTCACTGACTCGATGGACATGTGTTTGGGTAAACTCAGGGAATTGGTGATGGACAGGGAGGCCTGGCGTGCTGCTATTCATGGGGTCACAAACAGTCAGACACGACTGAGCGACTGAAGTTTAAGATGTGCAATATGTTGACTTGAATCATTTATATATTACAATATAATTGACACCATAGCTTAAGCTGACACCTTTATCAGGCCACATAATTATCACTTCTATGTGTGTGTGTGATCAAAACATTTAAGATGGAGTCTCTTAGCAATGAAGTATATAATATAGTATGGTTGACTATAATCACTATGCTATGTATTAGCACTCCAGAACTTGTACATCTTCTAGTTGCAAATTTGTACCCTTTAACATCTCCCCAGTCCACCCAAATTCCTACCTCCTAGTAACCATCTATTTTGTTTCTAAAAATTCTATTGTTTTAAAAACAAAAATTATTTTCTCAAAATTTGGTCCCATTATTTGCAGAGTATAGGTAGTATCTTTCAGGGTCTGAGGAATGATACAAAAGATCAGGTTGCAGAGTATCTGTTTGGAGCTGGTACAGTGAACTTTAAGAAAAGAAGTTTCAATTTTGCAATGCCTGGCACAGAGTAAGTGATTGGATCCGTAAATGAGAATTTAACACTACCTGCTACTTTTTTCACTCCTCTTACCATGAACCATGACATCATTATTCATTTGTATGGCAGAATTAGCCAAAGATAACCATGGACCAGTATGCCCTGTTGCTTGTTATTTTAAATAGTTTTATTATAACACAACCATGTTAATTGATTTATATTGTTCATGACCACTTTCGTACTACAATAGCAGAGTTAAGTATTAGTCGTGATGAAGACTTGTCTATGGCCTGCTAAGTCTAAAGTATGTACTCTCTAGCAATTGACAGAAAGTCTCTGAACTCTGCTTTATAAGATGGTGCTCAATCATTGTCCATTGGTTATGCTTGAAAATTTAACTAAGAATTGTCACTTTCACAATATTGAGAACTCCATGAGCTCTCAGAGAACATTTTTAAGCCTCATTATTTTTTATCCTGTTCCCAACACAGAATCTAAAATACAATTATAAACTTTTTAAACTTATTTTCAATAAACAAATATCTATTGATGATGACTTTATTCAGTCGTGTCTGACTCTTTGTGACCCCATGGACTTTAGCCTGCCAGGCTCCTCTGTCCATGGAATTCTCCAGGCCAGAATACTGGAGTGGGTGGCTGTCCCCTTATCCAAGGGATCTTCCCTACTCAGAGACTGAACCTAGGTCTCACATGCCATAAAATTCATCCTTTTAAAGCATACTTTTTTGGCTTACATACTATTNGGAATTCTCCAGGCCAGAATACTGGAGTGGGTGGCTGTCCCCTTATCCAAGGGATCTTCCCTACTCAGAGACTGAACCTAGGTCTCACATGCCATAAAATTCATCCTTTTAAAGCATACTTTTTTGGCTTACATACTATTGGTGTTTAAAGTGACTTCCCTCTCATGGATGAGATTATTATTGTAAATTGGCATTGTAAGATGTTCTCTCACTTTACAGAAAAAGTTGATCTTAAAACCCAAAGACTAGGCATTTTTGAGCCTGAGTTCATGTAAGTTCCAACCAAAAGAGCTAACTCTAAATTCCGTTAACGCTTTCACTTTTCTTCGGTTCTTCACAGGCCAGAGTGACTGCTATGATGCTTGGTTTGATGTTGTTTACATCTTCTACAAATGTGAGCCTGAAAAGAATGTTATTGAGACAAGGCTGCAACATTTTCACTGAGCTCATCACAACTCCAAACTGTTCAGGTTCGCAGAGGTCATCATATTCATTCTTCAGCTCTGCTAGTTCATTGAGTATCTCTTCTCAGTTTTTTGTTTTACAAGAATCTTGTTTTACAAGATTCAGAATTAAGGGCTCACTCAACATGTCTTCATTAATCTCCAGAATAACATTTTTTATTTCTTCATATGGCATACCATACTATCCTAGGAAGATAGAAAGATTCTGTGCTGTTTTGAGATCCAAAATGCTCAACTCTTTCACTTTCTTCTTTGCAAGTATGGTTTTCTTTTCTTCTAAAGCTTCTGTACTATTAAACACATATAAATACTTCGACAACTGTGGGTAATGCAAGAAAGAAAAAGAGAAAAGAAATAATTGTTGAACAAGAAAAAAGTAGCAGACCCAATATGACTTAAAGAGAAAATGAATAAAACAAACAAACAAAAAAAAAACAAGTAAATAGTTTCAATAATCTACAAAGGAAAAGCTACTGACATGTTCATATTTTAGCAATGCCTACAGCTATGTACTTATTTCCCAGGGACNCATATAAATACTTCGACAACTGTGGGTAATGCAAGAAAGAAAAAGAGAAAAGAAATAATTGTTGAACAAGAAAAAAGTAGCAGACCCAATATGACTTAAAGAGAAAATGAATAAAACAAACAAACAAAAAAAAAACAAGTAAATAGTTTCAATAATCTACAAAGGAAAAGCTACTGACATGTTCATATTTTAGCAATGCCTACAGCTATGTACTTATTTCCCAGGGACTAAGAATGTATTGATGTAGCCAGCCCTTTCATTGAGACACCAAAACCGTAGGGGAGTTGCTCAGAACTTTAAGAAATTCACTTTAAAAATAGTTTATTCATTTAGCAAATAGGTTCTTAGAAACAGCCTTTTATGAGGCAGCCATATACTGTAAGGAACAGCAGGAATCTAGATAAATGCTACAGTCAAAAGACAGAATGTGTACGAATGCCTGTCAGAAAGTATTATAACCTAGATTTATGTCTATCTTCTAAAAGGAGTGCAGAAAACACTTTTTAAAATAAAAATAAAAACTGTCTAGATAAAAGGACTATATTGTTAAGGAAAGGTTTGTTTTCACTTGAAAACATCAATTTTAGTGTCTATCTATAACTTACTAAACTGTTGAGTAATACACTTTGTGTCATCTGTCTTAGACATGGCATGGTAAATATTTTATGACTTTAAAATTTCACTATGATTACAGGTGTATGTGTCTAATGTTTCAAAGCAGAAGAATAAAAAATGGTTACTTCAGTCAATAGCTAATTCTAAGTCTCTCACAATAGAAGCAAGACTAAGCTTTCCTCAGGATGTAAGAAGAGCCTCCTGGGTCTTGGTCTCCTAATCTCCTGGTGCCATAAAAATGGCATAGAATTCCTTTTTAAAAAGTAACTTTNATTATTACTGTTGCAGTCACCAGGTGGCTGAGATAGGCTGGGGCAAGTGCTGATACTGCTAGCATCACAACAAATGCATCTTTGAACGATTCAATCACATAACCTACCTACACCTACACACCCCCACCCCAATCCCCTCACCCCACCCCACAGCAGTAGTAACACTATAGAAACTTTCTTGAAGGCTTATCAAAGCATTGCAGGCAAGATGTGGCACACGGTGACTTTATTACAGAAGGGAGATTAAAACAGGGTGGTCACCGTGCCCCATCTGGGGATACTGTGCCTGGCTGAATCCTCCTTCTAAGCTCCCTGCTGCTGAGAATTCCCGTCAGGCCTTTTAACTCTGTGTTGCTCTGTGTACTCCACGCTGCGGGCCTGCTCTTCAACTTTAAGACAAACTGGAAGCTGGCTGTTCAACAGTAGCCCAAGCTGAATTGAAGTGTCACAGGATTTTAGAGCAGGAAGTAAGATATGCAATCTGTATTTAGGACAACTTCGTTTAGTTCTCACACAGAAGTATTATTGCCATTCTATGCAAGCTCAGAGACTAGGAAAGCATAAGTAGGCTGCTCAGGGTGGAAGCGACTGGTCAAGGAGCCGAGATTCCCACCTGGAGTCCTCACTCGCAGAGTTCGGTCAGGAGAACGTCAGCAACGCCTCTCCCTCGGGGGTCTACCTGCGCCGCCCCCAACCCCTCACTCCAGGCACAGGTCTCCCCAGGGTGGCGGCTTTCTCCCGCGGCCGCCCCGCCCCGGTGGCCGCGCTCCCCGCCCGGTGACTGACTGGCAGACACCGAGGCTCCCCGCCCGGCGCTGCGGCGCCTCTCCTGCCTTTGTTTGGAGGGCGGGAGAACCAGAGAACAGGAGGAGGCGTGACTTCAATATTCTTGTCGTCTTTAAACAAACGATCTCCTGATTTGTGTCTGTTTCAGGCCAGCGTGAAGCGTCGGTAGGCTGAGCCGGCAGCGCCTCGAGCACTTGCTCCTGCCAGCCCCCAGCCCCCGCGTTCCCTGGGGGCCTCCCCACCCATCCTTCCCGGCGGCGGAGAGACAACAGCTACACCGACGAGCAGCCTGGCCGCGGGTGGGAGGCTCTCCTCGCGGCTGGCGAGGCACAATGTGGAGATTTTTCATTCATAAAACTAGCAGCCATGGTCGCTGCCTTCCCGCCTGCCCCTCGCCGCCCGCTCGGCGGCAGGGTAGGCCTGGGTCCAGGGAATGGGTTACGAGGGCCAACGGGCATAGGCGGCTCGTCTTCGCGTTTCTCCAGGAAGTCCCATTTCATAAATCCCGTGCGGGGTCCTCTCTCTATTAGACGACTGACATCGATCGCGCAGGAGCCCTCCCGATTGAAGAGACAAGATGGCTTGTGGTTTGATCCATAAATAAAACCTCACCCTTTGACTCCAGGTTGTCCGACATCTTGCTGCTGCATTTTTCGATCTATCAGATTTAGGAAGCGACTGTCAACCGTGCTATAGCTGCATTTGTAAACAACTGGCTTTCTAGGACCCTGTTTTTACCCTTTTATGGTGGCAAGTGGGAGTACGGGGGAATGGGCAGGGGAGATGATGGCAGGGACGGGACGGGTCGTCGTACTAATTCAAGATGCAATTTCCATCCAAATAATAGATTGTTATTAACAATGATCCTCTCTGCGAACCCTTAAAATTGCCCCTTGCCTCCCCTAGCAGCAAGAGGCGAGCCCTCATTCGCCGAGTAGACTCCGCCTCCCTCCTCCTCCCCTCCTCCCCATCACTACTCCCGGCTCTGGAAATTACAACTCCTGGGCGCGCGGCGTCTGGAGGAGGCTGCGCGGGGAGGGAGACGAGAGGGGATTCCCGAGCCAGCCGGGCTCTCGCCCTCCGCCCGCTGGCTGCAGCGTCGCGCGGCCAAGGTCAGAGGCGCCGCAGGAGAAGAGGCTGCGAACCGAAGCGGAGGGTCAATCCTGCCCTCGGGGAGAGAGCCCCAGGGCGCGCTCGGCCCGCGGCAGCAGCGGCCGGAAAGGGAGGTGAGAGTAGGTCTCCAGGCCGGCAAGGCCGCCGGAGGTAGTCGCTGGCGCTGAGACCCGGCAGGTGGCGGCCCCTGGGTCCGCGCGCGAGAAGCTCGAGCTGCACCTTCTGTTTCCGGGCGCTGTCCGTCGCCTCGTGGTGCTGAACCCAGCCCCAAGGCCAAGCGGCCTACTCGCCCTCCTTCTCTAAGGTCGCCCGGACTAGGGGCGGGGCGAGGGAAAGGTGCCCACTGGAATCTGGAGCCGAAGGGCTGAAACGGGACAGCTTAGCGATCCGCAACCCAGCAGCCGG
The DNA here is from genome assembly GCA_006410675.1 of Oreotragus oreotragus. Classification (NCBI taxonomy): domain Eukaryota; kingdom Metazoa; phylum Chordata; class Mammalia; order Artiodactyla; family Bovidae; genus Oreotragus; species Oreotragus oreotragus. The sequence goes on along the minus strand of SJYX01000293.1, from coordinate 91,003 downwards.
TCCTGATGTGGAGAGGAGACGCCCGCTGCTGCCGGCGGCGGCGCTAGTGCTGATTCATCACCTAAGGCATCTCACAGGCCACCGCAGGGGCAGCCGACCGGCCCCGGACTCTGGCCGCAGGTTGAAGCCTCTGGTGCAGGAGCCTCGCGGGCAGGAGGTGAGGACCCTCTTTTACCTCTTCCCCCTCACCTAATCGTCTATGGGCGGTGGCCCCAGGACAGAGAGAGGGGCGTGCCCACGGGTTGCAAAGTAGTCATGCCCGTGTGATGCTCCCTCCTCCCATCTCACTGGTGCTAATCTCACTTATTCTCCTCTGCCCGTCTGCGGAGCTTGGGCCATTCCACCTTCCACCCTGAGCAGTTCTCCGCCGGCTCAGCGATGGAGGAGGAGCTTAAGTGCCCAGTGTGCGGCTCCCTGTTTCGGGAGCCCATCATCTTGCCGTGTTCCCACAATGTCTGCCTGCCTTGTGCTCGTACCATCGCGGTGCAGACCCCGGACGGTGAGCAACACCTGCCCCCGCCGCTTCTGCACTCTCGGGGCTCAGCGCTGTCCTCGGGCGCCGCCGCCGCGCCCCCTCTAGACCAGGAGGCGGCGGCTGGCCCGGCTTGCAGCGGCGCGGGCGGAAGCGCAGCTGGCGGCCTGGGCGGCGGCGCGGGAGGCGGCAGCGACCACGCGGACAAGCTGAGCTTGTACAGTGAGACAGACAGCGGTTACGGCTCTTACACCCCGAGCCTCAAGTCCCCAAACGGGGTTCGAGTGCTGCCCATGGTGCCCGCGCCTCCCGGCTCCTCCGCCGCTGCTGCCCGGGGCGCCGCCTGCTCCTCGCTGTCCTCGTCCTCAAGCTCCATCACGTGCCCGCAGTGCCACCGCAGCGCTTCCCTGGACCACCGCGGCCTGCGCGGCTTCCAGCGCAACCGACTGCTTGAGGCCATCGTGCAGCGGTATCAGCAGGGCCGCGGGGCGGCGCCGGGGTCGTCCGCAGCGGCTGCGGTGGCCATCTGCCAGTTGTGCGACCGCACCCCGCCGGAGCCGGCCGCTACGCTCTGCGAGCAGTGTGACGTACTCTACTGCGCTGCCTGCCAGCTCAAGTGCCATCCATCCCGGGGACCCTTCGCTAAGCATCGCCTGGTGCAGCCGCCGCCGCCGCCCGCGCCCTCCGAGGTCGCCTCCGGGTCCCCGGGCGGTGTCCAGGGCGCCCCCAGCGGAAGTGGCGGCTGCAAGAGCCCGGGAGCCACCGGGGCCGGAGCGGCGGGGGGCAACACCGCCCGCAAGTACCCTACGTGCCCCGAACACGAAATGGAGAACTATAGCATGTACTGCTTAAGCTGCCGAACCCCGGTGTGCTATCTGTGCCTGGAGGAAGGCCGGCATGGCAAGCACGAGGTGAAGCCGCTGGGGGCCGTGTGGAAACAGCACAAGGTGAGCGCCCGCTGGGCGGGGCACGCGGACACGGGTGCAAAGAAAAGGGTGCCCCCTCCCGTTGGTTAAATGAACTCCAAGTACTCTGAGTTGGTGTTGGAAATGGGAAGGGAAAGATGACATACTAGGTCCCCTCCCCCTTGAGGCTGTTTTGATTCTACCCAAAAGTCATCCAGAATGCAGAAGCAGGTCGCAGGACTCTTTCACTTCCAAAGTTGACTAATAAGTTACATTGATGACCCCTTTGGATTTATGGCACCTGGATTTATAGAGAGACTTTCTCTTACTGGGACTCTGGGTGATGGAAGTGTGGCAGGCTTGCAGAGTAAGCTCTTACGAAGACAGAAAGCCACACTCATCTTCAGGCTGCTTTAAGCCATCTTCCCAGGGACTTGCCTGGGAATGCCACCTCCCTAGTGGGAAGGAGCAGCCTCTAATAGGCAACTCGCATACACTTGTGGCTGCCAATGTATCTTCGTATCTGACACAGAAGGAGAAAAGCCTTCAAAATCAGGTGAGGCCCTTGATCAGACCCCAAGGCATGAGTGAGGTCAGTTTTTCTAACAAACATTCACCTTAATTTCCTAATCAAAGGCCAGGCTGAGCAACTGGACTCACTGCTAAGGTCAGTGATCTAGGTTCCTTGTTCAAAGAGTCCAATGGCAAATTTGTATGTTTATCATTCAACGTCCTCTTTCCAGTAAACTCTTGCCCCACAGAGAAGCAGGAGGTCTCCAAACAGCCCAACAAAAAGTATGTATTCTGATTGAGGAGGAAAGACACAGGAAAATAAGGCAGCTTGCCATGGTTCTCTCTTCATATAATCCCACTTGAAATGGATGAAAAAGGAGAGCACAGGGGGGAGAGAAGAAGGGGCCAACCATTTATACTATAGATTTATGACATACAGTTGCTATACAATTTCTGCTGCAGTGTGCCAGTTATTTCCGTAACTCAACATTTTCAAAGAAAAAAATGAGGAACACTTCAGAAATCTACCTTGGAGAGAGAAATCTGCATTATAGGCCAGAAAAGAGAAATCTGGAGTCAAATCTCTAATTCTAGAGCAGTGATTCTCATTTGGGAACAATTTCACTCTCCTTATAGGACATTGCCAATGTCTGGAGACAGTTTTGGGTGTCACACTTAGGAAGCTGCCCCTGGCATCTGGGTTAGAGGCCAAGAGGCTGTGAAATAGCCTACAGTGCACAGACAACCTCCATCAAAACAATAACCCATAAAAATATCAATACTGTCTGTGGACTTAAAAATATTCACAACCTAAAACTTGAGAGTTTTGTTTTATTTAGTGGAACTTTTTAGAACTTCATGCCCGGGCGGCAGCAGCTCAAGAAATCTTGAGAGAACTGCTCCGAGGAGGTGTCGGGAGGAACCAGGTTATACAGAAATTTTGCAAATAAGGGCAAGTCTGAACATCAAAAGATTCTCATTAATTAAAGAAAACCAGATAACCCAAGTTGAGGAATTTAGGGCTTTTCTGCATATGGGAAGATGCAAGAGTCTGGGCTCACTGAAATCATTCCTTTGATATGCACCTCAGCTATTGCACCTGTGTTTTCTTCACATCCTTAGTTTCTTCAGGGCTTACCATAGGGAGTGGCTGCAGTGATGGCTACTAGCTGGCTGGTGTTCTTTCCTTCCTGAGTTCCCTTGGAGTTCACCAGCTCACCATCCATGATGGCTGCAGTTGCTTGTGACCATGACATCTTTGTGTGTTGAAATATTCTATTTCTCATGTCTCTGAGAGAAACCATGCTGTAAGTTACACAGACCTAGATCCAGCTCTCAGGGTTTGTAATTCACTTGCTATAAACATTTAGGCACAATTTTAAGCCCACTGAATAATGTCTAACTCAGATAGTTGTTGTTAGGGTAAGTATAATACTGTATGTTTACCCTCTAGCACAATGGACGTGAGTCTGAGTGAACTCCAAGAGTTAGTGATGAACAGGGAGGCCTGGCGTGCTGCGATTCATGTGGTCGCAAAGAGTCGGACACGACTGAGTGACNCTATGCTATGTATTAGCACTCCAGAACTTGTACATCTTCTAGTTGCAAATTTGTACCCTTTAACATCTCCATAGTCCACCCAAATTCCTACCTCCTAGTAACCATCTTTCTATTTTGTTTCTAAAAATTCTACTGTTTTAAAAACAAAAATTATTTTCTCAAAATTTGGTCCCATTATTTGCAGAGTACAGGTAGTATCTTTCAGGGTCTGAGGAATGATACAAAAGATCAGGCTGCAGAGTATCTGTTTGGAGCTGGTACAGTGAACTTTAAGAAAAGAAGTTTCAATTTTGTAATGCCTGGCACAGAGTAAGTGATTGGATCAGTAAATGAGAATTTAACACTACCTGCTACTTTTTTCACTCCTCTTACCATGAACCATGCCATCATTATTCATCTGTATGGAAGAATTAGCCAAAGATAACCATGGACCAGTATGCCCTGTTGCTTGTTATTTTAAATAATTTTATTATAACACAACCATGTTAATTGATTTATATTGTTCATGACCACTTTCATACTACAATAGCAGAGTTAAGTATTAGTCGCGATGAAGACTGTCTATGGCCTGCAAAGTCTAAAGCATGTACTATCTAGCAATTGACAGAAAAAGTCTCTGAACTCTGCTTTATAAAATGGTGCTCAATTTTGTCCATTGGTTATACTTGAAAATTTAACTAAGAATTGTCACTTTCACAATATTGAGAACTCCATNTATTGTTCATGACCACTTTCATACTACAATAGCAGAGTTAAGTATTAGTCGCGATGAAGACTGTCTATGGCCTGCAAAGTCTAAAGCATGTACTATCTAGCAATTGACAGAAAAAGTCTCTGAACTCTGCTTTATAAAATGGTGCTCAATTTTGTCCATTGGTTATACTTGAAAATTTAACTAAGAATTGTCACTTTCACAATATTGAGAACTCCATGAGCTCTCAGAGAACATTTTTAAGCCTTATTATTTTTTATCCTGTTCCCAACACAGAATCTAAAATGCAATTATAAACTTTTTAAACTTATTTTCAATAAACAAATATCTATTGATGATGACTTCACTCAGTCGTGTCTGACTCTTTGTGACCTCATGGACTTTAGCCTGCCAGGCTCCTCTGTCCACAGAATTCTCCAGGCCAGAATACTGGAGTGGGTGGCTGTCCCCTTATCCAAGGGATCTTCCCTACTCAGAGACTGAACCTAGGTCTCACAAGCCATAAAATTCATCCTTTTAAAGCATACTTTTTTGGCTCACATACTATTGGTGTTTAAAGTGACTTCCCTCTCATGGATGAGATTATTGTAAATTGGCATTGTAAGATGTTCTCTCACTTTACAGAAAAAGTTGATCTTAAAACCCAAAGACTAGGCATTTTTGAGCCTGAGTTCATGTAAGTTCCAACCATAAGAGCTAACTCTAAATTCCGTTAACGCTTTCACTTTTCTTCGGTTCTTCACAGGCCAGAGTGACTGCTATGATGCTTGGTTTGATGTTGTTTACATCTTCTACAAATGTGAGCCTGAAAAGAATGTTATTGAGACAAGGCTGCAACATTTTCACTGAGCTCATCACAACTCCAAACTGTTCAGGTTCGCAGAGGTCATCATATTCATTCTTCAGCTCTGCTAGTTCATTGAGTATCTCTTCTCAGTTTTTTGTTTTACAAGAATCTTGTTTTACAAGATTCAGAATTAAGGGCTCACTCAACATGTCTTCATTAATCTCCAGAATAACATTTTTTATTTCTTCATATGGCATACCATACTATCCTAGGAAGATAGAAAGATTCTGTGCTGTTTTGAGATCCAAAATGCTCAACTCTTTCACTTTCTTCTTTGCAAGTATGGTTTTCTTTTCTTCTAAAGCTTCTGTACTATTAAACACATATAAATACTTCGACAACTGTGGGTAATGCAAGAAAGAAAAAGAGAAAAGAAATAATTGTTGAACAAGAAAAAAGTAGCAGACCCAATATGACTTAAAGAGAAAATGAATAAAACAAACAAACAAAAAAAAAACAAGTAAATAGTTTCAATAATCTACAAAGGAAAAGCTACTGACATGTTCATATTTTAGCAATGCCTACAGCTATGTACTTATTTCCCAGGGACTAAGAATGTATTGATGTAGCCAGCCCTTTCATTGAGACACCAAAACCGTAGGGGAGTTGCTCAGAACTTTAAGAAATTCACTTTAAAAATAGTTTATTCATTTAGCAAATAGGTTCTTAGAAACAGCCTTTTATGAGGCAGCCATATACTGTAAGGAACAGCAGGAATCTAGATAAATGATACAGTCAAAAGACAGAATATGTACGAATGCCTGTCAGAAAGTATTATAACCTAGATTTATGTCTATCTTCTAAAAGGAGTGCAGAAAACACTTTTTAAAATAAAAATAAAAACTGTCTAGATAAAAGGACTATATTGTTAAGGAAAGGTTTGTTTTCACTTGAAAACATCAATTTTAGTGTCTATCTATAACTTACTAAACTGTTGAGTAATACACTTTGTGTCATCTGTCTTAGACATGGCATGGTAAATATTTTATGACTTTAAAATTTCACTATGATTACAGGTGTATGTGTCTAATGTTTCAAAGCAGAAGAATAAAAAATGGTTACTTCAGTCAATAGCTAATTCTAAGTCTCTCACAATAGAAGCAAGACTAAGCTTTCCTCAGGATGTAAGAAGAGCCTCCTGGGTCTTGGTCTCCTAATCTCCTGGTGCCATAAAAATGGCATAGAATTCCTTTTTAAAAAGTAACTTTGTTTTGCATTGGGGTATAGCTGATTAACAATGGTGTGATAGTTTCAGGTGAACAGCGAAGTAACTCACCCATACATATACATGTATCCATTCTCCCTGAAACTTCCCTTCCATCCAGAGCTGCCACATAACATTGAGCAGAGTCCTGTGTGGTATACAGTAGGTCTTTATTGGTTAAAATTAGCATAGAATTCTTAGTTCAGAAAAGAAGTTCGTATTTGTATTAGACAATGACAAACCTCGTCTCATTCCTGTAAATAGGTTAATAGGTTGGGAAAGCATTGGACTCATCATCAAACCAAAAGTTATATGTGAGAAATGGTATTCCTCTTACTCTTAACAGCTATAGTTCGGAACTAAAGAACCTAATTCTTTAGAACATCATTTCTAGTCTCCTGGGCATGTGGTAATCCAGATAAACTTGCAGCATATGGTAGACGAAGAGGAGTGTTAAGGATTAGACTGAAAACCTTAGAGACGGCCAGATGACTGATGCCTCCAAAAGCCAAGACACAGATCTGCCCTTTATTCTGTGGTCCAAATAGAAATTATCTAGACATACTGTAACATAAGATGTTTTCTTTATCCCCTGATACAAGAGTTAAAGTGAGCAGTTTATTCTGAGAGATAACTACAAGGAGATAAAACCCAGGTGGATTCAGTGCCCCCTCACAGCAGCTGTCAGTCTATAAGAACTGATTTCAGCATGTTCCCCATCAGGAGAGTAGTGGGTAGTGATACACCCACTAGGGGTGCCTGGTGAGAGAACCATGCTTTTTACAGAAATGAAGAAGTGAGAAGGAAGGATATGTTCTCTCTGGTTCTTGATTATGCACACCATATTTGACAGGTGCCAGGAAAGCACAAAGATTGAAGGTATGAACTTTGGAATCACATCCTCCCTGATTTACAACCCACTGCTCCATTTACTAACTGTGCATACTTACCCTCTCTTTGCTTCAGCTTCCTTTATTTATAAGAGGATTTCACATGAGGTGGGTAGGAGTTAAGGAGATGACCCATGCAGCACCCTTTACCACTTAACTCCACTCTCTGAACATAAATTCTCAATTCATATTATGAATGTACAACAGCTGGCTGACAACTCATTTTGAATGTTTTCATTGATCCTGCAGTATTGGCAAACAAAAGTATATTTCAAAATGGAGAATTCTGTATAGGGGTTTTATCTGTGGGGCTAATGATAAATTGCCAAAGGACAGAAGCTTCTTACACTCACTCAAAATGACCACTGAACTGCTTATGGGCAAGATAATGCCTCATAGCACTATGGTTTTCAGGAACCCTGCTCTTCCAAGCAGAAATATCTGTACTAATTTCCCATATATTTTATGAACTTCATCCAGCATGTGATAGTTAAAATATTCCTGTCATTTTAAACTTAATGTCTTAAAATATGCATGAATCAAAAAATGCTGGGTTTGCATTGACTTGACCACAACCACCTTAGGAAAAACTATAGCTAACTCCCTCTTGGAAATTACTGCATTTTGCTCAGACTGGCAGCACAGGAGCTTATACTTCACTTTCTCCAAGAAACTAGTTGAATGCTGACACCCGGGTCCTCACTGTGATGGTTTCTGGGACACCCTGGACCATCCCAAAGATGCAAGCCTGCACCGCTCAACAGCTTCTCACAATGGAGAAGGGGAGTGAAGAGCACAGGCATCTCACTCAGGCAAACAAGGCCTCAACAGATGAGGTCAGTAAACAGCCACAGTGAAATTCAAAATCAGAGAACTATTATTAAAGTGGGATCCACGCTGAACTCAGGTCAAGATGGCAGAGCAGAAGGATGTATAAATCACCCCTAACCCCCAGGAACGTATCAAATACACAGCTACATGTAGAAAAATACTCACTGAAAACTAGCTGGTGATTGGGAGAAATACTTCCTGCACAACCAAGGCTGTAAGAAAGGTCCGTATGCAAAAAGGAAACAGAAGCCATCAGTTCAGGACCCATTCCCCTGGGAGAGGACTTGGAGGAAAAGGGAAACTGTGTGACTGGACATCTTCCCTGGGGAGTGAGTAGTTTCAGTCACATATTGGGCATGTAGCCCAGGGGTCCAAAGAAGGAAAGATAAGTCCCCTTGGCTGGTTGGAGGGCTATGGGACTAGCAGGAGGCCTAAGAAAAGCCTGGACTCTTTTCATGAGGAATGCATGAACATTTACTTGCTTCATGGGCAGTGCATGGAGGGCACATTGAAATCACATAGGTGGCTGACTGGTATCCCACACTACTCTTAGCCCCAACAAACACCATAGCCTGAGCTGAGCAAATACTCCCGCCCTGCTTGCCTCAGCTCGCTTCACCCTGAGTGAAAGTTGTTGCGACCAAGGAAAGCCTGGCTATGAGACACTGATGCAGCTCAAACCCAAAGAGGCAACTGAGCAGGGAGGGGCATCACGTGCTGGTGCTTACACAGGTGGCACATCAGAGATAGTCCAGAACACCAACAGCAGCCAGAGAGCATCAGTGTCACAGCCCACACCCTGGGCTTTGCCGAGTGCCCATGCTGGCACTACTCTTGGTTGAGGGTGTAGTGCTCAGAAGGGAGAGANATCACGTGCTGGTGCTTACACAGGTGGCACATCAGAGATAGTCCAGAATACCAACAGCAGCCAGAGAGCATCAGTGTCACAGCCCACACCCTGGGCTTTGCCGAGTGCCCATGCTGGCACTACTCTTGGTTGAGGGTGTAGTGCTCAGAAGGGAGAGAGTGCACACTTGAAAGAAACTGAACAGACTCGAATCCAACCAAGGGCCTTCTGCTACAGTAACTTGGAACCTGACACTGCCCTTGATAGAGTGATGACAGCCACTGAACATAGGTGAAGCTCTGGCTCACATCTGGCTCTGGCCCTAGACTCGCCACCTCCAATCAAGGTGACAGCTGACAGCACACCCTGAAGAAAGATGCAACTTGAGAAGTTAAAGTGGATTATCGTGTCTGACTCTTTGCGACTGTATAGTCCATGGGATTCTCCAGACCAGAATACTGGAATCCGTAGCCTTTCCCTTCTCCAGGGGCTCTTCACAACCCAGGGGTTGAACCCAGTTTTCCTGCATTGTAGGCAGATTCTTTACTAGCTGAGACATGAGGGAAGCCCAAGATGCAACTTGCATTCTCATAAAATCCAACACTCCCACTAAAGCCACTGGGGACAGGCAGACACTATGTTTCAAATAATGTACTCTAAAAGAACAATAGGAAACTGTTTCACATAGGAATAAACTTAAGTAAGGAAGTAAAAGACCTAACTCTGAAAACTGTAAAACATTAAAGAAGGAATATGAAAATGAAACAAAGAAATGGAAAGATAACCCATTGTCTTGAATGGGAAAAATTAAAATTGCTAAAACGTCTGCACTACCCAAAGCAATCACTGCAGTTGGAGACTGCAGCCATGAAATTAAGACACTTGTTCCTTGGAAAAAAAGCTATGACCAACCTAGACAGCATATTAAAAAACAGAGACATTACTTTGTCTGTCTAGTCAAAGCTATGTAATAGCTTTCCAGTAGTCATGTATGGATGTGAAAGTCGGACTATAAAGAAAGCTGAGCACTGAAGAATTGATGCTTTTGAACTGTGATGTTGGAAAAGACTCTTGAGAGTCCCTTGGACAGCAAGGAGATCCAACCAGTCCATCCTAAAAGAAATCAGTCCTGAATATTCTTTGGAAGGACTTATGCAGAAGCTGAAACTTCAATACTTTGGCCACATGATGTGAAGAACTGACTCATCTGAAAAGACCCTGATGCTGGGAAAGATTGAAGGTGGGAGGAGAAGCAGATTACAGAGGATAAGATGGTTGGATGGCACCACCAACTCAATGGCTATAAGTTTGAGCAAACTCTGGGAGTTGGTGATGGACAGGGAATCCTGGTGGGCTGCAGTCCATGGGGGTCGCAAAGAGTCACATACAACTGAATGACTGAACTGAACTATCAAAATTTCCATGACATTTTTCACTGAACTAGAATAATTTAAATATTATATGGACCAACAAAACTTCCCGAATTGCCAATGCAATCTTTAGAAAAAAACAAAGCTGGACATGTAAATTTTCTTGAATTCAGACAACATTAAAAATCTAGCATGGAACTAGCACAAGACCAATCAATGGAACAGAACAGAGAGCCTGGAAATAAATCCACACATTTATGGGCAATTAGTTGATGACAAAGGAGGCAAGAATATAAAATGGGCAAAAACAGTCTCTTGAATAAGTAGTGCCAGGAAAACTGGACAGCTACATATAAAAAAATGAAATTAGAACATCTTCTCACACCATATAGAAAAATAAACTGAAAATTTATTAAAGACCTTAATGTAAGACCTGAAACCATAAATCTCCTGGGAAAAAAGCAGAGGCAGAACACATTTTTACATATACCAATATTTTTGGATCAAAAGAGAGAGGCATAAAACTGAAACAAAAAAATGAGGCCTAATAAAATCTGTTTTGCAGTGAAAAAAAAAAAAACCCACTAGTGAAATAAAAAGGCAATGTATTGAACAGGAGAAAATATTTGCAAATAAAGCAGGCTAAGCAATGAAGAGCTATACAAAATAGACAGAATATACAGAAGAACTAAACAAAAAATATTTTAATGACCCAGATAACCGTGATGGAGTGATCACTCAACTAGAACCAAACATCTTGGAATGTGAAGTCAAGTGAACCTTAGGAAGCATTACTATGAACAAACCTAGTGGAGGTGATGGAATTCCAGTTGAGCTATTTCATATACTAAAAGATGATGCTGTGAAAGTGCTGCACTCAATATGCCAGTAGCTGTGGGAAACTAAGCAGTAGCCACAGGACTGGAAAAGATCAGTTTTCATTCCAATGTCAAAGAAAGGCAATGCCAAAGAATGCTCAAACTACCACACAATTGCACTCATCTCACATGCTAGNCCTAGTGGAGGTGATGGAATTCCAGTTGAGCTATTTCATATACTAAAAGATGATGCTGTGAAAGTGCTACACTCAATATGCCAGTAGCTGTGGGAAACTAAGCAGTAGCCACAGGACTGGAAAAGATCAGTTTTCATTCCAATGTCAAAGAAAGGCAATGCCAAAGAATGCTCAAACTACCACACAATTGCACTCATCTCACATGCTAACAAAGTTCTCCAACTGAGGCTTCAACAGTATGTGTACCAAGAATTTTCAGATGTTCAAACTGCATTTAAAAAAGGCAGAGGAACCAGAGATCGAATTGTCTACATCCATTATATCACAGAAAAAGCAAGAGAGTTCTAGAAAAATATCTACTTCTGCTTTATTGACTATGCTAAAGTCTTTGACTGTTGGATCACAAAAAATAAAAAAGGAAAAATCTTAAAGAGAGGGAATAACAGACTACTTTACCTGCCTCCTGAGAAATCTGTATGCAGGTCAAAAAGCAACAGTTAGAACTGGACATGGAACTACGGACTGGTCCAAAATTGGGAAAGGAGCATGTCAAGGCTGTGTCACCCTGCTTATTTAACTTATATGCAAATTACATCATGCAAAATGCTGGGCAGAATGAAGCATAAGCTGGACTCAAGATTGCTTGGAGAAATATCAATAACCTCACATATGCAGATGACACCACCAGAAAGAGAAGAGGAACTAAAGAACCTCTTGATGAAAGTGAAAGTGAAAAAGCTGGCCTAAAACTCAACATTCAAAAACCTAAGATCATGACATGTGGTCCCATCACCTTATAGTAAATATATGAAGAAACAATAGAAACAGTGACAGACTTTATTTTTTTGAGCTCCAAAATCAATGCAGATGGTGATTGCAGCCATGAAATTAAAAGATGCTTGCTCCTTGCAAGAATAGCTATGACTAGCCTAGACAATATATTAAAAAGCAGAGACATTACTTTGCTGACAAAGATCTGTCTATTCAAAGCTATAGTTTCCCCAGTAGTCATGTATGGATGTGAGAGTTGGACTATAAAGAAAGCTGAGTGCCAAAGAATTGATGCTTTTGAACTGTGGTGTTGAAGAAGACTCTTGAGAGTCCCTTGGACAGCAAGGAGATGAAACCAGTCAATCTTCGAGGAGATCAGTCATGAAATATTCATTGAAAAGGCTGATGATTGCTGAAGTTCCAATACTTTGGCAATCTGACATGAAGAACTCACTCTTTGGAAAAGACCCTGATGTTAGGAAAGATTGAAGGTGGGAGGAGACAGGGATGCCAGAGGATGAGATGGTTGCATGACATTACTGACTCAATGGACAGGAGTCTGAGTAAACTCTGGGATTTAGTGATAGACAGGGAAGCCTGGCACATTGCAGTCCATGGGGTGGCAAAGAGTTGCACACGGCTGAATGACTGAACTGAACTGACTCAAGCATCAAATAATTGATGCTTCTGAATTGTGGTGCTGGAGAAGCTTCTTAAGAGACCCTTGGACAACAAGCAGATCAAATCAGTTAATACTAAAGGAAATCAGATTCGTTCAGTTCAGTCGTGTCCGACTCTTTGTGACCCCATGAATCACAGTATGACAAGCCTCCCTGTCCATTACCAACTCCCAGAATACACCCAAACCCATGCCCATTGAGTCGGTGATGCCATCCAACCATTCATCCCCTGTCATCCCCTTCTCCTCCTGCCTTCAATCAATCCCAGCATCAGGGTCTTTTCAAATGAGTCAGCTCTTCACATCAGGTAGACAAAGTATTGGAGTTTCAGCTTCAATATCAGTCCTTCCGATGAACACCCAGGATTGATCTCCTTTAGGATGGACTGGTTGGATCTCCTTGCTGTCCAAGGGACTCTCAAGAGTCTTCTTCAACA
>SJYX01000293.1:44467-77218 GCA_006410675.1 Oreotragus oreotragus | reverse complement strand
GTCCATACCATTTTTGTCCTTTATTGAGCCTATCTTTGCATGAAATGTTCCCTTGCTATCTCTAATTTTCTTGAAGAGATCTCTGCTGATGCTACTAAGTCACTTCAGTCATGTCCGACTCTGTGCAACCCCAGAGATGGCAACCAACCAGACTCCCCCATCCCTGGGATTCTCCAGGCAAGAACACTGGAGTGGGTTGCCATTTCCTTCTCTAGTCTTTCCCATTCTATTGTTTCCCTCTATTTCTTTCCATTGATCGTTGAGGAAGGCTTTCTTATCTCTCGTTGCTATTCTTTGGACCTCTGCATTCAGATGGACATCAATTCAAATTCAAAAGGAAATCAACCTGAATATTCATTAGAAGGACTGATGCTGAAGCTAAAGCTCCAATATTTTGGCCACGTGATGCAAATAGATGACTCACTGGGAAAGATCCTGATAAGGGGATAGATTGCAGGCAAAAGAAGAATGGGATGGCAGACTATGAGATAGGGTTTTATACCATCACCAACTCAATGGACATAAATCTGAATAAACTTTGGGAGATAGTGGAGGACAGAGGAGCCTGGGTGCTGCAGGCCTTGGGGTTGTAAACAGATATACATGTCTTAGTGACTAAACAACCACAACCTACAAATATTATCAATAAGGAGTTAATATCCAAAATATATAAGAATCTCATATAACTCAATATTAACAGCAAACTCAATTAAAATGGGCAGAAGACATAGCCCTTTTTCCAAAGAAGACATACAAATGGTCAACAGATATATGAAAATATTCACTGTTTCTAACCACACTAATAAACATTACCAGAACATCTGAAATAAGACTATTGACTCTAAACAAGACACTGTATCCTCTAACCAGCTTCAGAAACATGGTAATAAGTTCTGAGATGATGAGCTAATTATTGCTCACAGGTAATTCACTCATAAATTTATACCAAATTAATCTGTACCCAACAGTAATAATAATTTGATTATAAATTGACCATCCTTCATTATTTTAGTCCTGATTAGAGCAACTTGGTTGGTTTCTCTTTCAAATTGGAGAGGTGAACAGAGATAAACTGCCACACAAAACCATATTTTAGAGGGTAGTCTACTAGAACTTCTAGGGACTCAAGAAGCCCATTAAGCTTAAACATTCAATGCAATAGCTAAAGTTTTAAATTTTATTTATTGTTTGTTCTGGATAAATATGTATTTTAAATAACTAAAATCCAGACTCTTCACCCTTTCTTGAAATGGTTTATCCCTCCCTGCCCTTCAGGGGGCCAGTTGCCTTGCTCTGTTTTCATTCACCACACTCATCAATTATACTTAATTATTCCTGTGATAATAATTCCATGAACACAGCTGTTTCAATTTTCTACTAAAGAGGTATTCCTCTTGGCAAAAAAATGTTTCACAGAATTCAGAATATCCAAGATGATTTGTTTTGAGCTTACATTTGAGGGAAGTTTGGCATCACTCTAGTAAAGACTCTCAAAGCGTTGTGATAGGCAGAGTCTGGCCATTTGCAACTGGAGAGGAGGAATGCTATGAAAAGTACAGTGAATTCAAACCAAATGTCTAAAGTGGAATAGTTGCACGATCTTGGAAAAGGCATGTCACCTCCTATGAAGTTACATGAAAACACAATATTTCAAACTATTGTATGCTGTCATACTTTTGCATATAATTATCACTTTTTAGAGAATGCTTTTCTCCCTCTTGACAATGTCTTCCTGGTAAAATTGTCTTCTTTATATTTCAGCTCAAGCATTACTGCACAAATATATACTATTCCTTTATTTCCCCACTAGAGTTGACTGGAAACATAAGATCCTTAATGATAATAATGGCAACTTCTAACACTCATTAGTACCTTGCATGTAAGATGATACAGTATTAACAGAATTAGTTTATCATATTCTAATTATTTGTCCACATTCTTGAATGTCCTATTAGGTGCAGATTTCTAATAGACAAGAAATGCATTCCTCAAATATGTATATGCAATATATAGCACAGTGATAACACACAGGGTGACCTTATGGACTGCAACTAACACTCATTAGTACCTTGCATGTAAGATGATACAGTATTAACAGAATCAGTTTATCATATTCTAATTATTTGTCCACATGCTTGAATGTCCTATTAGGTGCAGATTTCTAATAGACAAGAAATGCATTCCTCAAATATGAATATGCAATATATAGCACAGTGATAACACACAGGGTGACCTTATGGACTGCAACCCACAAGGTTCCTCTGTCCATGGGATTCTCCAGGCAAGAATACTGGAGTGGGTTGTCATGATCGCTTCCAGGGAATCTTCTCAACACAGGGATTGAAGCCATGATTCTTATGCCTTCTGCAATGGCAGGCAGGTTCTCTACCACTAGCACCACCGGGAAGCCAATAACACATAGTAGATACTCAATAATATGTGAATATGTTTCTATCAAAAAGTAAAATAAGAATAATGGTTCTTATGGCTCCCATTTCACAGAACTGGTTTTTTGTTTTGCTTTTATAGTGGTGGAGTTTTTATTAGTCATAAATAAAACTTATAGACAAAATCCTCAAAGAATAAAAAATAATTAGATAATATAATCAACCAATGGGTTCTAATCCCTTTTATAGGATATTTTCCCCCAAATAGCAGAAAACAGATTTTTTTTAAGTGTGCATACAACGTTAAACAAGATAACCCTATCCTAGTTCATAAAACAAATCTTGACAATATAAAAGAATTGAAATCATACAAAGCATGTTACTTACCATATGGAATTAAAGAACTGGTTTTGAGTGTGTAATAAAATTATATGTCAATATTAAAGTCTGTCATGTCTGATGTACTATGCAAATATCAGAAATTATCATCTCTTATCTAGAAAAATCAAATCTATGTGAAAAACCTCATAGCTCCTTATTAAGTCTTTATGGAAATGACAAGCTTATTAAAACAGGAGCCTTTGTCCTGAAAAAAAAATATTAATTTAGTTGCAGAACAGAAAAAACTTGTTTTATCTAAGGTTAAATAGTGTAAAGAATGACTGTATTTGTCATGGAGTATAGATAGGGGCTTTCCCGGTGGATCAGACAGTAAACAGTCTGCCTGCAATTCTGGAGACCTGGGTTCGATCCCTGGGTTGGGAAGATCCCCTGGAGGAGGGCATGGCAACCCACTCTAGTATTCTTGCCTGGAGAATNGAGACACAGTCCACGTGGTTGGCTGAGGGGAAGCGCTGGGAGAGGACTGGGGAGGGCAGGGAGGGAAGGAGGAGGTGAGAGGGCACCTGCGGAGCCAGAGCAGGTGAGGGCAGGTGGGCCTGACTCTCCCAACTCACCTGCAGGTGCTTCAGGTCCCGGGTCCTGGGGAACAGGCGGGCACTGCAGTCCCAGTCCTTCTGCAAGAGCGAGTCTTCCTAGAGAGCAAGGGCAAGGTCGGGTCACAGCGGGAGGGACGGAGGGGGGACCCCAGGGAGACCGGAGGATGGCCAGCAACAGAGGAGGGGAGGGTCACTTCCCAAAGGATGGTGGAGGCTCATCCAGTGCAGGACAGAGGATCGCCCAGTGCGGGGAGGGGGCAGGTCAGCCCCGTGGAGGGGGGCAGGCCCGCCTGCAGCCCAGGTAGTCTAGAAGCCCACAGGAGGGGCTGGGGGCTCACCCACTGCAGGAGGGGTGGGGAGACTCACAAAGGCATCCCTGGCCGTCTTGAAGGCCTGCAGCTCTTGAGGGGACAGAGACTTGAACTGGGCCATGTGGCAGCCCCTGGCAGGTGGGAGGGCCCTGGGGGCAGAGGGCACAGGAACTGCTCCTGTCCTGCTCAGCACCTCGGTCGTCAGCATCAGCACCAGCACCAGCGTGCAGCCCGGGGCCATGTCTGGTTAAGGAGGATAGAAAGGGGAGGGGAGGGAGGGCGTCAGGGAGTGAGGGTGCAGGCTCTGGGGAGGTGAGGGTCCCAGACAAAGATGCGGGGGCTCACCCAGCTTCATTCCTGCTCTCTGGTCTCTGTCAGAAGGGGGGATCAAGTGTCCACTCGGAGGCTGTTGCCTGGGATCTCAGTCTTGTCTGGCGTCTCTGACTTCAGCCTCCTCTTCTGGATCTCGGCTCGTTGCTCCGTTCGTGTCTCTGAACTTCCAGCTCCGTCTGGTCTGAGGTGTAACTGCTGCCTGAGCTCCATGGTGCAGCTTTTAGCCTGTGCAGCCGGGCAATCCCAGCTGATGTAGGAAAAGTGAAAACACAGCTACAGCCTAACACTGGAAAGCCCAGAGCAGGGCGGAGCCAGTGAGCCAGGTGAGCAACTGAGTGAAAGAGAAACTGACATTGATTGGTGCTCACCTCCGAGGAAGTGAATAATGAAGACAAAATCAGGACTGGAGTAGCTTCAGCCCCACAAGGGCAGGTCTCCTGCAGAGACCAGGCTGATTTAGGACTGGATGGGGAGGGGACAGAGGGAATTTCTTTTTTGCAGATGCCCCAGTGCGGGGAATAGAAGGAAAAGGCACTTGTAGAAGGTGTTACCTTGAACAACATGGACCTTCCAAGAGGGAGGCTGTTCAGAGGATGAGAGAAGATCCAGGGGTGCTGTTGAGGGTGGGGAGAGGGGGTCAGAAAGGCAAAAACACTCTAGAACTAAGAGAGGAGACCAGCTCCTCCCACCTACGGATAGTGACAGAATGGAGGAGGGGTGGCGTCTGCACTAACCTGTTCTCTGATTGTCAGGCACAGAGGGACCCAGGAATAGGAGGATCTGCTATGAAATTGGGGTCTGACTAAGACTTCAGAGAAATCAGATGGGTTTAAGAAAAATCCCTTCATTCACTAAGTATTTACTCCCCACTTTGGGTCAGACTCTTTTTAAGGTGCCAAGAAAACAGGATCGAAAAAAATGAAAGACATAAAATAACCCTTCACAGAGCCATTTCCAAGAAAAAGGTACCAGAGAGTATGGGATGGGGGGGGTTAGGCATGTGGGATGTATTATGTTAGATAACATCAGATAATGGAAAATGAAAGAAATGAGCCAGGGTCCAGAGCAGAATGGAAAAGAAAGTTGCACTAAATAAGGTAATGAAATGACACTTGAGGGCAGCCCTAAAGGAAGTGAGGGAGGGAGCTCTGTGGAGATCTGAGAGGGAGCCTTCTAAGAAAAGGGAACAGTCAGTGCAAAAGGAAAAGAGAGAGAACCTCCTCCTTTTGTGAGCCTGTCCATGTCTCTGCTGCAATGTGGTCTTGAATACTCGTGATAGCACCAAAGACATCCATGCGTACCTACATTTCAAATACAGAAGATATTGAAGGGACTCGGAGAGGTTAAGAAAGTTGTTCAAGGTCACACAGCAAATAACTAGTGAGGGCAGGATGTGAACTGAGTTTTGTCTGACAGCAGACAAGTAACTACTGCACTCAACAGCTCCAGTGTGGCTAGATCTGGACTTAAAGGGAATGGACTTCTCCAACAGAAAGAGTGGAGTCCTGGAGAGGGTAGACCACAGTCCCCATCTGGGAATATCTATGAGCTCCAATGCATAATCATGTTTCCAAAGCAACCACAAGGATGTGCCTTGAGCACCTACAAGTGTTCTGGTCAGATTTTGCAAATTGCATGCACCTTATATCAAGGGAAACGATCAGGGTCAGCGTTTGCTTTTAGGGCTTCCCTGGTGGTTCAGAGGGTAAAGCGTCTGCCTGCAATGCAGGAGACCTGGGTTCGATCCCTGGGTCAGGAAGATCCCCTGGAGAAGGCAATGGCACCCCACTCCAGTACGCTTGCCTGGAAAATCCCATGGGTGGAGGAGCCTGGTAGGCTGCAGTCCATGGGGTCCTGAAGAGTCAGACACGACTGAGCAACTTCACTTTCACTTTTCACTTTCATGCACTGGAGAAGGAAATGGCAACCCACTCCAGTGTTCTTGCCTGGAGAATCCCAGGGATGGGGGAGCCTGGTGGGCTGCTGTCTGGGGTCGCACAGAGTTGGACACAACTGGAGCGACTTAGCAGCAGCAGCAACAGCATATCAGGGAAAAAGATATCCCTACAACAATGAATTGTGAAAATTGACTGTTTATCTGAAAATTCCTAAATACTGTTTCTCTTAGAAAGTAAGTTCAGGGGAGTGGTTAGGAGCATTGGAGCTGGAGGAAAATATTCTGGGTTCAAACCTGGTTCTGATCACTACCTATGTGACCCTGGGAAACAGTCTTTGCACTTGGCTACAACGGTTGCCCATCCATAGGTCAGGACAAATTAAAGAAGTACAGTTTTTGTGCATTTATGTGTGTGGTGATTTAATGAAGACCAGTTATTAAGGCCATTCTGTGACTTCAGCTGGAAGCTTCAGAAACATTATCTCAATGTATATTACTCCCTGCAATGGAAGTGTAATAATGCCATGACATAGATGAAAAAACTGAGGCTCAAAGAGAAGCAATTTGTCCAGACACACAGCTATGAAGTGTGTGTGGAACAGACACTTTTGTGCAGGGACAGAACCAAAACTCAAGTCACTTGATTTCCCTGTCTCAGCATTTTGTGATCAACAGCCCCCCTCACAATGATCACAGGAGAAATAACCAACAGAAATGCAAAAAAAAAAAAAAAATTTAATAATTGGCAATAAATTGACAACAGAAAACAGAATAGCAAACATACACAGAAACTTTATTAATACACACAAGTTACAGAATTAAAAGAAAAAAAAATGCTTCTCAGGACGTTTGGCCCCTTCACTACCCAGTCCCTCAGAGAATGTGGCCTCCCCAGGGGGGAGCTTCAAGAGTCACAGATTCATGGACTCTCAGGGTGACCACTGAAGGTTCAAAACTGGGATTGGAACCTGTCATGAGACAGGGATTCCTGTAACTACAGAAGTAGAAACTGGTCCAAGAGTCACAGATTTATGGACTCTCAAGGTGATCACTGAAGGTTCAAAGCTGGGATTGGAACCTGTCATGAGACAGGGATTCCTGTAACTACAGAAGGAGAAACCGGTCCATGGTCCGTGGTGGTTGTTAGCGACCAAGGCAGAACGGCGGACTCCAGTCTTTTCCTGGGAGGTTCTTAGGGCAACGCATCCCACGGGAATACCGCTGGTTCCCGGGGACCCTTCCTGGTCTTTGGGAAAAGGGCGCCTCAGGCACCAGCGCACACGGGCGGAGGCTGAGACCCCCTGGTTCAGTGAGACCACGGAGGAGGGCGGCGCCCGCAGCCAGGCGCTCTGAGCGCTCCGGGTCCAGACCGAGCGGCGGCGGCATCACAGACAAGGTCCCGCGTGCGCCACCAGCCGCAGGTCCCACGCGAGCAGGCGCAGGAGGTGGAAGATGACGGTGGCTTCGTGGCACCGAGGCGAGTCCTGCAGCCCGGGAAGGAGGCAGGGCGGGGCTGAGTCAGGACTCTGCTTCCCGTGAGACACCCCCACTCCAGACCCTCAGGGCTGCAAGCCGGGCCCCCGCCCCGTCTCCACCTCCCGCGGTCCTCCCTGCGGCCCAGCCGCGCTCGCGCCGGCTCCACTCACAGCTCGGCGAGTCTTGGGACGCCTCCCGGGCCGCCGCGGGGACCTGCTCCAGGAGCCTGGCCCGGCCAGCTCGAGCTGGAGCGGGGAAGGAGGTCAGCGAAGGCGGTGGAGACCCGAGCCTCCCGTCCCCTCCCCGCTGACTCGGGCCCTCTCCCTTCCGGCCGCAGAGCAAAGCCAGAGGCTGCGATTCGTGTCCGCGCCCGTTTCCAGGCTCAGTGGGTCAGCTTCGCAGAGCGGGTCGTGGCTGAGACCAGGGGCGCAGAGCGAGCCGGGAGCGGCGCGGGGCCAGGCCGCCGAGCACTCACGCAGGCCGCCACGTCCCGCCCGGCGGCCGCCAGCAGCTCCAGGGTCTGCCCGACGCCGGGGAAGAGCTCGGGGCTCGGCAGGCTGCTCAGCACGGCCTGGGCGTCGGCGAGGTCGCGGGCCACCCGGCGCAGCATCGCACAGGACTGCGGGGACCGGGCTGGAGTTACACGGGGCGGCGCCCGAGCCGCCCTCCACCACGCACACAGCCCCGCCCGCCTAGGCCTCACCGACGGCCGGGGAGGGTTCCTCTTCGGGCGGATCGAGCAGTTTTGGGGCCCCCAGCTCAGCGTCTCTTCTTCCTGCGGGACAAGAGCTGGGGTGACGCAGGGCCTTCTGGCCAGGGTCCCTGGAGCACTGGGACGTCGAGGATTCCTGGACGTGGATCAGGACTGGTCNGACGGCCGGGGAGGGTTCCTCTTCGGGCGGATCGAGCAGTTTTGGGGCCCCCAGCTCAGCGTCTCTTCTTCCTGCGGGACAAGAGCTGGGGTGACGCAGGGCCTCCTGGCCAGGGCCCCTGGAGCACTGGGACGTCGAGGATTCCTGGACGTGGATCAGGACTGGTCGGGACGGTGGTGTTTCTCGTGTCCCGAACCAGGCTGCGCTCTGATAAGTGTGCGGAGCTTCTAAAGCTTCCGCCTTCCGGTGCGGAGCCGGCGCCTCGACGTGGAGCTAAGTCCGCCTGGAGGGGGCGCCCCTCTGTGACCCTCACCAAGGCCGTATGTGAGCCGACCACGGGACACCCGAGAAGACGTCAGAGTCACAGTTGTGGACCCTGAAATCAGAGGTGTGCCTGCTGGACGCTAGAACATGAGCGCCCCTCTGGCCAAAGACTGGTGTCTCTGAGCCTGGAGGGCCCAGGGCCGGAGGGTCCGTGGGGGGACCAGGGCCTCTGAGCATCACTCACATAGTGGGCCCACAGTGCCTTGACAGCCAGCAGCGCCCGGGGGTCCAAGAAGCGATAATGTGAGAGGAGGCAGTGCAGGGCTCACCAAAATCCACAGCCCGACGACCACTGCGGCTGTGCCACTCCACCCCATCTCTGCTCCTGCTGGAGGCGACAGATGTCAGGGAGCCCAAAGAGAAGGCCCTGAGTCCAAGCCCCTGCCTCTGGTTAGACTAACACAAGGACTGTCACTCACAGCGTGGACGCTGATCACACCCAGGGGAAGAGACAAGGGGGGTCCTGACACCCTTCCTCCCCTCAGCCTCTCTCCCCTCACTCCTCACCTGCACTGTGGCTTGAGTGCCTGGCACTGCAGCAGGGCCTGTCTTCCACTGGCCTCTGAGTGGTGTCCAGAGTGGTGCCCACCTAGGTCGGCGGTGCCTGCACCCTCCATGGTGGCTTTTAAGTGTTTCAGCTGGGACCAGTGAGCAATCGGGCTTCCCCGGTGCAGGGTAAGCTTTCCCAACGTCAGTGCTGGCCAGTGGCCAGTGTTCATGGACTACCCACCTTGGGCCAGTGCCAGCGATGACTCTGCCTGACCCTCACTTCTGAGCCGATTGCTACTGTTTGCTTTCTGGACTCCGAATTTTCTGTGTGTTGATCTTTCTTTTGCTCTCTAGTGATGAACTGAAAACACACCATTGCCTTCCATTGGAAGCAGCAAGTTTGGCAGAGGTACCAATACAAGTGCCTGCCCTCCAGGCGCTCACACTAGGGTTTCTAATGCTTGCTCTTCCAGCACGCTCTTTTGTCATTACATCCTGTCTTCTCTCCCTGTCTTTTTCTTTCTCTTTCCTTGCACAAATATCCCACCCTTCTCTTTTTCGGCCTTTTTCCTCATCTGGGTCTTAGAAAAATTCTGTCTTTCCTAGAGTATTATTACGTGTGCGTGCATGTTAAGTTGCTTCAATCGTGTCTGACTGTTTGTGATTGCACGGACTGTAGTCTGCCTGGTTCCTCTGTCCATGGGATTCTTCATTCAGGAAGTGCTCAGCATGTATCAGCTATAATTACTGTTAACAATGGTTGAGAAAAACATGTCTGCAATTCCAATTTTCAACAGCAAGTGAACAATAGTTTTATAATTAGTAAATGAATAAATATCATTTAATAACACTCTAGTAAATGATATGTAGTACTTTACCAATTACCAACTAACAGGCTTAGTTGCTCTGCAGTATGTAGGATTTTCCCAGGCCAGGGATTGAACCCATGTCTCCTGCACTGGGAGACAGATTCTTTACCACTGAACCACCAGGGAAGCCCCGCATGTTTAGTTTTTTAAGAAATGACCAACCCTGTTTTCCAGAGGGACTGTACCATTTTGCATTTACACCAGCAATGAGTGATCAATTTCCTGTATCCTCTCTAGCATTTGATGTTATCACTATTTTTTTAGGCATTCTGATAGCCGTATAATGGTATCTCATTATGGTTTTAATTTGCGTCTCTCTAATGACGTGAGTCTGAGTGAACTCCGAGAGTTGGTGATAGACAGGGAGGCCTGGCGTGCTGCAATTCATGGGAAAAGAAAGAAAGAAAAAGAAAAGACACATGTACCACAGAGTTCACTGCAGAACTATTTACAAGAGCCAGGACATGAAAATAACCTAATTGTCCATGGACAGAGGAATAGACACAGAAGATGTAGAACATATATACAATGGAATATTACTCAGACACGACAAAGAACAAAATAATGCCAGTTGCAGCTACATGGATAGACCTAGCAATTATCTTTCTGATTCTGATTTACTTCATTCAGTATGACAAGCATCATATGATTTCACTTAAATGTGGAATCTAGGCTCAGACGGTGAAGAATCTGTCTGCAGTGCTCGAGACCTGGGTTCAATTCTTGGGTCAGGAAGATCCCCTGGAGAAGGAAATGGCCACCTACTCCAGTATTCTTACCTGGGAAATCCCATGGACAGAGGAGCCTGGCAGGCTACAGTCCATGAGATCACAGACTCAGACATGACTGAGCAACTAACGCATTAGTTCAGTTCAGTCGCTCAGGCATGTCTGACTCTTTGTGACCCCATGAACCGCAGCACCCCAGGCCTCCCTGTCCATCACCAACTAACATGGAACCTAAAAAAAAAAAAAAGGAGGATACAAATGCATTCATCTACAATATATAAATAGTTTACAGATGTAGAAAACAAACTTATAGTCACCAGGGGATAAAGAGAGAGGAATAAATTGGGAGACTTGGATTGGCATATACACACTACAAATAAGGACCTATTGTATAGCACAGGAAATGCTACTCTGTAATGGCCTATATGGGACAATAATCTAAAACAGAGTAGATACATGTATATGTATACCTGATTCACTTTGCTATACACCTGACACTAACACTGTAAATCAACCACATTCCAATAAAAATAATTTTAATATGGTACACTAGAAAATATGCAGTTAGAAATCACAAGGCAATAAAAAATAATGAGGAACAAAATGATATGAGATGCATAGAAAGTAAACCCAAAATGTCAGAAATAACACCAATCATACAAATAACAACATTAAATTTGAATGGATTAAGCAATCCAATCCAAACACAGAGACTGTCAGATTTTTCTTTTAAATCCAAGAGTACACTTTATAAAAGAGACATTTTCAAAGACAAAAATGCATTGAACACAGGAGGATGAAAATAAAATATATGAAATGTGCACAGTAAACTTAAGAGCTGGAGTAGCAATATTATTAGACAAAGTACATTTAAAATGTGTCTCGAATTATAAAGCAACTATACTCCAATAAAAATTAATAAGAAATAAAAAAAAAGATTTGAAAAAAATGTGTCGAGACAAGGAACATATTTTATAATAATAAAATCATCAATCCATATGTAAGACAGCAATTATAAACAGATAAAGTCCTACCAGCAGAGCCTTAAAACATGTGAAACAAAATCTGACTGGGCTGAAGTGAGAAATTAAATTTTTTAATATTGTTTGAGATATCAATACCTACTTGCAATAATTCACAATCTAGTCAGAGTATCAGTAAGAAAGTGGAAGACTTGAACAACATTGTAAACTAGCAAGACCCAACAGATAACTGTAGAAAATTTTACCTGACAGCCACAGAAGGAATATTTTCACTAGCAAAGATAGGTGATATTTAACCCCTTAAAAATATCTATTGCTATCTGTGATGTATTTCCATACATAACCAATGTTTTAAAAAATCAGGTGGGAGGGAAGTTGAGCCAACTGAACTAAGAACATGGTTTGAATTTGCCCCACATTGTAAAAAGCTGTTGCCTTTCTGAAGACTCCCATACCTTCTGCCCTCATTTCTGCCTTCCTCAATGGTTATCAGTTTTTGAACCCTCGATCCTCAGGAAAAAAAAAAAAAATACACACACACACACAAACACACACACTAACAAGGGGCAGGTGGCCCACAAGAGTCTCTTACAGTCAAAAGAGCCAAACATTTTTTCCCCCCTCATCCTTTATATTGTGTCAATAGCAAAAATTCTAAATGAATATTCAGTTCAATGATTCAGATGTGTCCAGCTCTTTGTGACCCCATGGATTGCAGCACACCAGGCCTCCCCGTCCATCACCAACTCTCAGAGTTTACTCACACTCATAGCCATTGAGTCAGTGATGCCATGCAACCATCTCATCCTCTATCATCCTCTTCTCCTCCTGCCCTCATTCTTTTCCAGCATCAGGGTCTTTTCAGATGAGTCAGTTCTTTGTATTAGGTGGCCAAAGTATTGGAGTTTCAGCTTCAGCATCAGTCCTTCCAATGAATATTCAGGATTGATATCTTTTAGGATGAAATTCTAAATGAATATTCAGTTCAATGATTCAGATGTGTCCAGCTCTTTGTGACCCCATGGATTGCAGCACACCAGGCCTCCCCGTCCATCACCAACTCTCAGCGTTTACTCACACTCATAGCCATTGAGTCAGTGATGCCATGCAACCATCTCATCCTCTATCATCCTCTTCTCCTCCTGCCCTCATTCTTTTCCAGCATCAGGGTCTTTTCAGATGAGTCAGTTCTTCGTATTAGGTGGCCAAAGTATTGGAGTTTCAGCTTCAACATCAGTCCTTCCAATGAATATTCAGGATTGATATCTTTTAGGATGCACTGGTTGGATCTTCTTGCTGTCCAAGGGACTCTCAAGAGTCTTCTCCAACACCACAGTTCAAAAGCATCCATTCTTCAGCGCTCAGCTTTCTTTATAGTGCAACTCTCACATCCATACATGACCACTGGAAAAACCATAGCTTTGAATAGATAGACATTTGTTGGCAAAGTAATGTCTCTGCTATGTAATATGCTATCTAGGTTGGTCATAATTTTTCTTCCAAGGAGCAACCGTCTTTTAATTTCATGGCTGGAGCAACCGTCTTTTAATTTCTTGGCTGCAGTCACCATCTGCAGTGACTCTGGAGCCCCAAAAGATAAAGTCTGTCACTGTTTCCACTGTTTCCCCATCTATTTCCCATGAAGTGATGGGACCGGATGCCATGATCTTCATTTTCTGAATGTTGAGCTTTAAGGCAAATTTTTCACTTTCCTCTTTCACTTTCATTAAGAGGCTCTTTAGTTCTTATTCACTTTCTGCCATAAGGGTGTTGTCATCTGCGTATCTGAGGTTATTGATATTTCTCCCTTCAATCTTGATTCCAGTTTGTGCTTTCTCCAGCCCAGCATTTTTCGTGATGTACTCTGCATATAAGTTAAATAAGCAGAGTGACAATATACAACCTTGACATACTCCTTTTCCCATTTGGAACCAGTCTGTTGTTCCATGTCCAGTTCTAACTGTTGCTTCCTGACCTGCATACAGGTTTCTCAAGAGGCAGGTCAGGTGGTCTATTATATGTTTAAAAAGCATTAGATGCATTTTTTCAGGTCCTTTGGTAGTTGAATTCCAAATAGGGGAATCATTGTAAATGCTGCTTGCTTTGTACATATTAAGGTATTAGCTGCTCAGTTGTGTTTAACTCTTTGACACCCCGGGTCTATAGCCCTCCAGTTTCCTCTGTCCTTTGGGATTCTCCAGTAAAAATACTGTAGTGGGTAGCCATTCCTTTAGACTTTCTTATTCCTTACTCTACATCAATTGTAATTAAACACATGGAAATATATTCCTCCAGTTAGACTATAAACTCTGACAGAATAGAAACCTTCTCTTTTGTGTACTATCTTATTTCTGGTACATAGACTAGTACTTTGGAGAAGGCAATGGCAGCCCACTCCAGTACTCTTGCCTGGAAAATCCCATGGACAGAGGAGCCTGGTAGTGTGCAGTCCATGGGGTTGCACAGAGTCAGACACGACTGAGCGACTTCACTTTCACTTTTCACTTTCAGGCATTGAAGAAGGAAATGGCAACCCACTCCAGCGTTCTTGCCTGGAGAATCCCAGGGATGGGGGAGCCTGGCGGGCTGCTGTCTATGGGGTCGCAGAGTTGGACATGACAGAAGTGACTTAGCAAGAAAGCAAGACTAGTACCTGGTACCTAGTGGTGATGCTATACACTTTTGTCAGGTAAATGACTGTGTATGTTTTTGAAAATAGATTCATCATAATGAACTACCAGGCACTGAAAATAATCAAATGGAAACAGCTCTAATTCAGAGGTGTGTAGACAGATTTTCTAAACTATTAGAACTATTACCTCTTATCTACTCCAAGATAAAAAAGTTTCCATGTGAAAATTTGTTTGCTGCATTTTTAAATCAAATATGTTCTAAGAGTTTCACTAGTGCCTTCTTAACTGGCTCTGAATTTTGTAATAGCACTTGTTTAACACATATTCCTACATACACAAAACACAGCACTAACTAATGATCTAGTAGCTTCTATTTTCCAGGTCATTCTTTCCAGTTTACTCTTAGGCTTTCCCTGTATTCTCAGTGTGAAGAGACAGAGATAAAGAATGCATACAAATGCACACGTGCGTGTGCACACATACACACACACACACACATATTTGGAAATGCAAAAACATCTTTCCAAAGTGCAAAGTCTAAGCTGCAATGTACATCTTTGTTTAAATGTCTTTCCCCACAGGTAGTGCACTGTTAAATACTGCTTACATTAACACCTGAGAACCGACACTATAACAAATTGAGGTCCTCGTTTAACATTTTCCCCTTACAGAGCAAGTTTCTAATTGATGTTTAAATTCAAGTTTACTTTTGGATTACTAGAGTGAAGAGATTTCCTGGCATTAGACGGGTAGACAGAAATCATCAATCACTCAGGAGTTGCATCATTCAAAGTCACAAATAAATGGAACTAGTGCATAAAGAATCCACTGATTGCAGGTCTCTGCAATGAATGAAGGATGTGACTCCAGTTGAGAGAAAGGAAATGGTTCCTGAGGCACCACAGGAGAAAAACATTTAAATGCTGGCAGAAATGAAAGTAAATTTATTGTAATGATATCCTGAGAGTAAAACACAGGGGCTTGGGAAACATATAAGTCAGACTGTTGACTATTATCATCGTGTTAAGGTTAAGTTAGTAAAGTTTCTCATACATATTAGGGTAGACAGTGGAAGACACAAGGCAGAATCAGAAACAAATATTGTGTTCTCAACTTTTCTGAACAATCTGAGTTGAACACCAATTTCAGCAGTGGACATTAACATAATGGCTTACACTGAACTGTCAGGTTCAAGACCCCCAAAGCCCAACATGAAAGACCTCAAACAGGGAGAGTCAGGCTGGGTCCAGGTAGGGTGGGTGAACTGAACCATGTTTTGCCCCTACGTGAAGCCCTCCTTAACCACTCCCCACATGCCTATAGGCATCTCTTCTGAAGTCTAACTGTGAATTTCACTCACAAATTCCTGAGTTTCTGTAGCTTTGCATTAACTACAGTGAATAAAATACTAATCACTGGGAACTAATGAAGCTGAAACTTTATTCCTAAATTTGTATTTGTGTCATCTTGTTTAAAACAGAAAGTGCCTGATTCACACATTTTAGGCCCCACCAAACCTGGTTCTCTCCTGCCCTATTTTCACACAAAAGCTGTTCTCATAATAACTGCAGGGAGTATAAAAGTGCACACTGAGAGTGGCTCCTTGCCTTCCTTGTCCACATCCAGGCTCCCCACTCTCTGTAATGCCCTCAGAAAGGTCACAAGGAGAATATTAGATGCAAAGTCATCATTTTTCACTGCTTTTGCCTCTTTGAATATGGGAATTAGAAATACAAATGGTAGAATTCTCTGGAAAGAGTGTAAAAGGATTAATATCTTTGCAGCTCCATGAACTGAGATAGGATCTCAGAGTTTTATTCTTCAGGGGAAATAGAAAAATTAGATGAAGAAATTATTTAATTCTAAAAGCTGCAGAACAGCACACAGATGATTAACCAGCTAAGGTTACTAGGGTGGTCTTAAACAGGCAGTATAGCAAAACATACTCAATTATTGACCTTGACCCTACTTGTCAGCAAAAACTAAATCTGGAGATGGTTTTGATTTCCATTTAAAATAAATGGTTGATTTTTTTTTTTTAAAGCTAACAAATGTGTAAAACTACTGAGAACACTAAGATAGTAAACTGAAGGTAAAAACAATCAACTTTAAGTGAAGAGATGAGAGAAAATAGCTTCCTCAGTGCCTAGTGAGATGCTGTGGTCATTAATCCTGGGAGCAGAATATTTTCAAAACTCTTCAACATGTGAAAACCATGACTGTGAATTCAAGAGAGGTGCCTACTGCAGGCCAGTTATTGTTTCCAATATTATGAGTCTGTCACCCAACCCTCATCCCCACATTCACTCTCATTCACCTTAATCTGAGGTGCTCACTTACCAACTACCAACTTACTAAACAGTAATTTATATGATAGTAAACACTGGGCTGAAAAAGCATCTTGTATCTCTACCTTTCCCACACTCTCCATACACTTCTTTTCCCATGTTTTTGCATGTTTCTCTCCAAAATAATTTAGAATTTTTCCCACCTTTTTTCCTACTTTTGGAAAGAAAATGTGGAGCATTTGTGGCAAAATAGCTAGGTGTTCTATTCTTCTGTGCTCAAACATCCATTTCATTTAACAAGTATCTGTTGAGAATGAATTACCTGTAATCCCTTTTGTATTGTTTCATTAATGCAATATATATATAAAATGTTTAACTCTTTAATATTTTATGCTTTATTCTCCCAGCAAGATGAACCTTTTAAATATAACTATTAAGTGCCTATGAAAGATCAACATATCAATTTCTTTTCTTTCATACATTCTGCTTTTGATGCTGTATATTAAAAATCACTGCCAAACTAACGATCACCTAGATTTTCTCTTATGTTTTCTTCCAGTTTTCTATTTCTGGATTCTATATTTTCCATTGATCTGTGTTTCTATTTTATTTTTTACCTTGAGAGGAGTATTGAAAGCTCCATAAGTACTTGCTGTTCTTATTTTAATTAAAACTTTATTGGTAAAAAACATATAAATAAAAGGAATATAACCCCAGAAGTGAGCTTTATGTAAGTGATCACCATCTTGCATTTCTTCAACACATTCTTTTAAGACGAAAAAAAATGCATATTATCAACATCTTTCAGAGAGGTATATTCATTACAGTTGATTAACCTACTCTGACACATGATAATGACCCAAAGTCCATAGTTTTACTAGGGTTCATTCTTGGTGTTTTACATTCCATGGGTTTGGACAAGTGTAGAATAACATGTATCCATCATTGCAGTATCAGTATCTTCACTGCCCTAAAATATCCTCTGTGCTTTGTCCATTAATCCCTTCTACTAACCCCACCCCACCATCACTTGCTTTTCATGTCAATTTTCTCCATTTTTTTGAAACTATATTGTAGGATGAGTACACACTTTGGATTTTTTGTCTTCCTGAAGAATCAAACCTAAGTCCATTATTTATTGTCTATATTTCTTTTTGTAATACTTTGATTTTCAGCAGTTTTTCTATTATGTCCTAGGTTTTAGTTTTATTTATTGTTTGTGGCTCTAAGTTGTTGTTGTTGTTGTTGTTGTTGTTATTTTTACTTTACAATACTGTATTGGTTTTGCCCAACATTGAAATGAATCTGCAACAGGTGTAAATGAGTTCCCAACCCTGAACCTCCTCATATCACCCTCCCCATATCATCTCTCTGGGTCATCCCAGTGCACCAGCCCCAAGCATCCTGTATCCTGTATTGAACCTAGACTAGCGATTCGTTTCTTACATGATAGTATACATGTTTCAATGCAATTCTCCCAAATCATCTCACCCTCTCCCTCTCCCACAGAGTCCAACAGTCTGTTCTTTACATCTGTGTCTCTTTTGCTGTCTCACATACAGGGTTATCATTACCCTCTTTCTAAATTCCATATATATGTGTTAGTATACTGTATTGGTGTTTTTCTTTCTGGCTTACTTCACTCTGTATAACTGGCTCCAGTTTCATCCACCTCATTAGAACGGATTCAAATGTATTCTTTTTAATGGCTGAGTAATACTCCATTGTGTATATGTACCACAGCTTTCTTATCCATTCGTCTGCTGATGGATATCTAGGTTGCTTCCATGTCTTGACTATTATAAACAGTGCTGCGATGAACATTGGGGTACATGTGTCTCTTTCAATTCTGACTTCCTCACTGTGTATGCCCAGCAGTGGGATTGCTGGGTCATAAGGCAGTTCTATTTCCAGTATTTTAAGGAATCTCCACACTGTTCTCCATAGTGGCTGTCTAGTTTGCATTCCCACCAACAGTGTAAGAGGGTTCCCTTTTCTCCACACCNGTCACAGACAAGGTCCCGCGTGCGCCACCAGCCGCAGGTCCCACGCGAGCAGGCGCAGGAGGTGGAAGATGACGGTGGCTTCGTGGCACCGAGGCGAGTCCTGCAGCCCGGGAAGGAGGCAGGGCGGGGCTGAGTCAGGACTCCGCTTCCCGTGAGACACCCCGACTCGAGACCCTCAGGGCTGCAAGCCGGGCCCCCGCCCCGTCTCCACCTCCCGCGGTCCTCCCTGCGGCCCAGCCGCGCTCGCGCCGGCTCCACTCACAGCTCGGCGAGTCTTGGGACGCCTCCCGGGCCGCCGCGGGGACCTGCTCCAGGAGCCTGGCCCGGCCAGCTCGAGCTGGAGCGGGGAAGGAGGTCAGCGAAGGCGGTGGAGACCCGAGCCTCCCGTCCCCTCCCCGCTGACTCGGGCCCTCTCCCTTCCGGCCGCAGAGCAAAGCCAGAGGCTGCGATTCGTGTCCGCGCCCGTTTCCAGGCTCAGTGGGTCAGCTTCGCAGAGCGGGTCGTGGCTGAGACCAGGGGCGCAGAGCGAGCCGGGAGCGGCGCGGGGCCAGGCCGCCGAGCACTCACGCAGGCCGCCACGTCCCGCCCGGCGGCCGCCAGCAGCTCCAGGGTCTGCCCGACGCCGGGGAAGAGCTCGGGGCTCGGCAGGCTGCTCAGCACGGCCTGGGCGTCGGCGAGGTCGCGGGCCACCCGGCGCAGCATCGCACAGGACTGCGGGGACCGGGCTGGAGTTACACGGGGCGGCGCCCGAGCCGCCCTCCACCACGCACACAGCCCCGCCCGCCTAGGCCTCACCGACGGCCGGGGAGGGTTCCTCTTCGGGCGGATCGAGCAGTTTTGGGGCCCCCAGCTCAGCGTCTCTTCTTCCTGCGGGACAAGAGCTGGGGTGACGCAGGGCCTCCTGGCCAGGGCCCCTGGAGCACTGGGACGTCGAGGATTCCTGGACGTGGATCAGGACTGGTCGGGACGGTGGTGTTTCTCGTGTCCCGAACCAGGCTGCGCTCTGATAAGTGTGCGGAGCTTCTAAAGCTTCCGCCTTCCGGTGCGGAGCCGGCGCCTCGACGTGGAGCTAAGTCCGCCTGGAGGGGGCGCCCCTCTGTGACCCTCACCAAGGCCGTATGTGAGCCGACCACGGGACACCCGAGAAGACGTCAGAGTCACAGTTGTGGACCCTGAAATCAGAGGTGTGCCTGCTGGACGCTAGAACATGAGCGCCCCTCTGGCCAAAGACTGGTGTCTCTGAGCCTGGAGGGCCCAGGGCCGGAGGGTCCGTGGGGGGACCAGGGCCTCTGAGCATCACTCACATAGTGGGCCCACAGTGCCTTGACAGCCAGCAGCGCCCGGGGGTCCAAGAAGCGATAATGTGAGAGGAGGCAGTGCAGGGCTCACCAAAATCCACAGCCCGACGACCACTGCGGCTGTGCCACTCCACCCCATCTCTGCTCCTGCTGGAGGCGACAGATGTCAGGGAGCCCAAAGAGAAGGCCCTGAGTCCAAGCCCCTGCCTCTGGTTAGACTAACACAAGGACTGTCACTCACAGCGTGGACGCTGATCACACCCAGGGGAAGAGACAAGGGGGGTCCTGACACCCTTCCTCCCCTCAGCCTCTCTCCCCTCACTCCTCACCTGCACTGTGGCTTGAGTGCCTGGCACTGCAGCAGGGCCTGTCTTCCACTGGCCTCTGAGTGGTGTCCAGAGTGGTGCCCACCTAGGTCGGCGGTGCCTGCACCCTCCATGGTGGCTTTTAAGTGTTTCAGCTGGGACCAGTGAGCAATCGGGCTTCCCCGGTGCAGGGTAAGCTTTCCCAACGTCAGTGCTGGCCAGTGGCCAGTGTTCATGGACTACCCACCTTGGGCCAGTGCCAGCGATGACTCTGCCTGACCCTCACTTCTGAGCCGATTGCTACTGTTTGCTTTCTGGACTCCGAATTTTCTGTGTGTTGATCTTTCTTTTGCTCTCTAGTGATGAACTGAAAACACACCATTGCCTTCCATTGGAAGCAGCAAGTTTGGCAGAGGTACCAATACAAGTGCCTGCCCTCCAGGCGCTCACACTAGGGTTTCTAATGCTTGCTCTTCCAGCACGCTCTTTTGTCATTACATCCTGTCTTCTCTCCCTGTCTTTTTCTTTCTCTTTCCTTGCACAAATATCCCACCCTTCTCTTTTTCGGCCTTTTTCCTCATCTGGGTCTTAGAAAAATTCTGTCTTTCCTAGAGTATTATTACGTGTGCGTGCATGTTAAGTTGCTTCAATCGTGTCTGACTGTTTGTGATTGCACGGACTGTAGTCTGCCTGGTTCCTCTGTCCATGGGATTCTTCATTCAGGAAGTGCTCAGCATGTATCAGCTATAATTACTGTTAACAATGGTTGAGAAAAACATGTCTGCAATTCCAATTTTCAACAGCAAGTGAACAATAGTTTTATAATTAGTAAATGAATAAATATCATTTAATAACACTCTAGTAAATGATATGTAGTACTTTACCAATTACCAACTAACAGGCTTAGTTGCTCTGCAGTATGTAGGATTTTCCCAGGCCAGGGATTGAACCCATGTCTCCTGCACTGGGAGACAGATTCTTTACCACTGAACCACCAGGGAAGCCCCGCATGTTTAGTTTTTTAAGAAATGACCAACCCTGTTTTCCAGAGGGACTGTACCATTTTGCATTTACACCAGCAATGAGTGATCAATTTCCTGTATCCTCTCTAGCATTTGATGTTATCACTATTTTTTTAGGCATTCTGATAGCCGTATAATGGTATCTCATTATGGTTTTAATTTGCGTCTCTCTAATGACGTGAGTCTGAGTGAACTCCGAGAGTTGGTGATAGACAGGGAGGCCTGGCGTGCTGCAATTCATGGGGTTGCAAAGAGTCAGACACGACTGAGCGACTGAACTGAACTGAACTGAATGGCTAATAACATCCAACATCTTTTCACATACTTATTTCCCAACTTTCACTCTTAGTGAAATGTCTCTTAATGTCTTTTGCCCATTTCCCAAATGGATTGTTTAATTTTTCTCCTGTTGAGTTTCCAGAGTTCTTTATATATTTAAGACACTCGTCCTCCGTCAGACGGGTGGCTTGCAGGTGTTTTCTCCCAGTCTTTAGCTCCTCTCTCTTTTTTCATTAGTTAACTATTGTTGGCTGTGCTGGGTCTTCATTGCTTCTCTGGTCGCAGTGCTCTAGCTTCTCGCTACGGTGGCCAGTTGTGGAGCCCAGGCGCTGGGCACGTGGGCTTTAGGAGCTGCAGCACTTGGGCTCACTGGTTGTGGCTCACTGGATCTAGAGCATGGACTCAGTAGTTGTGGAGCACCGGCTTAGTTGCTCCCAGGCCTGTGGGATCTTCCCGGATCCAGGATCGAACCCATGTCCCCTGGATTGGCAGGTGGATTCTTATCCACTGTACCACGAGAGAAGTCCTGTCTTCTTAACATGGTCTTTCACAGAGCAAACATTTTTGATCAAGTTCAGTTGATCAGTTTCCCTTTTATGGATTAATCCCTTTGTCCACCTCTAGACCTTGAAGATGGCCTTCCTAAATTTTTCTAACTTCTATAGCCTTATGTTTTACATGTAAGTCGGTGCTCCATATTGAGTTAATTTTTATTTTCATGTGAGTTATAGATCAACATTCATTGTTTGGCCTATGGATGTCCAATTACTCCAGCATTGTTTATTTAGTTAATTAGTTTACGTATTCTTAGCTGGGTCTGGTCTTCATTATTTCACGGACTTTCTCTAGTTGCAGCAAGTGAGATCTACTCTTCATTTCAGTGCATGGGCTTCTTATAGTGCTGGCTTCTCTTGCTGCGGAGCAGGGGCCCTAGGGAGCTTCAGTGGGGGCTTCAGTAGTTGCAGTTCCTGGGCTCCAGAGCACAGGCTCAATAATTGTGCACAGGCTTAGGTGGCTTGGGTCATGTGGAATCTTCCCAGACCAGCGAATGAACCAGGTGTCTCCTGCATTGCCAGGCAGATTCGTCACCACTAAGCCACTAAGGAAGCCCAGCATTGTTTTCAAAAGGGCTTTTTCCCCCAGTGAATTGCTTTTGCATGTATGAGTATTTCTAAACACAAGGAGTGTCACAATGTGTGTATTGTTCTCAACAATTTCCTTTTTTCACTCTAAGTCTTGAAGATTTTTCCATGTCAATACACATAGATCTACTTCATTCTATTTAAAGTCCAGCTTAATCTGGGGTTCATGAACCACCCCTACAGTAGGATTCAGGGAAGAGTGAACTTGCATGGGAGAAAGTTACATCTTCTTCACTAACCTCTAACTGAAATTTAGCATTTCTTTCCCTTATGAATGTAAGCAACAAGCTACAATAATATTAGCAGCAGTTGTGACTTTGTCATAAAAGAAGGCACAGATATTTCATAGCATTTTACAGATATGGCACATGTCTTGCAATATCATTTACTCCTATTAGTACCTCAAAAGTATAGTAGTTGTTAAACCTATTGCTCTATCTTGTACTTAGATCATTAATAAAGAGGCATATGTATCACTTATTGCAAAGTTACTCTAATGTTTTGGTAACTGTGTTTCAATATAATCAGTATTCTTAATAGTCCTGTGTATTTAATTTTATGTCTTTAAAAACATGTATCTGGGAAAAAAAC
Source organism: Oreotragus oreotragus (assembly GCA_006410675.1). Lineage (NCBI taxonomy): Eukaryota > Metazoa > Chordata > Mammalia > Artiodactyla > Bovidae > Oreotragus > Oreotragus oreotragus. Next base: position 54,047 of record SJYX01000293.1, on the reverse strand, counting down.
CATATTTCTGAATCAATAAGCAATTACAGCAAGGTGGCAGGATATAAGGTTAAAACACAAAAGCCTATTGCTTTCAATGAACAATTTGAATTTGAAATTAAAAATACCATTTACATTCAGCATCCCCAAAAATGAAATACTTAAGTATTAATACAAATCTAACAAAATATAAACAAAATCTGTATGAGAAACACTATAAAACTCTGATGAGAGAAGTTAAAAAATCTAAAAATAGAACTCTTCTATGAATATGGATAGGAAGATTTGATATTGTCAAGATGTCAGTTCTTCCTAACTTAATCTATAGAGTCAATGCAATCCAAAATTCCAGCAAGTTAATTTGTGGATATTGACAAAGTAAAAGTTAAACAGAAATTCAAAAGACCCAGAGTAGCTTTCACAGTATTAAAGGAGAAGAATAACGTTGAAGAACTGACACTCTCACGTTAAGACTTACTATAAAGCTACAATAATCAAGACTCTGTTATTAGTGAAAAGATAAATAAATCAATGTAACAGAAGAGAGTGCCCAGGAATAGACCCACACAAATGCAGTCAATTGATTTTTGAGAAAGAACCAAAGGCAATTCAGTAAAGAAAGGATAGTCTTCCCACAAATGGTATTGAAACAACTGGATAGGGAATTCCCGGGTGGCCCAGTGGTTTAGACTCCGAGCTTCCACTACAGGGGGCGAAGTTTCATTCCCTGGTCTGGGAACTAAATCCTGCTTGCCTTAGGGTGTGGCCAAAAATAAATATGAATAAATAAACTTGGCTTTGCATATTTTCACAAAAATTAAAATATATCATAGACCTAAATGTAAAGTGCAGAAATATAAAACTCCTATAATGTAGTATAGGAGAAACTCTAGGGGACCATGGTGATGACTTTTTGTATACCCTGAAAGCACAAGACATGGAAGAAACAAAAACTGGTGAATTAGAAAAATTTTAAATTTCAGATGACAGACACCATTAAAAGAATGGAAAAGTTACTCCCTTTCTCTCCCCTAGTCTTAAGAAGCATGATTTTAACAAAAGACTGGAAAGAATATCAATGCCCACCAATAGGAGTTTGGGATTGGTTATTCAATAATCCCATTAGATTGGAAGCCTTACTAGTGGTACATGCAAATTGTCTTCCATCTGCCCCTCCAAGTTCATTCTTCCCACTTGTCTAGCCTCCTCTGGGCCCCAGAAGGTGGCCTTTGGCTTCTGTTGAGTGCAGTCGATGGGGAGCCTAGTAATAGGGCCTGAGAGAAGGAAAGTAGAATACAGTCAGTGTAGTTACTTCTCTTTCCTCCACCTGTGTGTATGATTCTCTTCTTCCCAGGTCAGGTAACCTCGCTCTCCCCTATCCGCTTTCTTCAGGCTTAGGGATGACAAACCCACGCCGACTGGGCCCCAAGACGAACTACTCCTCCTCTGCTCCCTTTACCATCCAATCCCTTGGTAAACACTCCTGGTATTAAACCACTTCAAATTATCCTAAACTGATTAGGGCATCTTTCCTGCAGGGGACCTCACTGATACAGTATAATTAAAGATGTGGGGGAATGCCAGTGAGAGATAATGGTAAGACACAAAAAGCAGGCTACCAAACTGTATACAGACATGCTCCAACTTGGCAGAAATTGTTCATAGAGGAAAAAAGAAAAAAAAGGGGAGGATTAGCAACTAACTGCTAGAAAGATTGCCTCCAGGAAGTGGGATTAAAGACTTTTTAACTCTCCAAGTTGTATGTTTTTTTCAATTGGCTGAATCTTTATAACGAATGTGTTACTTCGATAATCAGAAAACACATACACAAATCAATATATGTGACTTTTCTACACATTGGAAAAACTGTTCCAGAGCTGGGGTGAGGTGAGACAGGGTGAGGTGGGTGGTGAATTTACAGATTTTTTTTTTTCTCCCTTATGCCTGTCTCTATTTTTCAGGCATTATCCAATGGCCCTGCATTACTAATTTTATCAGGAAAAGTAGTAGTATTTTTGGACGTTATTAGCCATTCAGTAGTATTTTTATTTATTTATTTGGCTGCACCAGGGTCTTAGCTATGGCATGTGACACCTAGTCACCTGACCAGGGATCGAACCCAGGCCCCCTGAATTGGGAGCCCAGAGTATTAGTCACTGGACCACCAGGGAAGTCCCTTTTATTTATTTTTATTTTGGCTCTGTTGGGTTTTTGTTGCAGGCCTTCTTCAGTTGCAGCGAGTGAGGGCTACTCTCTAGTTACGATGTGCAGGCTTCTCATTGCAATATTTTCTTTTGTTGCGGAGCAAGGGCCCTAGAGCGCTGGCTCAGCAGTTGCGGCGCATGGGCTCTGTTGTCCCTCAGCACACGGAATCTTCCCAGACCAGGGATGGAACCCATGTCCCCTGCATTGGCAGGCGATTCTTTACCACTGAGCCACCAGGGAAGTCCAGTAGATTTTATTTTTTAACCAAAACAGAGACTGACTGAGACACACAGAGACACTTGAATGTTTGTGGTGTTGACTAAAAAATAGTCACAGCCTAAGAGTTGAGTTACATTTTATTTGGTGGAAATTTTCAGGACTTAAGTCCAGGAGGCAGCATCTCAAGTGGTCCTGGGAGAACTACTCAGAGGAGGTGGCAGAGGGAGGGAGTCAGGTTACACTGAAATTTGCATCAAGGGGTAGGTAGTCTGAACGTCAGAAGTATTTTTGTGAATTAAAGAAAATCAGATACCACAAGTTAAGGAATTTAGCGCTTTTCCTAGAGTGCAAAGATGGAAGAGTCTGGACTCACTGAAATCATTTCTTTCATATGCATCTCCACTCTCTGGGACCGGTATCCTGAGTTCCCCAGCATTCACCGTTGGGAGTGGTTACAGCCTGATGGCTGCCGGATGTTCTTCTTCCTGGGCTCAGAAATTCACCTTTGGAGGGCCGGAATCACTGACGGCTGTGACATCCTTGTCTATTGATATGGCAGGAAATACTCCATTTCTCAGTGAGAAAAAGGAATAGGAAACAAATGAAGTTACTGACAGAGACAAAAACAGGACCGAAGAGGTGGAGACAAAAGGGGAGGCGAATAGAGAGGGAAGAAAGAGAAGTAGAATGAAATGAGGACGGAAGAGGAAAGAGAGGAGGCGCTCAATCAAATATGGGGTGGGCGTAGTTATGGCTCAGAGGTCAAGCTTTGAAGCTGGTTTGAGGACAGGCTCAAATTCTGCCTCTGCCGATTATGAGCTGCGTATCTTGGAGAAGTTCCTTCGTCTTACTGTGCCACGGTTTTCCCGTCTGCAAATTGGAGGTATAATAGAACAATTCTTGCAGTGTCATTTTTGGAACATTAAGTGAGATGAGTACATATCAATACGTTGGAAACAGGGCCTAGTAACTGTGTAACAGCTAATCGGCATTACAGAAAAGAGATAACAACACCCAGGGTGATGAAAGTGAAAGGATACAGAAAGGGACTGGAAGTGTTGGCAGTCAGCTGGGGTGGCATCATGGCTGGCATTGCCCCACTGTGGGTTAAAGTCCTCACATTCCTGCCTACAACGCTCTGGGCCGATCAATGGCCAGCACTGATGTTGGGAAAGCTTACCCTGCACCGGGGAAGCCCGATTGCTCACTGGTCCCAGCTGAAACACTTAAAAGCCACCATGGAGGGTGCAGGCACCGCCGACCTAGGTGGGCACCACTCTGGACACCACTCAGAGGCCAGTGGAAGACAGGCCCTGCTGCAGTGCCAGGCACCCAAGCCACAGTGCAGGTGAGGAGTGAAGGAGAGAGGCTGAGGGGAGGAAGGGTGTCAGGACCCCCCTTGTCTCTTCCCCTGGGTGTGATCAGCGTCCACGCTGTGAGTGACAGTCCTTGTGCCAGTCTAGCCAGTGGCAGGGGCTTGGACTCAGGGCCTTCTCTTTGGGCTCCCTGACATCTGTCGCCCCCAGCAGGAGCAGAGATGGGGCAGAGTGGCACAGCCGCAGTGGTCGTGGGATTGTGGGTCTTGGTGACTGTGGGTGTAGCTGCCGACCCCAACGTGACTGAGCCTCAGCGCTGCCTCCTCTCACACTATCGCTCCTTGGACCCCCGGGCGCTGCTGGCTGTCAAAGCGCTGAGGGACCACTATGTGAGTGATGCTCAGAGGCTCCCGCCCCTCCGCCCCTGGCACCGCCGGGCTCAGATATGCCAGTCTTTGTCCCAAGGGGCCCTGGCGAACTGGAGTCTAGTAGGTGCATGGCGGATCTCAGAATAGAGAACTGTGAACCCCGACCCCTTCCTTGAGGCTCTGGTGGTCGGGTCATATAAGACCTTGAGGAACATCACAGATGGGACGCCCCCTCCAGGCGGACTCGGCTCGACGTCGAGGCGCAGGCTCCGCACACAGAGCGCGCGTGCATTTCAGCTCACTCAACAGAGCGCAGCCTGGTTCGGGACATGAAAAACACCACCGTACGGACCAGTCCTGATCCACGTCCAGGAATCCTCGACGTCCCAGTGCTCCAGGGACCCTGGCCAGAAGGCCCTGCGTCACCCCAGCTCTTGTCCCGCAGGAAGAAGAGACGCTGAGCTGGGGGCCCCAAAACTGCTCGATCCGCCCGAAGAGGAACCCTCCCCGGCCGTCGGTGAGGCCTAGGCGGGCGGGGCTGTGTGCGTGGTGGAGGGCGGCTCGGGCGCCGCCCCGTGTAACTCCAGCCCGGTCCCCGCAGTCCTGTGCGATGCTGCGCCGGGTGGCCCGCGACCTCGCCGACGCCCAGGCCGTGCTGAGCAGCCTGCCGAGCCCCGAGCTCTTCCCCGGCGTCGGGCAGACCCTGGAGCTGCTGGCGGCCGCCGGGCGGGACGTGGCGGCCTGCGTGAGTGCTCGGCGGCCTGGCCCCGCGCCGCTCCCGGCTCGCTCTGCGCCCCTGGTCTCAGCCACGACCCGCTCTGCGAAGCTGACCCACTGAGCCTGGAAACGGGCGCGGACACGAATCGCAGCCTCTGGCTTTGCTCTGCGGCCGGAAGGGAGAGGGCCCGAGTCAGCGGGGAGGGGACGGGAGGCTCGGGTCTCCACCGCCTTCGCTGACCTCCTTCCCCGCTCCAGCTCGAGCTGGCCGGGCCAGGCTCCTGGAGCAGGTCCCCGCGGCGGCCCGGGAGGCGTCCCAAGACTCGCCGAGCTGTGAGTGGAGCCGGCGCGAGCGCGGCTGGGCCGCAGGGAGGACCGCGGGAGGTGGAGACGGGGCGGGGGCCCGGCTTGCAGCCCTGAGGGTCTGGAGTGGGGGTGTCTCACGGGAAGCAGAGTCCTGACTCAGCCCCGCCCTGCCTCCTTCCCGGGCTGCAGGACTCGCCTCGGTGCCACGAAGCCACCGTCATCTTCCACCTCCTGCGCCTGCTCGCGTGGGACCTGCGGCTGGTGGCGCACGCGGGACCTTGTCTGTGACGCCCCCGCCGCTCGGTCTGGACCCGGAGCGCTCAGAGCGCCTGGCTGCGGGCGCCGCCCTCCTCCGTGGTCTCACTGAACCAGGGGGTCTCAGCCTCCGCCCGTGTGCGCTGGTGCCTGAGGCGCCCTTTTCCCAAAGACCAGGAAGGGTCCCCGGGAACCAGCGGTATTCCCGTGGGATGCGTTGCCCTAAGAACCTCCCAGGAAAAGACTGGAGTCCGCCGTTCTGCCTTGGTCGCTAACAACCACCACGGACCATGGACCGGTTTCTCCTTCTGTAGTTACAGGAACCCCTGTCCCATGACAGGTTCCAATCCCAGCTTTGAACCTTCAGTGGTCACTTTGAGAGTCCATAAATCTGTGACTCTTGGACCAGTTTCTACTTCTGTAGTTACAGGAACCCCTGTCCCTTGACAGGTTCCAATCCAAGCTTTGAACCTTCAGTGGTCACCCTGAGAGTCCATAAATCTGTGACTCTTGAAGCTCCCCCCTGGGGAGGCCTCATTCCTTGAGGGACTGGGTAGCGAAGGGGCCAAAAGTCCTTCTGAGAAGCAGTTTGGTTTTTTTTTTTCTTTTAATTCTGTAACTTGTGTGTTTTGTATTGATGAAGTTTCTGTGTATTTGCTATTCTGTCTTCTGTTGTTAATTTACTGCCAATGATTAAATATTTTTGCATTTTTATTGGTTGTTTCTCCTGTGATCCTTGTGAGGAGGGCTGTTGAGCACAGCTTGCTGAGACAGGGAAATCAGGTGACTTGAGTTCCGGTTCTGTCCCTGCCACTTCAGAATCATGTCTCTGGACAAATTCTCTCTGAGCTTCAGTTTTCTCATCCATGCCATGGCATTATTGCACTTCTTTTGCAGTGAATAATATACATTGAAATAATGCTTCTGAAACTTCCAGCTGAAGTCATGGAATGGCAGTAATAATTGATCTCCATTAAATCATCACACATATAAATGCAAAACAATTGGACTTTAAAAATTTTGTCAAGGGACTTCCTGGGTAGTCCAGTGGTTAAGATGCTGGGCTTCCAGTGCCTGGGGCCTGAGATGGATCCCTGGTTGGAGAATTAAGATCCTATTTGCCCTGCTGTGGGGCAAAAAAAAAAAAAAAAGTCTGAACCTGTGGATGGACAATCTTTATGGACAACTACAAGGCCTGTTTCCCAAGGTCACAGAATTAGTGATGGTCAGAGCCTGGTTGCCTGGTTTGAACCCCAGAATCCTTAACTCCAGCTCCCAGCTCCTACCTAGTATCTCAGAGAGTAAAGAATCTGCCTGCAAGGAAGAAACCCAGATTCAATCCCTAGGTCAGGAAGATCCCCTGGAGGAGGAAATGGCAACCCACTCCAGTATTGTTGCCTGGAGAATCCCATGGACAGAGGAGCCAGGTGAGCTGCAGTTCAAGAGTTCAAAAAGAGTCAGAGGTGACTGCACGAACACTTTCACTTTCTTCCCAAGCTCTTAACCACTGCCCTGAACGTCCTTTGTAAGAGAAGCACTATGATGTTTAAGAATTTTGAGGTATTTTGTCAATTTTCAGGATTGCTTTTAGCAATGTCTCCCCCCCGCCCCCGATATAAGGTCCCTGCAATTGACAGACTGCCCAATGTTGGTGCCTTGGGCATATCCCTGCTGTTGCTCTGGAAATGTTATTATGCATTAGTGTTCAAAGATATTCCCAGCTGAAGACTTTGGTCCACCCTATCCCTGGAATTACGAATGAAGGAAAGAGGGGGTGAGAGAAATAGTCAAAAGGACTCCACACCTTCTATTGGAAAAATCCAACTCCCTCCAAGTCCAGGAGATCTAACCACACTGGAGCTGCTGAGTGCAGTGGCTATTTTCTGGTTTCAGACAAAATTCAGTTCATATCCTGCCCTCACTGGTTATTTGCTGTGTGACCACGAAAAACTTTCTTAACCTCTCTGGGTCCCCCATCCCCACCCCCTGTCTTCTGTATTTGAAATGTAGATTAAAGCATGGATGACTTGGTGCTATCGTGAGTATTCAACACCACACTGCAGCAGAGAAATAGACAGGCTCACAAAAGGAGGAGGTTCTCTCTTTTCCTTTTGCACTGTTTCCTTTTCTTAGAAGGCTCCCTCTCAGATCTCCACAGAGCTGCCTCCCTCACTTCCTTTAGGTCTGCCTTCAAGTGTCATTTCATTACTTTATTTAATGCAAACTTTCTCTTCCGCTCTGCTCTCAACCCTGGTTCATTTCTTTCATTTTCATTATCTGATGTTATCTAACATTATACATTCCACATGCCTAATCCCCCCATCCCATACCCTCTGGTACTTTTTTCTTGTAAAAAAGAAAGAAAGAAAGAAAGAAACCTTCATGAAGGATTGTTTTATGCCTTTTATTATTTTAGTGATCTCTTCTTTGAGCCTTAAAAGGGTCTGACCCAAAGTGAGGGAGAGGGTGAGTAATTACTTAGTGAATGAATGAAGTCGTTTTTCTCAAATCCAGTTGATTTCCCAGAAGTCTTGGTCACACCCCGATTTCGTAGTAGATCCTCCTATTCCTGTGCCTGACAATCAGAGAACAGGTTAGTGCAGGCTCCACCCCTCCCCCATTCTGTCACTATCAGTACCAGGTAGGGAGGGGCTGGTCTCCTCTCTTAGTTACAGAGTGTTTCTGCCTTTCTGGTCCCCTCTCCCCACCCTCAACAGCACCCCTGGATCTTCTCCGATCCTCTGACCAGCCTCCCTCTTGGAAGGTCCAGGTTGTTCATGGTAACACCTCCTACAGGCTCCTTTTCCTTCCTCTTCCTGCACTGGGGCAGCTGCAAAAGAGAAAAACCCCTCTGTCCCCTCCCCACCCAGTCTTAAATCAGCCTGGTTCCTGCAGAAGAAGCCCCCCACCCCTTGTGGGGCTGAAGCTGTCCCCGTCCTGATTTTGTCTTCATTACTCACTCATTACTTCATTACTCATTCGAGGCAAGCATGAATCGATGTCATTTTATCTTTCAGTGAGCTCACCTGGCTCACTGGCTCCGCCCTGCTCTGGGCTTTCCCAGCCCGGGCCTCCCCTGGTGGCCACTGTCAGCCTTTACCTGTGTTTTCACTTTTCCTACATCAGCTGGGATTGCCCGGCTGCACAGGCTAAAAGCTGCACCATGGAGCTCAGGCAGCAGTTACACCTCAGACCAGACGGAGCTGGAAGTTCAGAGACACGAACGGAGCAACGAGCCGAGATCCAGAAGAGGAGGCTGAAGTCAGAGACGCCAGACAAGACTGAGATCCCAGGCAACAGCCTCCGAGTGGACACTTGATCCCCCCTTCTGACAGAGACCAGAGAGCAGGAATGAAGCTGGGTGAGCCCCCGCATCACTGTCTGGGACCCTCACCTTCCCAGAGCCTGCACCCTCACTCCCTGACGCCCTCCCTCCCCTCCCCTTTCTATCCTCCTTAACCAGACATGGCCCCAGGCTGCGCGCTGATGCTGGTGCTGATGCTGACGACCGAGGTGCTGAGCAGGACAGGAGCAGTTCCTGTGCCCTCTGCCCCCAGGGCCCTCCCACCTGCCAGGGGCTGCCACATGGCCCAGTTCAAGTCTCTGTCCCCTCAAGAGCTGCAGGCCTTCAAGACGGCCAGGGATGCCTTTGTGAGTCTCCCCACCCCTCCTGCAATGGGTGAGCCCCCAGCCCCTCCTGTGGGCTTCTAGACTACCTGGGCTGCAGGCGGGCCTGCCCCCCTCCACGGGGCTGACCTGCCCCCTCCCCGCACTGGGCGATCCTCTGTCCTGCACTGGATGAGCCTCCACCATCCTTTGGGAAGTGACCCTCCCCTCCTCTGTTGCTGGCCATCCTCCGGTCCCCCTGGGGTCCCCCCTCCGTCCCTCCCGCTGTGACCCGACCTTGCCCTTGCTCTCTAGGAAGACTCGCTCTTGCAGAAGGACTGGGACTGCAGTGCCCGCCTGTTCCCCAGGACCCGGGACCTGAAGCACCTGCAGGTGAGTTGGGAGAGTCAGGCCCACCTGCCCTCACCTGCTCTGGCTCCGCAGGTGCCCTCTCACCTCCTCCTTCCCTCCCTGCCCTCCCCAGTCCTCTCCCAGCGCTTCCCCTCAGCCAACCACGTGGACTGTGTCTCTCACCTGCCCCTGCCTCCCCTCCCTCTGTCCCTTCCCCTGCCCCCTCACCTGCCCTCCTCACCTGTCCTCCTCACCTGT
>SJYX01000293.1:31605-44330 GCA_006410675.1 Oreotragus oreotragus | reverse complement strand
CTCCTCACCTGTCCCCCCACCTATCCTTCCTCACCTGTCCCCCTCACCTGTCCCCCTCACCTGCCCTCCTCACCTGCTCCCCTCACCTGCCCTCCTCACCTGTCCTCCTCACCTGTCCCCCCACCTATCCTTCCTCACCTGCCCCCCTACCTATCCTTCCTCACCTGCCCTCCTCACCTGGTCTCGCTCACGTTCAGCTCTCACGTGTCTTCTGTCTCCTCCTCAGGTGTGGGAGCGCCCCGTGGCTCTGGAGGCAGAGCTGGCCCTGACACTGGCGGTCCTGGAGGCCATGGCTAACTCATCCCTGGGCCACAGCCTGGAGCAGCCCCTTCTCACGCTGCAGCACATCCACTCCAAGCTCCAGGCCTGTGTGAGTGCTGGGGCCCCGGGCCGGGTCTGGGCTCTGACCGCCCGGACGTCCCCCTCGGTCCCCGGCTCCACCTCACAGCCTCACCCCTCTCTCCTCTGCCCCCAGGTCCCAGCTCAGCCCACAGCAGGCCCCAGGCCCCGGGGCCGCCTCCACCACTGGGTGCACCGGCTCCAGGAGGCCCGGAAGAAGGTGAGTGAGTGGAGAAGGCAAACTGATGTCCGGGGCAGCTGGGATCCCAGGCGTGGGAGATACTGAGNGCCTCACCCCTCTCTCCTCTGCCCCCAGGTCCCAGCTCAGCCCACAGCAGGCCCCAGGCCCCGGGGCCGCCTCCACCACTGGGTGCACCGGCTCCAGGAGGCCCGGAAGAAGGTGAGTGAGTGGAGAAGGCAAACTGATGTCCGGGGCAGCTGGGATCCCAGGCGTGGGAGATACTGAGCCGTCCCCCTCTTCCCTCAGGAGTCCCAGGACTGCCTCGAAGCCTCTGTGATGTTCAACCTCTTCCGCCTCCTCACCCGGGACCTGAAGTGTGTTGCCAGTGGAGACCAGTGTGTCTGACCCTGGAGACCTGCCTGCAACCTGTCCCACCTTTTCAGATATTTTTTATGCACCAGCTACCTCCACTGGATTATTGGTTCTAGATTCCTATATTTTTAATGAAGCCCCTAAATTATATTTATTCTTGTACTTTTTATACAATATGTGAAAATAAACTATTTGTTCATGACATTGACCTTGTTTATATGTGTCTGAATACGTGACTGCATATGTGGCAGGGGGAATGGGAAGAGAACTGAAGAGAATATGAAAGAACAGGGACTTGCCTGGTGACACAATGGAAAAGAATCTGCCTGCTAGTGCAGGGAGTGTGGCTCAGGTCCTGGTTGGGGAGACTTCCATGTGCCATGGAGCAGCTAAGCCTGTGGGAGCAGCTGCTGAGGTAGCAACTGCTGAAGTACATGCACGCAGGGCCTGTGCTTAGCCACAGACAGACCTCTGCAATCAGAAGCCCGTCCACTGAAACAAAGAGCGGCCCCTGTTTTCTGCAACTAGAGAAATCCTGCAACTAGAGAAATAAAGACCCAGTGCAGCCGAAAATAAAGAAGTAAATCATATTTAAAAAGAGAATATAAAAGAATGAATGAGCAAGAAGTGCAAGAATCACTAAAGATTTTTCCAACCACAACAAGGGGAGATTTTATTGCACCACAAGCTGTCATTACATTAAGAAATAAGATGTCTAGAGGTGGCTGGGTCTGGGTCAGATCAGTGGGACAATGTCTTTATCATGGACCTACAGTCTGTATCTGTGAGTATGTCTAAGGATATGTGTTAAAATTGTGTTTATGGTTCATTCACCCCAACTACCTGTGGTTCTGAACGTGGGATGGCTTGTCAGATTGGAGATTTGCCGGGAGAATTATCACAGAGGAAGTTATCATCAAAAACTATTTAGTTCCACTGTGAGCCTTGTTCTATGTAGACAACTGTGTTGGCTACAAATCATTTTTGTTTCTGATCTACGTGTCTTTCATTTCCTTTTCTTGCCTTATTGGGATGGATAGGACTGCATTACTATGTTGAGTAAGAAGGGTGAGAGAGAACATATTTGCCTTCTTCCTGATCTTAGGGGGAAAGCATTCAGTTTCACCACTGAGTGTAAATGTCAGCTGTAGTTTTTTTGTTTCTTTTTGTAGATGCTCTTTTCTTTTCTTTCTTTCTTTTTTAAAAATTTATATATTAATTTGGCTGTGCCAGGTCTTAATTGCTGCATGTGGGATCTAGTTTCTTGACCAAGGATCAAACCCTGGCCCCCAGCACTGGGAGCATGGAGTCTTACACTGGGCCACCAGCGAAATCCCAAGATGCTTTTTTTTTTTTTCAAGGTGAGGAAGTTCCTTTTCACTCCTATTTTTTCTAATAGTTTTCAAAAATCATAAGTGAATGTGTTTGGTAAATGTATTTTCTTCATTCATATGATCATGTGAATTTTTTTTTTTCTTTAGCCTGTCTTGGTGAATTGTATTGATTGGTTTTCAAATGTTGAACCAATCTGGTACCCTTGGAATGAATCCCTTAGGTGGCAGGGTATAATTCTTCCGATGTACTGCTGAATTCTATGTGCCAACATTTTGCTAAGGATTTTTGCGTCTGTATGCTTTACTTTACTTTGTGCGAGATAACGAGTTCAAACTATTCTTTAAGCCAGTTGAGTTAAAGCTTACTGTGTGCTCTGCTGTCGCTTCAGTCATGTCTGACTCTGCGACCCCATGGACTGCAGCCCAGCAGGCTCCTCCGTCCCTAGGATTCTCCAGTCAAGAATACTGGAGCAGGTTGCCATGCCCTCCTCCAGGGAATCTTCCCAGACCTGGGATTGAACCCACATCTCCTGTGTCTCCTGCATTGCAGGAGAATTCTTTATTGTTGAGCCACCAGGTAAGCCCAAAACTTACTGTTACTTGCAGCCAAAAGCATCCTTAATGATACACATGGAGATGAAAGGCAGGTTTCCCACAGAGCTGATGAATCCTGGCTGCATGGGATTGTTATGCCTCCACCATTCCCAAGACTGTCATTGATACAAAGCTGCAAAGAGCCCTCATAATCAGTATCCATGGAAGCGGGGCAGAAGATGAATAACCTGGAGCTACAATCCAGGTAAACAGGCTCTTCTGCCTACCCCAGTCTCTGTGACATCACTGTTCCTTCAAACCTCTGTTTCTTGAAAGTTTCACTCCAACTCTTTCAAGTCTTCTCTGCTTCCTCTTATCAGTGACTCCGTCATGTCTTTTCTCTCTCTCCAAACAGATTACTTTGCTCTCTTCCTCACAGAAGCTACCAGGTAGAAATTCCACATCATCTATACCACACCCTACCTGTCCCCACTCTCCTCTTGCTTCCCCATCAAGATCAGTGAGCCGCCTTTCTTCCTAACTTGGACCAGTGCCTGACCTTGGTCCCTCTTATGTCCTTCTTCCTCCATAAATTATCCTTCTCTTAGCCTCCATTTTCTAAAACTTCCTTTCTACAAGTACCCGCCCACTGGTAGTCTCCTCTTTTATTAAATCCTTTTCTTAATCTGTCCTCTTTTCTGCAACTGTTTCTCCATCTCCCTTTACCGGCTCCGCCCCTTTCTCGACTCCACGTCTCCTAACCCCTACCGTTGGCTTCTGTTCCCAGAGCTGCACTCCCCAACAACAATCTCCTTACAGCTAAACCCTGCATTGCTTCTCCAGTTCTCACTCTAGAAGACTTCTCAGCAGCAGCTAACCCATTCCTCAGTAACTCCTTCTTGTAACTCTCTCCTGCTTTGACCTTCGCGATACCACATTCTTGTCTTCCTTCCATGTCTGCCTGCTTCTTCTCAGTGACATTTTCTGGTTCTCTTTCTTCTTCCACATCTCTTGAATACTGGAGTGTCTCAGGGGCCTGTCCTAGATTCTCATTTCTCTTCTCCATACTCTCTTTGGGGTCTTCTCACAAATCCTCATGGATTCACCAACTATATTCTCATTGATTACTTCTGTATCAGTCTGCTTAAGCTGGGTTATGCTTCAGTAACAAATGACCCTCAAACCAGAGGCTGATAACAACAAAGGCTTATTGTTTACTCATGCAGCACAACCATCTTGGGTAGGTTGACTCTCAGCTCCTCACTGGGATCCAAGATGAAGGTGCAGTTCTATCTTGGACTTTGATGGTCTTAGAGGGAGTAGAGAGACAAGAGTAGATGATGGACTAGTCACTGGCTCTTAGAACTTCTGCTCAGAAATGATACAGATCACTTCACTTCCATCTCCATTTCATTGGTCCAAACAAGTGACACAGCCATGTCTGCTGTCAATAGGGTAGAGATGAATAGTTTCCCACAGAAATGGATTCCTCTCTTTGGAAGGTGAGAAGACACATTTATTTAGTTTTGACTGTGTCGGGTCTTAGTTGTGGTGCAGGGGCTCTCATTTTGCAGCGTGCAGGCTTAGTTGCCACACAGCCTGTGGGATCTTAGTTCCCAGACCAGGGATCAAAACCGCATCTGCTGCATCGGTAGGTGGGTTCTTAATCATTGGACCACCAGTGAAGTCCCCTGGAAGAAAATATTTTGAATGATAAGGCAATATAAAACATCTTAAGTTCTTATCTCCAACTCTGACTTTAAAGACAGGATAAATTAGCATTATTATTGTGCATAGAAATCAGCTCAAGTTCAGATCCAAACTGGACCAGCTGATAAGCCAATAGCAACAAAGACTCTGTCCCTAAAAGTTCCCTTGCCATCTTCTGAATAATGGTCCTTAGACAGGGATTGACTGGTGGAAACTCCCATAAGAAGAGCTAGTCCACAGGGCTGAGAAGGCAGGATCAGCGTCCACTCTCCATGGTTCTGAACACCACTGACAGCTAGAAGAGGGTGGTTTCTTCCATTGCTGGGAGTTTGGTGAATGCCGGTTAACTTCTTCAGCACTTACAGATTTTTTTAATGGCATATTGTCACAACATGTGTTGGGAGAACAAATGGAACAATCCTACTTTGTATGAAATGCAAATATGTTTACAGGGATTTTTTTCCCTTAAATAACAGAAAACTTCCATTCAACTTGCTTAAACAATCAGAACTTTGTAATTTCATACAACACGAAACCTGATGGTAAGATAGATCAGGACTTAGCTAATTCAAAAAATCACACTAATGTTATTAATAATTCAAATTCTTCCCATCTTTCAGCATTGCATTTCAGCTGCATCCTCAGGTTTGATCATCTCAGGTCGTAAGGTGGCTACCACAGTTCCAGACATTAAATCCTCTGGGCAGAAAAAGGAAAGAATATTCATGTGTCCTGCTTATCACTATGAAAACCTTTCCCAGAAGCCCCCTAGCAGACTTCCCTTTAACCCCACACCAACGACCCATTAAAAATAACAAATCCTAGGACTTCCCTGGTGGTTCAGTGATTAACAGTCTGTTTTGCAATGCAGGGGATGTGGGTTCAATCCCTGTTTGGGGAACTAAGATCCGACATATCTCAGACCCTGTGTGGTGCAACTACTGAGTCTAAAAGTCACAACTAGAGAGCTCATGCACCACAACAAAAGATCCTGTGGCCCAAAACTAAGACCTGACATAGCCAAATAAGTAAATATTTTTTAAAATTTGCTCTGTGCTGTGCTTAGTTGCTCAGTTGTGTCTGACTCTTTGTGACCCCATGGCCTGTAGCCCCCCAGGCTCCTCTGTCCATGGGGATTCTCCAGGCAAGAACACTGGAGTGGGTTGCCATGTCCTGGTCTGGGGGATCTTCCCAATTCAGGTATCAAATCAAGGTCTCCTGTATTGCAGGCAGATTCTTTACCAAGTGAGCCACCAGGGAAGCCCTGGGGGTCCTGTTGTCCCAGTGCTCGACTTTCCACTGCTCCCCCCAGCAAATATCTCCTTGTAACATATAGCAAATGTGCTACTTACTGGAACTTGCCTGGCAGTCCAGTGGTTAAGGCTTTGAGCTTCCACTTCAGGGGGCATGGGTTCTATCCCCTGGTTGGGAACTAAAATTCCACTTGCTATAATGTGGTCAAAAAATAAATAAATAAAAATAGGGACTTCCCTGGTGGTCCAGTGGCTGGAACGCCACGCTCCCAGTGTAGGGATTTCAAGTTCAATCCCTGGTCAGGGAACTAGATCTCAGATGCTGCAGCTAAAGATCTCCCATGCTGAGATGAAGATCGAAGACTCCACGTGCTGCAATTAAGAACTAGCACAGCCAAATAAATTAAATTAATATTTTAAAAATTAAAATAAAGAAATTCCAGCTCCATCCTATACCCACTCCAGCTACCACATTTCTCTGCCTCCTTGTATTAGTCAGGATTCTCCAGAGAAACAGAACTCTGACTGGATACAGATACAGATATAGACTATATATATATAGTTGCTTAGTCACTCAGTCATGTCCAACTCTTTTGTGACCCCATGGACGGTAGTCCACCAGACTCCTCTTTCCATGAGATTTCCCAGGCAAAAATAATGGAGTGGGTTCCCATTTCCATCTCCAGGGGATCTTTCTGACCCAGGAATTAAACCCACGTCCCCTGCATCAGCAGACGGATTCTTTACAGCTGAGCCACCAGAGAAATACATATATATTTATTATAAGGAGTTGGCTTATGCAGTATGGAGGCCAAGTCCCAGGGTCTTCCACTGGCCACCTGGAGACCCGGGAGAGCTGGTGTGTAGTTCCAGGCTAAGTCCAAAGCCCTAAGAACCAGGAGAGACTATAGTGTAAGTTTCAGTCCCCAAACCAGGATGCTCATGACTCAGCAAGAGCCAGTGTTCATCTGGAGTCTGAAAGCCAGAAAGGAGCACAGTCTCAGCTCAGTGCAGCCAAGCAAATGGAGTTCTCTCTTACTCAACCTCTTCCTTCTATTCAGGTCTGCCATTAATTAGATGAGGTCCACCCACCGTAGGGAGGGCAATATACTTGACTTACTCTACCAGTTCGAATGTAATCTAATCCAGAAACACACTCACAGACATACCTGGAACAACGTTCGGCCAAATGTCTGGGCACCTCATGGCCCAATCAAGTTAACATATAAAGCTGACCGTCACACGCCGTTTTCAGCAATGTTTGTCAAAAGAATAGTCTAGAGACTTCCCTGGTGGTCCAGTGGTTAAGAATCCACCTTCCATTGCCAAACCCAATGGCTGATACTCAGGCCAGTGTTTCCTGATGTTTCAGCAGTAATTGACATGGGGGCTCCTTCTCTGATCTATGAAACGCATTCTTCGCTGGTTCCCACTTTCCTGTTTTTCCTTCTCTCTCTGGTGGCTCCTTCTCAGTTCCTTTTCTGATTTTCCATCTCCTGGAACATCCAGGGCTCATCACAGTGCTTATCTCTCATCTATCTGTGATGCATGTATTTATTCTCATGGCTTAGAACCCAATCTCATCTCTATAGTCATGGCTCTTGTGGCAGACTGAATTCTTGGCACATATTCTTCCCCTTTCCTGCATTTAACCCGTCCCATGGCCTCACTGAAGGCAGAGTTTACTTCTCTGTCCCTTGATTTTGGACCCAGCCATGTGACTTTTAAAGCCAAGCATATATATATATGCAATGATATACAACAACATGCCTGTTCTCAGTCCAGTCCTCAAGAAGCCTCATGGGTTTCCTGTTATCTCCTGGGGTTTTGCTCTAATGCTGAGAAGAGCTCTCCTGGCTTGCTGCTCTCCTTTAGCCTGGCCTCAGACCTGAGCCATCCAGACCCTCAGCTTGAATCAGAGCCACCCAACTGAACCCAATCGGAATCATCCGACCCCAGAGGGTCAGCAGAGCCATCCCAAGCTCATCTGCAGAGAGCTGAGCAAAGTCAATGGTTACTGTGTTTTTGAGATTTTTGTGGTTGTTTATTACACAGCACACACTGACTGATACATCTCCCAAACTTAGCTTTCCAGACCTCACTCCTGAACTCCAGGCTTATACATCAAACTCACTACTGAACAACTTCATTTGGATATCTAATGGGCTGCTCAAACTTATCATGCCAGAAATGTAACTCCTGCTCTTCCCCACCCTAAACCTGTTTCTTCTGCAATCTTTCTTATCCTAGACGATGGAAGCTCCATGTTTCTAGATCCCCAAGCCAGACCTTGGGATCGTCATTGGTTCCTCTCTTTCTCCCATCTCCCGCATCCAGTTAGGAAGTCCGGTTGATGCTACTTGTGAGAATGTACTGCACTGGGCCCTTGCTCACTCCCTCCCTGGCCCCACCCTGCTCCTGTCCACGCTCTCTCAGCTGGACCATGGCGGCAGCTTCTTCCCTATGCTCCCCAGTCCTGCTGTGGACCCTTGGTCTGATCCCCACATGAAGCCAGAGGAAATCTGAAATACCTGAGTCAAGTCAGGTCCCTCCCCTACCCAGAGCACTCTTCTGGTTCCATCTCACTCACAGTGTGTTCACTGACCAATGAATAAATAAACCAAGTAATGATATATACGCCAAAGTAAAATCCATCTTAAAAAAAAAAACAACCAAATGGGTTTGCATTACCCTAATGATTAGTGGCCATCTTTACACGTGCTTGTTGGTCATTTGCATAAAAATGAGTCTTTTAAAACTGTTTTGCTTATTTGGCTGCATCAGCTCTTAGTTACAGCACACGGATCTTCACTGCATCATGTGGGACCTTTTGCGGCAGTGCATGGACTCTCTAGTTGCAGCACTGGGGCTCAGTAATTGTGGTGTGCAGGCTTGGTTGCTCCACAGCATGGCTTATCTTAGTCCCTGGACCAGGGATTGAATCCCCGTCCCCTGCATTGCAAGGAGAATTCTTAACCACTGGGCCACCATGAAAGTCTCTGAAATGAATCTTAGAGGGCCAAAACCAAGGTGTCAATAGGGCTGACTCCTTAGGGAGAATTCTGGGAAAAAGTTGATTCCTTGCCTATTTCAACTTCTAGTGGCCACCTATATTCCTGGGCTTGTGGCCCCTTACCTGTCTTCAAAGAACATCACTCCAGTCTCTGATTCAGCAGGCATACAGATAATCCAGGAATATCTCCTCATCTCAAGATCCTTAATTCGATTACATGTGTAGTTTCTTTGCCAAGTAAAGGTCACCTTCACGGGTTCCAGGATGAGGACCTGGATATCCTTGGAGGCCATTATCAGCCTACCACAGTCAGAATTCCCTCTACCGTACACAGATGGGACCCTGATGCTGGGAAAGATTGAAGGCAAGAGGAAAAGGGGATGACCGAGGATGAGATAGATGGTCCAATGGCATCACAGACTCGATGGACATGAGTTTGCGTAAACTCCAGGAGCTGGTGATGGACAGGGAAGCCTGGCATGCTGCAGTTCATGGGGTCACAAAGAGTCGGATGAGACTGAGTGACTGAACTGATACTGATACTGATCAGCCTACCACAGTCAAAATTCCCTCTACCGTATGCAGGTGGTGTAAAGGCTGAATTCCCTTTTCCCTCCTGGAGATTTGTGTCCTATGTGACTGTCTCTCATCCCTCAACCTGCCTCTTACCCAAGCAATGTGACAGTACCTCAATATCTAATCAGCATCTAATACATCAATATCTAATCTTCCTTCAGGAACAGGAAACTCGACTTTCCACCAAGCATACGGCTAACCCTTTTAAATTATTTAATTAACTAATCTTTGGCCGTGTCGGGCCTTCATAGCTCACGTGGGCTTTCTCTGGTTGCAGTGAGCCGGGGCTACTCTCTAGTTTTGGTGCACAGGCTTCTCATTGCGGTGGCTTCTCTCATTGCGGAGCTTGGGCTCCAGGGCACGCGGGCTCAGTCGTTGTGGTATGTGGGCTTAATTGCTTCATAGCACGTGGAATCTTCCTGGACCAAACCAGTGACCAAACCAGTGTTCCCTGCAATGACAGGTGGGTTCTTCAACACTGGACCACCAGGGAAGTCCACGACTCGACTTCTCATGGCATCGTATGCTCACCTATAACTCAGTTCTGACAGTAGGGTGGAGACAGGCGTGTCATGTGTCACTTCTAGAAAGAGCTCTTAAAGAATGGAACATTCTCTTCTTCCCTCCCTCTTATTCTTCATCTGTTGTCTGGAGTAAGGATGCAAAGACGGAGTTCAAGAAATCATCTTGGACCATGAAGAGGAAGCCACATATTGATGATGGAGCGACAAGATAGAAGAAGCTTGGTTCTTCGCACTGTGGAGCCCTGGACAGCTTGAGTAGCACCTATCTTCACATAAAAGAGAAGAAAACTTATTTTCAGGAAAATCTAATACTAATTTGTGATAGACAGCGTAACACCCCCCGCCAAAGATGCCCTTTCTCAGTCCCTAGTCCCTGTGGATATGTTATATTACATGGAACGGGGAAGAGATAGTGGCAGATAGAATAAAAGCTGCTAATCAGCTGACGTTACAATAAGGAAATTATCCTGCATTATCTGGGTGAGTTCAATGTGATCACAAAGATCCTTCAAAGTCAGGGAGAGGTGTGAAGATACTATGTTGCTGGTTTTGAAGAAGGAAGGGGCCACAGGCTAAGGAATGTAGGTGGCCTCTAGAAACTAGAAAAGGCAAAGAAATGGATTGTTTTCTAGAACCTCTAGGAGGCTTGATTTTAGCCCAGTGAGATCCATTGATTTTAGCACAGGGAGATCCATTTTAGATTTCTGATCTCCATATCTGTAAGCTAATAAATCTGTATTTTATTTAACTATTAAATTTACCTCTTGAAATTGGCTTTTTTTTTTTTAAGTATTTATTTATTTATTTTTGGTTGCACCCGGTCTTACACGTGGGATCTACGGTCTTCCTTGCAGCATGTGGGATCTTTAGTTGCTGCGTGTAGGATTTAGTTCCCTGACCGGGAATCAAATCCAGGCCCCCTGCATTGGGAGTGCAGAGTTTTAGCCACTAGACCACAAGGGAAGTTTGTAATCATTTGTTTTGGCATCAATAGAAAACTAACACATAATTGATCCAGTTTTCTTCTCTTGAATCTTTCTCTGTTTTTAAGGGAGAAAATAATGATAATTATCTCATTAATAATGATAATCAAAACCAGCCTCAACATTAATAGTCAACAAACTGAGAATTTTTGTGTGCCTGATATAATCTTGGCACACAACACATTATCTTATATAAGCTTCACAACAATCTCACAGAGGAAGTAGGAAGCGTTAAATACAAATGTGGGAAAAGGAAAAAAGGCTGAAAATTAGCAAGCTAAACATCAGTCTCAAACGTTAGGATAAGAACAGCACAATACATTAAAACAAAAGGAGTAAAACCCAAATGTACAATAGAAATGAATGTTATGTGTTATTATTAATGAAATAAGATCAAATTAAAGAAAAACCCCAAATATACCATAGAGAGGATCTATAAAGCTAAGTGTTGGTTATTACTAGTAATTTGAAAAAAAATTGCAATTACACCTCAAAGCTGATGAAAAAAATTCAGCCATAAAAAAAGGTAGGAAATCTTGCCATTGGAAACAGCATGGATGGCATTATGCTAAGTGAAGCAAGTGAGAGAAAGACAAACACTGCGTGACTTCACCTTTTTTTTTTTTCTGCACTGTGAGACATGCGGGATCCTAGCTCCCCTGTTTTAACCATTGGACTGCCTGATCTCACTTTTATGTGAAATCTAAAAAAACTCATACAGAAACCAAGAACAGATTGATGGATGAATGAAGGTGGTCACAAGGGACACAGTTCTAATTAAAAAATAGGTAAATCCTACGGATGTAGCGTACAGCATAGTGACTATGGTTAACAATACTGTATTGTATATTTAAAAGTTGCTGGATTCCCTGACGGCTCAGTGGTAAAGAGTCCACCTGCCAATGCAGAAGACACAGGTTCAGTCCCTCACCCGAGAAGATCCCACATGCCTCAGAGCAGCTAAACTCATGGGCCACAACGACTGAGCCTGTGATCTGGAGACTGCAAGTGCAACTACTGATACCAGAATGCCCTAGAAAGCGCCTATGTTCAGAAGCGAGAGAAGTAACTAGAGAGTAGCACCTGCTTGACACAACTAGAGAAGAGCTGGGGCAGGAACAAAGACCCAGCACAGCCAAAACAGATAAATAAATTAAAAAAAAAAAAGCTAAGAGAGGAGATCTTAACAGTTCTCACCACAAGGGAAAAAATGTAATTATTTGAGGATATGGATGTTAACTAAACTTACTGTGGTAATCATTTCACAATATATACATATACCATTAAGTTGTAGACCTTAAGCATATACAATACTATATGTGAATTACGGGCTTCCCTGGTGGCTCAGACTGTAGAGTCTGCCTGCAATGCAAGAGACCCGGGTTCGATCCCTGGGTGGGGAAAATCCCTTGGAGAAGGGAATGGCTACCCACTCTAGTATGCCTGCCTGGAGAATCCCATGGACAGAAGAGGCTCGTGGACAGGGGTGGGGGAACGACAGCCCATGGGGTGACAAACAGTTGGACTGGACTGAGCAACTAACACTTTCATGTCAATAAAACTAGAAATTCATATCTCAATAAAACTAGAAATGAGAAGAAAAGAGAGAGAGAATGTACCAATGACCAATATAAGAGAAGGAAACTTTCTGAAGTTTTGCCATTTGCAGCAACAAAGGGGGACCCAGAGAGTATTTTAGGCTAAGCAAAATAAGACAAGAGAAAGACAGCTACTGTACGGTATTACTTATATGTGGAATCTAAAAAATACAACCAACTAGTGAGGATAACAACAACAACAAGAAACAGGGAATTCCTTAGGTGTCCAGTAGTCAGGAAGATCTCACAGGTGAGGTGTCAAAAAAAAAAGCGGGGGGGGGGGGAGACACAGCTGTCTCTTATACACA
>SJYX01000293.1:12159-31491 GCA_006410675.1 Oreotragus oreotragus | reverse complement strand
AAAAAAAAGGGGGGGGGGGGGGAGACACAGTGTGGGGAAGCGGGAAGGGCAATATAGGGGTGGGGGAGTGAGAGACACAAACCGCTGGGTGTAAGATAGGCTCGAGGATGCACAGAACGGGGAATAGAGCCAGTATTTTATAATAGCTGTAAATGGAGTGTAACCTTTTACAATTGCACAAAAAATAAATAAAACAAAAGGAAACGCTCCTTACAAGTCTCAGAACTAGAAGAGGGAACTAGCTTTTGTGTGTATTGTCTCGACTTCACACGAGAGGAAACTGAAGCTCACAGATGCTGAGGAGCTTCCCAAGTTCAGGCAGCCCGTAAGCGGCAGAGTCGGGGTTCGAACCCAAGGCTCCAGCTCTCCCTAGCCGGCTCCAGGAATCTCTGCTTCGGCGCCACCTCGCGGGTACGCCCAGCCTCCCCTCGCCCCGCCCGCAGCCCGCGAAACTCCGCCCCCTCCCCAGATTTGGTTTAGGGTTTTCACTGGGTGGAGCGGGGTGGGGGCGGCCTCAGGGTCAAAAGTATTACAGCCCGTGGGAGTTTCAGACTCTGCTTCCTCCACGGGTTGCTCTGAAATTTCATTAGATTTTCTCTCTGTTTCAACTACTCCGCTCTGGTGCCCTCGGGCTCCCTACCGGTCCTCCTCAGCCTTGATCGCCTCTGAATTCCTCCATACCCTCCTGGTGGCAGGTTGCCTGTCTGGAGCCAAATTCTTGGCTCTCTCTATCTCAGATGGGAATGTCAGGCTTGCTTAACGGCCCCCAGCACTGGGAGCTGGTAGAAAACACGGAACCGAAATCCTACCCCAGACCTGCTGAATCAGATCAGTATCTTCACAGGACCCTCTCCACCCTACCTCACCCCCAAGTAGTTTGGGGTGCAGTGAAGCCTGAGTGCGGCTTCCCAGGTGGCCCTAGTGGTAAAGAACCCATCTGCCGATGAGAGAGACCTAAGAGATGCAGGTTCCATCCCTGGCAGGGGAAGATCCCTTGGATGAGGGCATGGAAACCCACTCAGTATTCTTGCCTGGAGAATCCCATGGACCGAGGAGCCTGGTGGGCTACAGTTCATAGGGCCACAAAGAGTCGGACACAACTGGAGTGACTGGGGACACACACATCAGGAAGTTTGAGTAGCCCTGGCCTACAGCACCAGGGGACCATGGGACCCAGGGAGCCTTCCAGATAGGTGCCTCACCTGAAGCAGATGTAGCTGAGAAAATGGTCTTCAGCTGTGTGTCTTGAAGTTAGATGATGAGTGACCTTTTGTCTGCACTGGAGAAGGTTCAAGTACATTCCAGAAATTTGGCTATGAGACTAATGAGACTCCATCATGGAGCCCAAGAGATGTTCCCTTTTTTATTGCTAACGGAATTTGGCTTAATTTGTTAGGAAAAATATATGAAATAAACTTTCTAGGAGTTGAGCGAATTGAGCTATTAATATGGAAAATTCTAGATATAATAAACAGTGACATATGAAGTCTTCGAAGACCAAAGCCCTGACCCAGTGTTCTCAAACTCCAGCATCAAGTCACCAGGAGGGCATTTAAAACTCAGACTGTTGGAGGATATCCTTGGTGGTCCAGTGGTTGAGAATCCACCTACTAACACATGGGACACAAGTTTGATCCCTGCCCAGGAAGATCCCACATGCTTCAGAGCAACTAAGCCCATTTGCTACAACCACTGAGCCTGTGCTTTAGAGCCTGGGAGCTGCTCCTATTGAAGCCTCTGCAACTTGAGAGTAGCCCCACTCACTGCAGCTAGAGAAAAGCTGGAGTGCAGCAGTGAAGATCTAGCAGAGTCATAAATGAAGAAATAAATCTTAAACAAACAAACAGTCTCCGAGTGTTGGGAATCCCTGGGGGCCTAGTGATTAGGACTCTGTGCTTTTATAGTCCAGGGTGTGTGTTAGGAACTAAGATCCCTCAAGCCAGCCTGGACAACACCCCCTCGAAACAAAGCCACAGGCAAGCTCAGACTGTTGGGCCCCATCCCTAGAGTTTCTGATTCACAGAACTGGGGTGGAGCTGAGAATCTACATTTCTCACTAGTTTCCAGGGAATGCTGATAGATGCTGTTGGTCCAGAGATCACGTTTTGAGAACTGCTGCTTCCAAATCAAACAGTCAGGGTTGGTTTGGAGGGTTATATCAGCCCTTGAGAATTATATAGAAATGACCCCTCTCAGTGATCTGTCATTAAAAAAGTGATTCATTCCAGTGATCCAGTGTAAGTTTAAGTACTGATTTGAATATTTTCCTGTATTCATGCAGCAGATTTAACATTTTCATAATGTTATTTATGTTCAGATTCTACCCAGACTGAGACAAAACTTTCTTTCTTCTATTAGCACTTTCACATGTACACCCATATATTTTTTATGGTCTGATGAAAAATGTCAAATCAAGACATGAGATGTAAAAAGGGAAATTTTTTTTCACATTGTTCAAATAAAAATATATCAGTGGATTAAAAAAAAAAAACAACCTGCTGTTCCTTCCACTGCATTCCCGGAGTCCTTTGCAACGCCCCTGTGATAGCTCTTTTCATTGTGTTTGAATTATTGATTTACCATCTAACTTTCTCAAGGGCTCATGGGCTCCTCAAGGGCAGGACATTCTTTCGTTTGAAGAAAAAAAAAAAAATGGTCTCCTCACCATCCCACGCCTGTCTCTTATACACATCTAGATGTGTATAAGAGACAGGCCAAATTCTTGGCTCTCTCTATCTCAGATGGGAATGTCAGGCTTGCTTAACGGCCCCCAGCACTGGGAGCTGGTAGAAAACACGGAACCGAAATCCTACCCCAGACCTGCTGAATCAGATCAGTATCTTCACAGGACCCTCTCCACCCTACCTCACCCCCAAGTAGTTTGGGGTGCAGTGAAGCCTGAGTGCGGCTTCCCAGGTGGCCCTAGTGGTAAAGAACCCATCTGCCGATGAGAGAGACCTAAGAGATGCAGGTTCCATCCCTGGCAGGGGAAGATCCCTTGGATGAGGGCATGGAAACCCACTCAGTATTCTTGCCTGGAGAATCCCATGGACCGAGGAGCCTGGTGGGCTACAGTTCATAGGGCCACAAAGAGTCGGACACAACTGGAGTGACTGGGGACACACACATCAGGAAGTTTGAGTAGCCCTGGCCTACAGCACCAGGGGACCATGGGACCCAGGGAGCCTTCCAGATAGGTGCCTCACCTGAAGCAGATGTAGCTGAGAAAATGGTCTTCAGCTGTGTGTCTTGAAGTTAGATGATGAGTGACCTTTTGTCTGCACTGGAGAAGGTTCAAGTACATTCCAGAAATTTGGCTATGAGACTAATGAGACTCCATCATGGAGCCCAAGAGATGTTCCCTTTTTTATTGCTAACGGAATTTGGCTTAATTTGTTAGGAAAAATATATGAAATAAACTTTCTAGGAGTTGAGCGAATTGAGCTATTAATATGGAAAATTCTAGATATAATAAACAGTGACATATGAAGTCTTCGAAGACCAAAGCCCTGACCCAGTGTTCTCAAACTCCAGCATCAAGTCACCAGGAGGGCATTTAAAACTCAGACTGTTGGAGGATATCCTTGGTGGTCCAGTGGTTGAGAATCCACCTACTAACACATGGGACACAAGTTTGATCCCTGCCCAGGAAGATCCCACATGCTTCAGAGCAACTAAGCCCATTTGCTACAACCACTGAGCCTGTGCTTTAGAGCCTGGGAGCTGCTCCTATTGAAGCCTCTGCAACTTGAGAGTAGCCCCACTCACTGCAGCTAGAGAAAAGCTGGAGTGCAGCAGTGAAGATCTAGCAGAGTCATAAATGAAGAAATAAATCTTAAACAAACAAACAGTCTCCGAGTGTTGGGAATCCCTGGGGGCCTAGTGATTAGGACTCTGTGCTTTTATAGTCCAGGGTGTGTGTTAGGAACTAAGATCCCTCAAGCCAGCCTGGACAACACCCCCTCGAAACAAAGCCACAGGCAAGCTCAGACTGTTGGGCCCCATCCCTAGAGTTTCTGATTCACAGAACTGGGGTGGAGCTGAGAATCTACATTTCTCACTAGTTTCCAGGGAATGCTGATAGATGCTGTTGGTCCAGAGATCACGTTTTGAGAACTGCTGCTTCCAAATCAAACAGTCAGGGTTGGTTTGGAGGGTTATATCAGCCCTTGAGAATTATATAGAAATGACCCCTCTCAGTGATCTGTCATTAAAAAAGTGATTCATTCCAGTGATCCAGTGTAAGTTTAAGTACTGATTTGAATATTTTCCTGTATTCATGCAGCAGATTTAACATTTTCATAATGTTATTTATGTTCAGATTCTACCCAGACTGAGACAAAACTTTCTTTCTTCTATTAGCACTTTCACATGTACACC
Organism: Oreotragus oreotragus; assembly: GCA_006410675.1. Taxonomy (NCBI): domain Eukaryota; kingdom Metazoa; phylum Chordata; class Mammalia; order Artiodactyla; family Bovidae; genus Oreotragus; species Oreotragus oreotragus. The sequence goes on along the minus strand of SJYX01000293.1, from coordinate 27,111 downwards.
CATATATTTTTTATGGTCTGATGAAAAATGTCAAATCAAGACATGAGATGTAAAAAGGGAAATTTTTTTTCACATTGTTCAAATAAAAATATATCAGTGGATTAAAAAAAAAAAACAACCTGCTGTTCCTTCCACTGCATTCCCGGAGTCCTTTGCAACGCCCCTGTGATAGCTCTTTTCATTGTGTTTGAATTATTGATTTACCATCTAACTTTCTCAAGGGCTCATGGGCTCCTCAAGGGCAGGACATTCTTTCGTTTGAAGAAAAAAAAAAAAAGTGCAGTAAAGGGCTGTTTATTTTTCTACCATTTGTCCAGTTTATGCTACTAACAGCAAGGAAATTGTTTCCAGAGGAAGATGCCTAGTGAGTGCTCACGTGGGCATGTTAGATGTTTGCATGGAGTTTTGTGATTCTGAGATTTCATAGAGCATAGGGTGGGGGTGGTTGAGAACTGGGGCTTTGTCAGTGATGGTGGGCGTGTGATTCTGTTGCAAGACATTGTATGAGGCAGTGTTTCTCTGGCACTGTGTATCAAGCGTATGTCTACACTTAATCCTCTGGGATTCACCAGTGAGTATCAGTGACCATCAGTGATACTGAGGCGTGAAGGGGTGTCCCTACCTTCCCTCAACTCGTGTGTGTCCCTGGATTGGGGACGCTGTGCCCATGCCCTGGGTCTCCGTGGACTCTCTCTGACTCTGTGCCCCAGAGGGTCCTGCGTTCCTGTCCCTGTCAGGGTCTCCTCACCATCCCACGCTGCTCTCTGTGTCTGAAATTCACGGCCCTCCTGGGTGGCTGGGGCTCTAGGTAACTGTGTCTGTCCCCAAGTCCAGCCCTCGCAGAGCTGGGAGGGTGGGGACTCTGTGTCCCTGAAGTTAAGGAGGCCCGCTGGGAAGTTAGCAGCTGGAGATTAGATTTCATAGTCACGAGAGGAAAGGAGGGAGAAGGATCCAGGTTTGATTTGGGGCCGGGTCAGGCCAGGGTACAGGGTCTCAGAATCATTGTAAGAATAGTCTTAACAGCTTCTGTTAACTGTGCATTTACCGTGTGCCAGGCACTGTACTTGTACTTATATTTGTACTTTTTTAATATTATATTTATGCTGTCATTTATAAATATATTTATATTTGGGGCTTCCCAGGTGGCTCAGTGGTAAAGAATCCACCGGTCAATGCAGGAGATGTGTGATCCCTGGGTAGGGAAGATACCTGGAGAAGGAAATGGCAACTCACTCCACTATTCTTGCCTGGGCAATCCCATGGGCAGAGAAGCCTGGTGGGCTACAGTCCATGGGGTCACAAAAGAGTCAGACCCAATTTATTGACTAAACCACAACATATTTATATTTGTACTATTGTATTTATTCACCATCACAATTAAGTACACATATTATATTTATAAATAATTATGTGAATTGTTCCTAATATTTTAAATAGTATTTTATTGGCTATAAATTACTTTAGATAGTAATTCTATTATCAGTTTCTGTTTCTATCATCATTTTGTACTAGCCTTTGGAAGACAGGAGGAAACGTTCAGAGAGATGAGTTCACTTGCCCAAGGTCACTCAGTAATGTGACAGTCAAAATGTGAACCTACTTCTTAGTGTCTCCAGCCTTTGGCTTTTAACTCCTACACCACGCTGGGCAAGGCAGAAGACGGTGTCTAGAACAGGAGGGAGCAGGGTTAGCCGAGTGGCTGTGGGTAACAGCAGATTGTTGTCAGTGTGGTGAGGTGTATGTTTGTTGAGTTTTGTTGTGTGCCAGGCACCATGCTAAGGGCTTTTATAATAAGAATATGGCAGGGGCATGGCCGGAAAAGGCGGCCGCCCCCTCGCCCGTCACGCACCGCACGTTCGTGGGGAACCTGGTGCTAAACCATTCATAGACGACCTGCTTCTGGGTCGGGGTTTCGTACGTAGCAGAGCAGCTCCCTCGCTGCGATCTATTGAAAGTCAGCCCTCAACACACACACACAAAAAAAGAATATGGCAAGGTCTTCCCTGGTGAGCGAGAGGCTAAGGACTCCGAACTTCCAAAGCAGGGGGCCCAGGTTCAGTCCCTGGTCTAGGAACTCAATCCCACAAGCTGCAGCTCAAGATTCAGTATGCTGCAACTAAGACAGTAGATTTCATGTGCCGCAACTGGGACCCAGCACAGCCAAATAAATACTAAAAAAAGAAGAAGAAGAAGAATAGGCAAACACTCATATGGCACATAGCAAGGGCCCTGCTTTAAGTGCTGTTATGTGGATTATTTCATTTACTGCTTACACCAGCATCCTGAGGTGGATACCGCTCGTCCTTGTCTCCATGAGACTCTGAGGTAGAGTCATTTGCGAAAGCTCCTGGAGGTGATCTGGCTCCAGGTGGCCTGGCTCCATAGGCTGTTCCTCTAGCCCCTGTACTTTTCTACTATCCCTTGTAATCTTCATAGCAATCCTATAGTGTAGGAAGAAATGTCACCCATTTTACAGATGAGGAAATTGAGACCCAGACTTGGACTCACCCACAGAGCCACAGACTTGAACCACTGTCTATTTGATCAGCTCATTCACACACTTGACCCTGTTATCTGGCAGGAGGCCAGGGATTCCAGAGAACCTCAGAAGGGCCTTGGCCAGACTCCCAGATGCCAGGGGCCTTATGTCCCTGAGGTCCTAGCCTCCCTAACCTTCCTGTACAGCCCCTTAATTTTGCCTTTGGTTTGTACCATTTTGACTTGCTGATCAGTAAACATTCACGTTACAAAAATTGTTTATTTTCCCCCAGATTATGTTTTTCTATTTGTTGCTATACAAAATGTTTAAGTTTTATGCAGTTTAACCTATCCTTTGTTTATTTTATTTAAAAAAAATATCTGTTTATTTGGCTATGCTGTGTCCAAGTTGTGGCATGTGGGATCTAGTTCCTTGACTGGGGATGGAACCCAGCACTTCTGCATCGGGAGTGTGGAGTCTTAGCCAGTGGACCATCAGGGAAGTCCCCTGTTTATTTTATAGATGCAAGATTTCCAATCTTGGTTAGGAAAATCTAGTTCCTTGGGGGTGAGAAGTCTGGGGTGGGGGGACAATGGCAGCTCCTTCCTTCCCTCTCCCCTTCCTTGACTTGGGGTAGGTGGCAGAGGGTGTTGTTTGATATCTTGTCAGTTTGTAAGTCCTCTTTGTATATGTTGTTGCTGTTCAGTTGCCCACTTGTGTCCAACTGTTTGCAACCCCATGGACTGCAGCACGCCAGGCCTCCCTGTCCCTCACGATTGACTGGAGTTTGCCGAAGTTCATGTTCTTTGCATCAGTGATGCCGTCCAACCATCTCATCCTCTGACGCCTCTTCTCCTTCTGCCTTCAATCTTTCCCAGCATCAGGGACTTTTCCAATGAGTTGTCTGTTTGCATCAGATGACCAAACTACTGGAGCTTCAGCTTCAGCATCAGTCCTTCCAGTGAATATTCAGGGTTGATCTCCCTTAAGACTGACTGGTTTGATCTCCTTGCTGTTCAAGGAACTTTCAGGAGTCTTCTCCAGAACCACAGTTCAAAGGCATCAGTGCTTTGGTGTTCTGCCTTCTTTACGGGCCAGCTCTCACAACCGTACGTGACCACTGGGAAGACCATAGCCTTGACTATACGGACCTTTGTCGGCAGAGCAATGTCTGCATTTCAACACACTGTCTAGGTTTGTCATTGTTTTCCTTCCAAGAAGCAATGGTCTTCTGGTTTCAGGTCTGCAGTCACCGTCCACAGTGATTTTGGAGCCCAAGAAATGGAAATCTGTCACTGCTCCCACCTTTCCCCCTTCTATTTGCCATGCAGTAACGGGGCTGGATGCATGGCAAATAGAAGAGGGAAAGCTGGAAGCACTGACAGTAACGGGGCCGGACGGAGAAGGCAACGGCACCCCCCTCCAGCACTCTTGCCTGGAAAATCCCATGGACGGAGGAGCCTGGTGGGGTGCAGTCCATGGGGTCGCTAAGAGTCGGACATGACTGAGCGACTTCATTTTCACTTTTCACTTTCATACATTGGAGAAGGAAATGGCAACCCACCCCAGTGTTCTTGCCTGGAGAACCCCAGGGACGGGGGAGCCTGGTGGGCTGCCATCTGGGGTCGCACAGAGTCAGACACAACTGAAGCAACTTAGCAGCAGCAGCAGCAGCAATGGGGCCAGATGCCATGATCTTAGTATTTTTTTTTAATTAAGTCTTATTTATTGCGAAAACCAAACCACTAGGAAAATATATCACAGTCTTGAAACAGCAAACAGACAATATTATCATTTCAATAAGTAAGTTGGTAAAAAGACAAGGTCCTTATCAAAATGATAAGGGGCCAGAACTGGGGCAAGAACAACGCATGTAGCAAAGGCCCTGGCAAAAGTGGTATTTGGTAATGGAGGGCAGTCCCTTCATTGCTCTAAATGAGCCACAGTTCATCCCTGAGTCGCTTACTTTTCCTCCCTTGATTTTTTTTGTTGCCAGGGGATTGTCTCAACAAAGCTCTGTTATTTCAGGGGGCAAAGTAAGCAACACTGGGTTTAGGCTTTGAAACAGATTTTTCCAAAGCCCGTCCTTCACAACCCTCTTAATGAAGTAGCTAATAGTTCCTCTTTCACTGTTCATTCCTGAATATGAGCATATTATACTGTCAAAACCCCGTTTCCCTTCAAGGCTGAGTGCCACTGTAAGATTGTCTGGTAGCTTGCTGACTCTGCTGCAGGCGGCCTCAGGGCCCACCATGGCTGCCAGTGAGAGGGAAAGCACTTGCTTCTGTGAGATCACTTCTTACATTTTTGCAGGGTCTCCCGGCTGAATGATGTAATGTGTGAGAATTTTAAGAAACACACATCCACATCTTGATGGTCAGAAAGGAGTGCCTGCAGGGACCCTTTCAACATTTTTATCCAAACTACCTCTCCCAACTTTATATCTTAACATCATGCCCTTGCCTATAAAAGAAAAACAAGCAAAACAAACCCCCTGGAAGCCCCCTGCCCCTTTCTACATTAGTGACTGCATGGATTTTATTAGTTTGTGGAAAATGTTGTAGTGATCCTTCTGGTAAACAGCAGGTGGACACCAAATAGAAACACCTCCTTTCATACTCCACTAGACCATAAGCTGGTTACGTGAACCTGCCAGAATCTTGGTATCTGTGCAGTAAGAGGATCTGGTACCTTGGAGGGCCCTGGTTTGGTACAAGGGAGACTCTATCGGCAGGAGAAGTACTTGCCACATGAAATTCAGGCTCACAACAAACCTCCTGTGCTATCTGTGACCCAAATTTTAGCACTGCTTTTTATCCATTTCACTTTCTAGGATTGAAACACAAAGGAACCAACGTCCAGAGGAAAGAAACACAGGCCTTGGACTTGCTGCCATTCTTAATTTCCTCATTCAGCAACTCTTCTTAAAAGACCCAAATCCCCATTCCTCTTTTTAAATTGATTCCTGCCCTCAGCCCTGATGGCCACTAGCAGACAGCTATTTCCCAATGGAAGAGAGGGACTCCTTCATCTTCCTGGTCATGGTTGGGATGAGGTTCATGTGGTCATCCACACGCTTGGTCACGCAGGTCTCCAGTTGCCGCTTCATGTGAAGCTCCTTGCTCCATGCATCTATCGAATCTTTGGCCTTGTCATTGCAATACACAGTGCACCGGGCCAGGCGGTCCTGGAACTTCTCCAGCTCGCTGCTCACCAGGGCCTGGGCTTGAGCCAGAGGCGCGTGGCAGCGTTCAATGCACTGGTGCACTTGCTTCATGGACGCCTGGCTTTCCTCGCAACAGGCGGCGCTGCACCGGAACATAAGGCCCTGCATCTTCCGGATATTCTCCCTCTCCAGATTCTTCACCATGGAGTCCACCACTTCCTGCACCTGGAGCTGCTGCAGCTCCGCCATGGCTGCGCCGGCGCCCACCTGATCTTAGTATTTTTAATATACTTAGTCTTAAGCCGGGTCCTTCACTCTCCTCCTTCACCCTCAACAAGAAGCTCTTTAATTCCTTTTCACTTTCTGCCATTAGAGTGGTATCATCTGCATATTTGAGGTTGTTGGTGCTTCTCCCGCCTATCTTGATTCCAGCTTGTAACTCATCCAGCCCGGCATTTCTCACGATGTGCTCAGCATATAGGTTAAACAAACTGGGTGACAGCAGACAGCCCTGTCATACTCCTCTCTCCATCTTGAACCAGTCAGGTGTTCCATACAGGGTTCTGACTGTTGCTTCTTGACCCAAATACAGGTTTCTTAGGAGACAGGTAAGATGGTCTGGTATTCCCATCTTTCTAAGAGCTTTCCACAGTTTGTCATGATCCACACAAAGGTTTTAGTGTAGTCCATGAAACAGAGATAGATGTTTCTCTGAAATTCCCTTGCTTTCTCTATAAGCCAGCGAATGTTGGCAATTTGATCTCTAGTTCCTCTTCCTTTTCTAAACCCAGCTTGGACATCTGGAATTTCTTGGTTTCGAATAATGCTGAAGCCTGGCATGCACGATTTTAAGCATGACCTTACCAGCATGGGAAGTGAGTGCAACTCTCCGATGGTTAGCACATTCTTTGGTACTGCCCTTCTTGGGAACTGGAATGAGGACTGACCTTTTCTAGTCCCGGGGCCACTTCTGGGTCTTCCAGATTTGCTGGGATAATGAATGCAAAACCATCATCTTTTAGGGATTTGAATAGTTCTGCTGGAATTTCATCACATCCATTAGCTTTATTAACAGCAATGCTTCTTAACCACACCATTGTAGTAATCTGGTTCATTAAGATCCTTTTTAATACAATTCGTCCCTGTATTCTTTCCATCTTTATATATGAAGTGAAGTGAAGTGAAGTGAAGTCGCTCAGTCGTGTCCGACTCTTTGCGACCCCGTGGACTGTAGCCCACCAGGCTCCTCCGTCCGTGGGATTCTCTAGGCAAGAATACTGGAGTGGGTTGCCATTTCCTTCTCCAGAGGATCTTCCCAACCCAGGGATTGAACCCAGGTCTCCCACATTGGAGGCAGATGCTTTAACCTCTGAGCCACCGGGGAAGCCCTGGTAGTTATATATCTTTATATATAATAGCTACTAATTCTGTGCTGTTCCAAGTGTTGCAGATTTTCCCCCAAGCCTTTTGTGTATCACCTTGTGATGATTTTCGTCCTGCAAATATGTCTAGCTAATTTCTCAGCCTTGCTCTGGAAGATCTGCTCCTGGGGAGGTGGGGGCGACTCCCTTCTCATCTCCTCCCTCCCATCTCTCCCTTCCCTTTCAAGGTCTGTCTCTGCTTATCTCCAGCTTCTCCTTTCCCAAGGGCCTGCCTGGGAGGGAAGGGTACATCCCCGGCACGGAGGCCCAGCTCCCCTCCCCTTCTTTGGGCCTATTTGGAAGTGAGAGGGGGTTGTCCACTCGCTGACAATTTTTAAGAGCTCCCCCACCCCCAAGCCATAAATATTAACCCTATGCTACCCTCTGTATTCCAAGCCACAGGTCCTGTCATTTGCTACATTCCGTCTTAAGCAGCTGAGTTTTATGAAAATAAAGTCCGTCCTGTATGCGCGGCTGTGGGTTCTGATGTAGGTTGGGAAGACTCCCTGCTCCCGGGCGCCCTCGCCTTCCCTCCCCAGGTCCTTATCTCGCAGCTTTTCGCTTCCCACGGGTCGGGCGCATAAAAGGGAGCGGGGGCTCGGCCTCGCAGCGTCGCCATGTCCCCGCTGTGCCCACTGCTGCTGACCCTGGCCCTGCTGGCCGTCCCCGGCGTGCGAGGCGCCTGCCCGGCGTCCGCCGACCTGAAGAACGCCGACGGGACGCGCACGTGCGCCAAGCTCTACGACAAGAGCGACCCCTACTACGAGAACTGCTGCGCGGGCGCCGTGCTCTCCTTGGAGTCGGGCGCCGACCTGCCCTACCTGCCCTCGGACTGGACGAAAGTCATCTCCTCGATCGTGGTGGGCCAGCGCTGCGAGCTCACCGTGTGGTCCGGTCGCGGCAAGGAGGGCAAGTCGCGCAAGTTCTCGGCCGGCAGCTACCCGCGCCTGGAGGAGTACCGCCGCGGCCTCTTCGGGGACTGGTCCAACGCCATCTCCTCCGTCTACTGCAGGTGCCCGCCCGCCGGCCCCACCGCCCAGACCCCTGAGCCTCTGACCCAAACTGAGCGTCCTCAGAACCAGTTTCCGAGGTCCCCCTTCTCCTCCCCCACAGCCCCTCCGCCAAGCCCACGCCCCTTGGATCTCCCAGACCCAACTCTGAGGTTCCCAGACTCAATCCAGTCTTCATTCTGGGGGCTCCCCCTCCCACCTCCCTGAATTGCCCACTTGCCTACCCACCAGACGGCTGCACTCTCAGGGGAGGGCAAATGATCTCTGGTGACCTCCAGCCTAGTCTGGTGATGGGAAGCCATCAACCCCCTCACTTTGAAGCCCCCCAGAACCAAAGCTAGTCCTTCCCCACCCCCCCTAGATCATCAGATCCCAGGGCTCTCAGACCCAACTCTGGGGCTCCCAGATTCTAAACCTGGCTAACCCAGACCTCAAGACCNAGGGGAGGGCAAATGATCTCTGGTGACCTCCAGCCTAGTCTGGTGATGGGAAGCCATCAACCCCCTCACTTTGAAGCCCCCCAGAACCAAAGCTAGTCCTTCCCCACCCCCCCTAGATCATCAGATCCCAGGGCTCTCAGACCCAACTCTGGGGCTCCCAGATTCTAAACCTGGCTAACCCAGACCTCAAGACCCCAGACCTAATTCCAGGAATACCCTATCTAGCCCTCATGCTCCACTCGTCTAGATCCCCTACATCAGCCTTGGCCCCAGAAACTGGTTCCAGTGCCCCCATTAAGGTTCTGAAGCCTCCAGGCCCAACTTTGGAGGCCCCTGAGCCCACCCTGGACTCACATATCCAAACTCACAGACCCCACGGCCCTAGATCTACCCAGGGCACCCTCTAAAACCACCCACCTGCCCCTCTACCCCCAAGAACTCCAAGAACCCCCAGCCCCAAACTCCCAGGCCAGGATGCCTAGCCCCCGAATTTGGAGCCCAGCCCCAGCCCCCAACCCCATCTCAGGCTTCTAGAATCCCTCCTACCATAAATCTCTGAGGCCCTGGCACCCCCCTGGCAATAATTTTCGATTCTATTGCAGTTGCAAATGATACCTTACGAGATCGCTCATCTCCAGCCCTCACAAAGTGCTGAGCCCCTCACCTGGCCTTGTCCAAGGGGTCTGCTGAAGTCTGTAAGACCCAGGAGAACCGAGCTTAATGACTGCCCTCATGTTGCCTTCCCTGTAATACAGCCCTTATGAAGCCACCTCTGTCTGCCATCTGCTTGTGTTTGGGCCACAAGTCCACGCAGATGTGGGGTCGGGAATGGAGGAGGGAGCAGGGTGGTCAGGGCTGAGTCAGCCCATAGTACCTGCTGTGGATGGGGACACATGCATAGATCCTGTGGGGGCACATGCACGGATTTAGGTGTGCACACATGTGCACATACCCATAGGGCATCTGTGTGACAAGTAATGGTACTGCTGGCTGATTTTTAAAAATATTTATTTATTTTGTTTGGCTGTACCAGGTCATGGGATTTTCAGGTGGTGCAGTAGTAAAGAATCTGCCTGCAGGTGGTGCAGGAGATGCAAGAGACTGGTTCAATCCCTGGGTTGGGAAGATCCCCTGGAGTAGGAAATGGCAACTCACCCCAGTATTCTTGCCTGGAAAATTCCGTGGACAGAGGAACCTGGAGGGCTATATTCACGGGGTTGCAAAGAGTCGGACACAACTGAGCATGCACGCTGGGTCTTAGTTGTGGCATGTGGGATCTAGTTCCCCGAACAAGGATGGAACCTGGGCCCCTTCATTGGGAGCCCAGAGTCTTAGCCACAGGACTACCAGAGAAGTCACTGCTGGCTGATTGTTAAACACTGAAATGCTTTCCACACTTTTTGGTGGATAGCCATTTTATGAATCCCCCCCTCCCCACACCAGATGTTCAGGCCTGCCAGGGACCTCAAGACTCTCTCAGGATTCATACGTACCATGGTAAGCGGCCTTCAAGGACTCTGCGCCATGTAGGTCCAGGGTCTGTTTTGTGATCTGCCCACAGCCCAGGACTCATGGGTTGTGAAATACTTTTAATGCCCCAGGCTCCAACATATGGAGAACACTTTCATTCTAATTTGCATATTTCTGAAAATTCAAATTTGCAATTTACTACTCCTAAGGATAAGGACCCTTGATGAGTACCTGGGTTTGGGGGCTCTGGAGGAGTAAACGAGGAGCAATGAGGGGTCTTGGGAGCAGGAGAAGTAGAGGGACAGCTCTGGGGGATGATAACATGGGATTGGAGGGAGGAAGGAAATCTGGGGACATTCTGAGAGTTAAGAGGCATGGGAGAAGAGGGAGGTGAGTCGAGAGGCTACAAGGCCATACATTTGGAACATAAGAGATCTGAGGTCAAGGGAGGCGCTGGAGATCAAGGATTGGAGGACGTGCAAGTGGGAAATGAACTTGGTGAAGTTCTAAGGAGCAAACACCAGGGAAACAGCATTCCTTGGGCACATGTATTTATTCATTCAGTCAACAAACGTTTATTGAGCCCCTATTATCTTGTTAAGCACTGACTCAGGAAGAAGTGGCCACTGCCCTCGTGCAGAGAGTACAGCGAAAATGCCAGCGAGACAGACGGTCAAAGATGCATGAAGATGTCAAATCAGAAACCCAGGCCCAGGCAGAATTACGGGGCGTAGGAGGTAGTACGTGATCCAGGAGCAGCCAAGGAGACAGGAGGGTATAAAGGGAGAGGCGGGGTGCTCAGGGAACATGGTGGAGCTTAAGGGTCAGGAGGTACTAAGGGTTAGGGACTTCTAAGGCTTAGGGAGCTGCTAGGGGTTCAGAGAGATGCCAAGATATCAGAAGTGGTAAGGGAATAAGAAGTCGCTGAGGGGTTGGTATCTTGTATCATCATATAAGAGGTCAGGAGGGGCCCAGGGTCAGCCAGTCACTCCCTGAATTGCACAGACACAGAAGAGTCTGTCACCCTCGTCCGCCGCAGCCCACCATGCTCCATCCGGTTCTTGGTCTTGTGCAGGAAGTGGACAAAGCGGACGCCGGGGCCGTACTGGCGGAATACGTGGGACACCTGGCAGCACCAGGGTCGGGAAGAAGTTCTTATTAGGGACCCACAAGCCCTGCTCTCCTCCCCCTGTGAGGTCTTGGGACACGAAAGCACGTGTGGGGGTGGTGGCCGGGGTAGGGGGTCTCACCTGGATCCAGCGGCCGGGAGGGCCTCTCCCGGAGGTGCGGGGGGCCACGTGGTGCTGGGCGATGACTGTGCTGCGGTCAGCCGCCAGCAGCCAGACGTGCAGCTCATACACACACGCGTCCAGCCGGCTGTCCTCGAACCTGGGGTGGGGGGCAGGCCTCCAGCTGCCACCACAGCCCCCACTCCTGGTACGGTTGCCATTCCACACACACACCCACTGGCACCCACTGTGTGTACTGGGGCTGGGTGCTGCTTGTGACACAGCAGTGACCAAGACACCCCTACGCCCTGCTCTCATGGGATTAATAACGGTCCAGTGGGGGAGGTGGACATGTCATTAGGAAGTGACAATTAGGCATGGTCAGGGCTGGGATGGGGGACATTCGGGGTACTGAAGCATAAGGCATCTGACCCAGCTTGGGAGTGGTCAGGGAAGGCTCCCCGTGGCCTGAGTTCAATCCCTGGTTGAGAAACTGAGATCCCTCAAGCTGTGAGATGCAGCCAAATAGAGGGGGGAGTCCATCTCAAGAAAAGAGGGTGACCAACACCTAATGAAGAAAGAAGAGGCTCTGGGCTGGAATATTTCAAGAACAGAAAGATTCAGACCAAAGGGGCCAGAGAGATGGAAAGGGCTGGGTCCTCCAGTGGCAGGAGGGTCTCACGGAGCACGGGGTGAGGCATGCGCTTTGGGGAGCCCACGTGGGCCACCTGGCTGGGCAAGTGGGCGGGGCGGAGGCACGTACCAGTCCATGACCGTGATACGCGGCTGCTCATCGTCCAGTAGCTCCTCCCACAAGCCCTCGGCCAGAAGGTCCACGCACTGCTGCTTCACCGTCCAGCTGTGAGAGAGGGCACAGGGGAGGGCTGTCATTTGCTGGCATTCTCCCAGGTCAGCGGGCCCCCAGAAGCGGGACACCCTGATCGTCGCACCCTCCTAAAGACGCTGGCCTATGAGGGCTGAGCAGCCACTCAGCACCTCACAGTCTCGGCTCCTATGAGCTTCTCTGAGGGCGATGCATCCTGAACCCTGTGTTGCAGATGGGGAAACCGCGGTGCACACAGGGAAATGGCTTATCAAGATCGAGCAGCAAAGAAGTGGCGGAGCTGAACCCAGGTGCCTGTGACTCGCAGCCCCTGAGTTGCGGCATCCCACCCACAATGCAGAAAGGGGGCCGGGTTTAGAGGCAGACAGCTGGTGGCCTAGGTGACTCTCCCGTTCCCACAGAAAGAGGCTGAGTAAAGGAACAGTATTAACCGCTAGGCTTCCCTGGTGGTTCAGGCGGTAAAGAACCCGCCTGCAGTGCCGGAGATCCGGGCTGGATCCCTGGGTCGGGAAGATCCCCTGGAGAAGGGAATGGCAACCCACTCCAGTATTCCTGCCTGGAGCATTCCATGAACAGAGGAGCCTAGTGGGCTACCGTCTATGGGGTCGCAAAGAGTTGGACGCGAACTGAGTGACTAAGCACAGCATGGAACACCTACTATGTGCAAACTGGCCAGACCCTATGCCGTGTGTTTTATGGGCATGCTCTTAGGACTCATCCTGTTTACAGAGCAGGAGACAAGGGCCCAGAGAGGTAAGTAGAGCTTTTCCAGGTCCCACAGCCAGGGAGGCCAGCAGAGGGAATCAAACGCAGGCCACGTGTGTCCCGGCCACTCACCTGAGGTTCTGCTGGAGTTTCTCAGTCCTGATGTGCCAGCCGCGGAAATTGCCTGGCGGGTGGAGGAGCAACAGATTAGAACTTGCCCCTTCTCCAGGGCCACCCCTTCCACAGCATGGGGCTAGCCTCCGGGCGCTTACCCAGAGCCTCCAGGGGTTGCTGGGTGGGACCGGTAGGGGGCGCTGGCTCATAAATGTTGATGCCTGAAAAGCGCAGGGAAGCGGAGCCTCAGGCGTGCTGAAGCTGCCCTCCTTCCTGCAGGCTCCCCACTCCCTGCCCGCTGGACTCGGCTGGAAGGACGGGAATCAATGCCCTGCCTGCCAGACCAGCCCAGCCAGGCAGCGGGGAGTGAGTCAGGGCCCAGGGAGAGCCCTGAGAATTTCCTGGGGTCAGAGGGCCAGTGCTCCGAGGCGGAGGGCGTTGTGGCGAGAGGGGAGGAACAGTGGGAGAGAGAGAGAGGACCAAGAAAAAGAGAGAGAATATGGGAGGAGGGAGATAGGGAAGGACAGGGAAGCCTGGCGTGCCGCAGTCCATGGGGTCGCAAAGAGTCGGAATGACTGAGCGACTGCACGGTAACATGGGAGGAGGGAGGGAGAGATACAGGGTGAGACAGACCCTGTGAGAGACAGAGACACAAGATGTAGAAAGAGACAGAGATGCAAGTGAGACAAAGAGACGCTGAGAGAAAAAGGGGCAGGGAAGGAAGTGCTGGAATGCATGGCTGCTCGGGCGCTCAGGCGTGTCAGATTCTTTGCGACCCCATGGATTGGAGCCCACTAGGCTCCTCTGTCCATGGGATTCTCCAGGCAAGAATACTGGAGTGGGTTGCCATGCCCTCCNCGCTGAGAGAAAAAGGGGCAGGGAAGGAAGTGCTGGAATGCATGGCTGCTCGGGCGCTCAGGCGTGTCAGATTCTTTGCGACCCCATGGATTGGAGCCCACTAGGCTCCTCTGTCCATGGGATTCTCCAGGCAAGAATACTGGAGTGGGTTGCCATGCCCTCCTGCAGGGGATCTTCCCGACCCAGGGATCGAACCCTCCTCTCCTGCATCTCCTACAGTGCAGGTGGATTCTTTACCGCTGTGCCACCGGGGAAGCCCCAGAGAAGGATGCAGAGGAGTAAAAACACAGAGGGAGACATCAAGAGACAGAGGCCGAGAAACAGAGTAAGAGCGACAAGGAAGCAAAGAGAAGACGAGACCGACGCTCTAGGGGAGCGAGCCCAGGGGAAGGAGACGGAGGCGTGGCGGCCTCCCGGCTGCTCAGCCTCGCGCGGCCCACGGCCCCGCACCTTCGGGGTTGGGCGAGCGCAGTAGGTTGCGGTAGAGCGGCCGCCGCAGGAAGAGCAGCTTCCAGGTGAGGCGCGGGGGCAGCTCCAGGCTCCCTCTCGGCGGCGCCCACTCTTGCAGCAGCAGCTGCCGCGCGTGGGCCTCGGTTGGCGACTCGGGCGCAGGGAGCCCGGGGGTCTCGGGCCCCGCGGGCGAAGGCGGCGACGGGGGCGGGGGCGGCGACGCTGGCTCCTGGGGGCTCGCGGGTTCCTCCATCCCGCCGCCGAGCTCCGGTCCCTCCCGCACCTTCTCCATCGCTCGGGCCTGGGTGACTGTCCCGGCTCTTCCGCAGGGTTCGGGGTGAACCCAGGGCGGGAGAGGGCGGAGCGCCTCGACTGGCTTTCAAGTAGAGGGGTGTGTTGGGGGAAGGACCCGGGCTCCCAGGCCCTCCTCCCTAGGGTTCGGGAGCCCAGGTCCCAGCCCCTCCTTCTCCCAGCCTGCAGAAGTCCGGGTCCCAGCCCAGCTGGGTTTCCCAAGCCTCCTGCTCCAGTTTCCCCAGACATCAGCCCTGGAGAGGGGTGTGACCAAGGCGCTAATGCCAGGGCTCGGCTCTCTAATGAGGCCCATCCACCTCGTTAACATCCCGCGTGGCTGGAGGAAAGCTTAATTAATGAAGCCCCCCTCCCCCCGCAACCTCCCCGTCAGCTGAGCATGCTGTAAGGGGTGGGGGTGGGAGGGGAGTCCCGCCTCTGCTTGTTCCCTCTCTGCCCTCACTTGGGACACAAACTT
>SJYX01000293.1:0-11549 GCA_006410675.1 Oreotragus oreotragus | reverse complement strand
GGAAGCATAGTGGGGTGGGGTGGGGTGGGGGGAGAGAGAGAGACCCAGAGAGACTCTGAGCTAGAGATGGGGAGTCACAGAGATGGGGGACCCGAGGGAGACACTGAGATAGTGTCAGAAAGGGAGGTAGTAACCCCTCCTGGATATTGGGGTCCCTTGCATCTCTTCCTGGGGTTGGGCAGGCGGTGCAGGCTGGCCAAAGCTCCTCCCTAGGAGGTCATAGGGAGTTTGGAGTCAGGGCTGGAGCGATGGCGGGGGCAGGAGGTCGGGGGTGTGGAGGCAGTGGGGTGGCAGAGGAACTTGAAGGGCCAGATGCCCACGCCCACATCCTGCCCTTGCCACATCCCACAGCCTGCCCAGGTAAGCACAGGCTCAGTCCCACATAAGTTACCAGTAACAAGCACTACCATGAGAGCTTTCTGCTTGCTAGATGTTGTCCTAAGCTTTTACAAGTTCATTTCATCCTCTAACAACGTAGGTGCTACTATTGTGGGCATTTTATATGTAAAGAAAAGATAATAGTGAATGAATATGGAGTTGCGTGCCAGCCACACGCACCCCAGCATCCAGCTTGCACACCAACCCTGAGTAGGGAGCTGTTGTTATCCCCATTTCACAGATGAAAAACCAGAGGGCTCCCTCACAGGCCTGGTCCCATACCAGCCCAGATAACCCCATATGCTTCCCTCCCCAGATTCCCACAAGATGCTGACAGACACATTCTGCAGACATACGGGGTGGAGCTCACACCCAAATGATGATGCTCGTGTAATTAACACCGGTGTGCCAGGCATTGTTCTAAATTCTTTAGGTGGAGTAATTAATTTAATCTCCGTATCTTCCGTAGGAAATAGGTACTATTGTTATATCCGTTTTGTAGACTTCTACTTTTGTAGAAATCTCCATAACTGAGAGTAGACGTCTCAGTTACTGAGACTCAGAGAGGTCTAGTAACTCACCCAAGGTTGCACAGCTGGTATGTGGCAAATTGGACGTGGAGTTTCATGTGATACACAGGGATACAGATTCAAATTACCCCCAGAGACAGTGGCTCGCACAGAAACAGATGGGAGAACATAGTTACATTTATTGAATGTCTGCCTTTAACTCATTAAGTCTTACAACAGCCCTGGGAGGTGGGGACAGGTAAGAGTTCCTCCGTTGACTGATTGGGGAACTGAGAGGCAAAAGAGGTGAAGTGACCTATCTTAGGAAAGCTGGAAATTAGCCAGGGACCTGAGGGGAGGAAGGACTCACAGAAGGGGACAAACTAACTTATGTGCAGTATCCCTGCTCACCCAGAAGTCTTCAGGAGGTATCCAAATACTTGCAGAGCCCATGATCCATGCATAACTGGAGACACTCCCACCACCGCTGCAAGCGCACAGACCCACACCCACGTCTGGCTGCCTGCCTGTCTTCATCGGAGGAGGAGGAAAGGACAGAGTCGGGAGAAGGAGTGTCTGTCTAGTGGAGTCAGAGCTGTCCCCAGGTCAGAATCCAGGGCAGGGAGTGGCTCAGAGCCAGAGACCAAAAAAAAAAAAAAAGGCAGGAAATCTGGAGAATGAGAATCAATACCCCTCCTCTGTCTGCGCCGCTCCTGCCGTGGTGTCCACGTTATCTCACTCCTGGGGTCCTCAGCCCCTTCTCTTACACACACACACACACACACACACACACACACACACACACACACACACACACAGAGGCCACAGTCAAAGGGGTCTTATGAAAGGTTAAACACAGGTAGTCACTCCCCCGCTTAAATCTGCCATGGCTCCCCAGCGCCCTCAGGGGAAAAATCCCAGCTCTCTGCCAGCACTTGAGGCCCTGGATTTCTGGTCCCTGTTATTGCCCATCTCAGGGATTTTGCTCAGAAAGTTCTTTCTACCCAGAATGCCCTTCTGTCTCATCCATATCCTCATACCACGTGATCCCCAAACTTTAGGGCTCACCAGATTTACCCAGGGAACTTATTTTAAATGTGTATCTTCAGGCTTCCCTTGGCAGTCCAGTGATTAAGATTTGCACTTTCAATGCATGGGGCATGGGTTCGATCCCTGGTCAGGGAACTGAGATCCCACATGCCTCATGGCATGGCCAAAAGAAAAAAAAAAAGGGTATTTTCAAACCTTATGCCCAGGAGTCTATTTCAGTCCCTGTGGATCCCAGGATCTGAAATTTTAGAAACACCCACCCTATCACTCCATACTATGAGAAATATTTTTACTTAAATCTGAGCAATCCAGGAGCCATACAGAGGCAAGTGTCTTTCAACATTAGATCTCCAGTGTCTCCTTTCTTCACCTTCTGATCAGCAAAGGTCCCAGTGTGGGAACTCAAGCTCTGAAACAGTGATCTAGAATCAAAGAAAGCAGGTTGGTGGTTGCCTGGGCTGTAGGGCAGAGGGGTGGCCTTTTTGGGGTGAGAAAAAAAGCTTTATCTTAATTGTGGCGGTAGTTATATGAGAGTATACACTTGCCAAAATTCATCAAACTGTATCTTTAGAATGGGGGTGTGTGTGTATGGAGGGGGGCGACTTCCCTAGTGGTCCAATGGTTAGGAATCCGCCTGCCAATGCAGGGGACATGGCATCCCTGGTCTGTGGTCTGAGAAGATCCCACATGTCTGGGAGCAACTAAGCCTAAGCACCGCAAATACCGAGTCTGTGCTCTAGAGATCCTGCTCCGCAACGAGAGAAGCCACTGCTGTGAAAAGCCTGAGCGCTGCACCAGAGCTGCCCCTGCTCGCCACGGCTAGAGAAAGCCTGAGCACAGCAACAAAGACCCAGCGCAACTGGGAGAAAAAAAGGGCGTAGGGACTTCCCCGGTGCTCCAGTGGTTAAAACTTCATGCTGCAATGCAGGGGGCAAAGGTTCGATCCCTGGTTGGGGAACTAAGATCCTGCATTCAGCCAAAAATAATAATAATAAAATTTTTTTTAAATTAATGGGTGTATTTTCTTGTGTGTAAATTGTATCCCAGCAAGAAAAAAAGCCAAAAGGACTCGGCAGTCCTGATACAGACAGGAGATAGCAACACACCCCCCCTCCCCTCCCTTGGTCGCTCAGTCACGTCTGACTGTTTGCAGTCCCATGGACGGTATGCTGCCAGGCTCCTCTGTCTATGGGATCTCCCAGGCAAGAATACTGGAGTAGGTTGCCGTTTCCATCTCCAGGGGATCTTCCTGACCCAGGGATTGAACCCGTGTCTCTTGCATCCCCTGTACTGGCAGGCAGATTCTTTACCACTAGCCACAAGGCTATTGGGTGAAAAAGGCAAGATGTAGAATAGTGGCCTCACGAAAATGAAAAAAAAAAAAAAAAAAAGAATAGTGGCCTCATAGGCTACTACCTTTTATTCTTTTAATAAATGCTTATTAAACATCCACATTGTCCAGTCCCTCTGTGTTGGTGATATAATGGTGGAAGAACAGATTCCTATCCCTGTGCAACTTCCTTGTGGGAGGAGGGATGGACTTCAGCAATTTAAGAATTTCTTTCTTTCTTTCTTTCTTTTATTGGCCAGGTCATTGGGCTCGTGGGATCTTAGTTTCTTGACCAGGAATTGAACCTGCACCCTAATGTGCACGGGGTCCTAACCACTGAGCCACCAGAGAATTCCCTCAATGAGTAACTAATTAACGAGCAGCACTAAATGCGCTGATGGTGAAAAAGGTTGTAATGACAGGGAAAAGGAGTGGGTAGGAAGCCCGTTTTAGCTGAGGTGATCAGGGAGGGCTTCTTGGAGGAGGTGACATTTGAGCAAAGACCTGAAAAGGAGGCAACAGCAAGTGTAAAGGCTCTAAGGTAGGACCAGGAGTGATGGGTTTGGGGAACAGGAGGGAGGCCAGTGTGGCTGGAATGGAGGGAGTGCAGGGGAGACGAGATCAGATAGAGCATTGTGGGGAGCAGCTCTGTAGGATTTATCTAAGTGTAATAAATTCACAGTGAAACTGCGGGGAAAGTTTCAGCTGGGAAGTGGTGAACTGATCTCTAGCTGAGTGTGGGCAGAGGGTGCAGAGAACCAATAAGGAAGGAGCTGGGGGTGGACAAGACCAGAATGGCGCCATGGAGTGACTGCCGGGTCAAGGACGGATTGAATATCTTTGTTGATCTGACAGAGAGGAAAGGCTTGATTGGCCTTGAGGGTTGAGCAGTGGGCAGAAGAAGGTGGTACCGTTTGCCGAGAGGGGAAGATGAGGCCAGAACAGGACTGGCGGTGAGGAGGAAGCAGGAAGCAGTATTCTATCTCAGATGTCAGTTGCTGTTGTTGCTTAATCACTAAGCTGTGTCCAGCTCTATTATGACCTCATGGCCTGTAGCCCACCAGGCTTCTCTGTCATTGGGATTTCCCAGGCAGGAATACTGGAGTGGGTTGCTACACAAACCCATGTCTCCTGCACTGGTAGGAGGATTCTTTACCATTGAGCCACCTGGGAAGCCCCAGATGTCAGCACTGGACGTCTAAAGGGGCAATACTGGGGGTAGGGGCAGCTGGATGTACAAGGTAGAGTTCAAAGACAGGTATCAGGGCTGAGACACAAATCTGAGAGGCATCACCATGTCAACACCCGAGGAACAGAATGAGCTGATTAAAAACAACAACAGTAATAGCAATCATGGAGCAGTTACTGTGTGCCTGGCACTATGTGGTCCATGTCTATTAAGTCAAATGCACCCTGGAAGGTAGGGATTATCATTAAACCAGCTTTACAGATGAAGAAACTGAGGCACAGAGAGGTGAAGTGTCTTACCCAAGGTCACACAGCCAGAAAGTGGCAGAGCTGGGATGGGAACCTCTGCCGTCTGGCCCCAGAGTCTGCGTCCCCTGCAAGGGTGGCCCAGGTTAGGGCCCAAGCTCCCTATGCATCTTGATCCTTCTCACCAGCCATCTGGTGAGTCATCTCTGCTCTCCTGACACCCTTCCCGGCTCCCCAGACTCTCCCCTACCCCAGATTCTGGTTTGCAGCCCCACTTCGAAGTGGCTGAGTTGGTCCCAGTTTACCTCACCCCCATCTCTGTCCCTTTCGTTACATCCCGGCATCTCTGAATTCCACACATAAGAAGATTCTGAGCTCTCAGAAGCGGCCAGGGGGCAGTCTGGGTGGGCTCTGTCTTCTGCCCCAGGTGGGAAGCCGAGCTGGAGTCCGCTGCTCCATCTGCCCATCAAACGGTGGATTCATCTCTTAGGGCTGCCTCAGCAAATTGGCACATGTGTGGTGGCTTACAAAACAGATTTATTCTCTAACAGTTCTATAAGCCAAAAGTCTGAAATCAAGCTGACAGGTGGCAACCCCTCAGAGGGTCTAGGGAGGATCCTTTCTCGCCTCTCCCAGCTCCCGGTGGCGCCAGCATTCCCTGGCTTGTGGTCAAATCACTCCTGTCCCTGCCTCCGTGGTCACACGGCCTTCCTCCGCTCTCATTTCCTTGTGTCTCACTCCTTTAAAAAAAATTATTTATTCGGCTGTGTCGGCCTAAGTTGTGGCACGAGGGCTCTGTGGTCCTGGCGCAGGCTGTGGAGTCTGTGGGCTCAGTGGCTGTGGCGTTCAGCTGCCCTGCGGCATGTGGGATCCTAGCTCCCCAACCAGGGATGGAACCCATCCCTGCAGAGGAACTGTGGCGTCTCCACCACTGGACCCCTAGCGAAGCCCCACCCCCAGTCTCTGATTCTGGTTCTGGGGTGGACCCAAGAGGCGATGCTGTGCTGCTGGTCTGGGATCCCTCACCAAGAACCACTGTCCTAGTGGTGAGGAGCAGAAGGCTGTCTTTTCAGCAGTCCTCACCCTTATCCTGTGTGTTCTTGGGGAAAGGACTTTCCTTTTCCACAGCTTAGCTTCTCATCTGTAAAATGGGTCTGTCTCCTCCCCACGGTGCTATGTGAGGTGGTCCACACTTTCCTCCTCACCCACCATAAGTCCCGTATTTTTGCTGGTCCTTGACCCGCCAACTTCCTTCCCACCTCAGGACCTTCGCATATGCCTCGCCTTCTGCCTGCAAGCTCTTCCACTCAATGCCTCCTCCTTCCTCTTCATTCAAGTGTCATCTCTTCATAAGGCACACACCCCTCTTCCTTTATTCTATCTGACAAAGTGTCTCAGTGATTGTTCCCTGTTGGTTCATATAAAGCAACTTGGGTGCTCCCCCACCAGGTCGGTTTCCTAGCCCCTGCTCTCCTCTGTCACCACACCCCGTTGTTTCTTTCTTGAACTTCGTGTGGTCTTTAAATACCTATGAGTATGTGGGTATGTTCACTTGGTCATGAACTGTGTCACCTGGTGAGAATGTCAACCTCACCAGGGCAGGGCCTTGGGTGGGGGTTTGTTATTTGTCCCTCGCTCAGGGTTGACACAGACTGGGTTGCTCTGTTTGTTGAGCAGGGAGGGCAAGAAGGCTGGGTCCCCAACAGGAGGACGAGGCTCTGTCTAGCCCAGAAGCCACATTCGACATGCCTCAGTCTAGCTTCCCATGACTCCTGATGAAAAACCAGTATCACCCCTAGGCGTGCCCGTTGGGCCCAGGGTCCAATCCTGCTGGTAGAGAGAAAGAAAGGGTGGGGGCGGGCACCAGGGCACCAGGGCTTGGACGAGCAGATGGTGGCTTCTCCACCAGGACTGCAGAGGATGGGAGAGCCCAGCCAGGTCAAGAGAGGCGTGACGGTGGGAGGAAGGTGTGCTGGATTGGGTACCATGTCCCCAGGGAGAAACCACTGGGCTGTGAGGTGGGACATGTGTTGAGCCAGCTTCACCTTGTAGGGGGCCACAGAGAGACGGGATGAGTTGGGAGATAACAGGAGGGAAACAAGATGGGATGGAGGGAGAGAAAGAGGAAGACAAGGGAAGCTGGTAAGGAGGAAAACAAAGAGAGACAGAGATGAGTATGGAGACAGAAGGAAAGAGGCAGAGAAATCTAGAGAGGCTGAAGCAGAGAGGCAGACAACAGGGATGCTTATGGAGACTGGAATGGAGTTGACCAGATCCAGGGAAGGATCCAGAAGATCAGAGATATCCAGAAGGCATCCCCTGGGGGCAGTGGGCAGGTGGGAGTCCAGGGGCAGGCAGGGGAGGGGGCAAGATAAATTTGCCATATAGAAAGTACGTGCAAGATCTCTCCTGTGGCATTGCTTAGGAAACCACCGCAAGGTCTCTGAACGTGCATCAGCAGAGGCTGTTCCAGTGAAATCAGGGTTCATATGCACCACGGAATACTACTGAGCCATCACCATGGGCGAGGTTGCTTAGGTACCCCACCTGGGACCGACCACCACAATACACAATGGAGCAACTTGTAGAAGGATGTGCACATTTGGTGAACGTTTCCACAAGGAAGAATATACGCCAGTATATGCATATAGGTATTTCTAGGTACGCGCATATGCATGTAGGTATTTCTAGGTACGCACACACATTTCTGGAAGGAGATGCAAGAAACTTGTCTTGGTGGCTGCCTTGCGGGACGGGGACCCGGGGGCAGGGCATGTGGAGGAAGGAAGGTTGACTTTGCAATTTAGTCCCTTTGGAATCTTTTATATTTTGAACCATGGGCTTCTGTTATCTGTTCAAATACTCAGTACGATTAAATGGCAGAATAAGAGAGATAGAAAGTTGGGGATAAAGGTGTAGAGAAGACATGGGGAGGGGAAGAAAGGAAGAGAGAGTTTAATTCTGTCTAACCCAGTGGTCCCCAGACTTCTGCAGACACTTTTGGTCAACATGGAAAAGGCTGTGAGCTGTCCCCAACCCCCAAGCGACAGGTCAGGACCCTGTTTGCTGCCCCGTCTTGTCCCCTGCTCCAGCCCAACACCGCTCAGTGTTTTCCAAGAACAGCCATCTCTCTTCTGGAGTCTCTTTTTGGGGGTCTGGCCTAGTTTGGTTGAGTGTAGCCGCAGAAGACAGAGGCTGACCCTTTCCTGCTCAGACCTGTGGTCCCTCAGGTGCAACAGGGAGAGAGTCTCAGTCTTCAGGAGGCTGTGGCATGGTGATGGCTTTGAACCCTGCCTTGACCACTTTCTTGCTGTGTGACCTCAGGCTGGTGACTCGGAGTCTCTGTTCCACAGGGTCCCAGCTGTAAAACAGGACAAGGAAGGTACTTCCTCAGAGGGCTGCTAGGAAGGTTGGTGAGCCTGGAGAGTTAGTCAGTCAGTTGTATCCGACTCTTTGCAACCCCAAGGACTATAGCCCACCAGGCTCCTCTGTCCTTGGGATTCTCCAGGCAAGAGTACTGGAGNAAACAGGACAAGGAAGGTACTTCCTCAGAGGGCTGCTAGGAAGGTTGGTGAGCCTGGAGAGTTAGTCAGTCAGTTGTATCCGACTCTTTGCAACCCCAAGGACTATAGCCCACCAGGCTCCTCTGTCCTTGGGATTCTCCAGGCAAGAGTACTGGAGTCGGTTGCCATTCCCTTCTCCAGGGGATCTTCCTGACCCAGGGATCAAACCTGGATCTCCTTTAATGCAGGTGGATTCTTTATTGCCTGAGCCACTGGGGAAGCCCTAGGAGGATTGGGGTTGCCATTATGAATTGCCACACACTGGGGTGGCTTGAAACAGCATAAACGTATTCTCTCATTGTTCTGGAAGCAGGGAGTCTGAAATTAAGGTGTCAGCAAGGACTTGCTCCCTCTGGAGCTTTAGGAGGAGATTTTTCTGCCTCTTTCAGCTTCCAGAGGCTGCTGGTGTGGTTTTACTCATGGCTGTAGGCCTCTAATCTCTGCCTGTCTTCACAAGGCCTTCATGGGTGTCTCAGATTTCCCTGTTTTTCCTTGTAAGGACATTTGTCACTGGTTTTCGGGCCCACCCAGATAAGCCAGGAAGATCTCACCTCAAAGTCCTTAATCACGTCTCAGTCTCCTTTTCCAAATAAGGTCACACTTACAGGTTCCATGGGGACGTGTCTTTTTTTTTTTTTTTCTTTTTGGGGGTGGTGGGGGAAGAGGGAAATACTATTCAAGCCTCTACAGGGTTAAATGAGGTAACACTAGGAACTCAGCAAAGCGCTGGACACAGTAAGGTTTTGATGAATGCTAATTATTCCCTCGATTTTGCTTGGCCCTCATGATACTGTTAAATATTTTTAATTAGTGACCTACCTTTGAGATTCAAGGACTTTCACATGAACCTGGGGATTTCTTGAGGAAAATCAGAACATTTGGCATCATCAGACCAAACTTCTGCAAGGCTGTGGAGCCCTGAGAAGTCACTGACCTTCAAAGGGACCTTTGTGTGGCCACTTCCTCCCCCTGCCCCATGTCATTTGTCTGGCCCTGGGGTGTCAGAGTCCTGCTCACTGTTGCAGCCTCTCTGCCCAGCCTGAGGCCTGGCTCAGAAAGTCAATGAGGGCATCCTTGGTGGCTCAGTGGTTAAAAAAAAAAAAAAAAAAAATCCGCTGCTAACGCAGGAGACCGGTTTGATCCCTGGTCCGGGAAGATCCCACATGCCGAGAAGCAACTAAGCCCGTGTGCCACAACTGTTGAGCCTGTGTCCTAGAGCCCGGCAGCCGCAACTACCGAAGCCCATGGGCCCTAGAGCTCATGCTCTGCAGCAAGAGAAGCCACCACAGTGAGAAGCCTGCCCCGCAACTAGAGAGGAGCCCCCGTTCAGTGCAACCGGACAAAAGCCGGGGCAGCAAGAAGAACCCAGCACAGCCGTGAGTAAATCAACAATGCGGGACCCACGGCTTTACGCCTGGCCGTTGTAGGCCATGTGACCTCAGTCTCCTCATCTGTGAAATGGGGGAAGGTGTGGAATGATTCCTTGGCCCTTCTCCTGTGGGACATGGCGGGAGGCAGGCACGAAGTTTGAGGTCAACAGTGACTTACTGTGGCGCATAAACTGCCATTCCCATTCCTGGCTGCATGTTAGAATCTCCTGGATAATTCTCATTTTAAATACCTGTAACCAGATCCCAACCCACACCAAAGGGGGTTGCCCTTTGCTTACAAAACAGAACTTCATCGTGGGCTTCAAGGCCTGTATTCCTCCCAAGACCTCTCTCTTGTTCTTTCATTCCTTCTTTTATGCCCCTCCTTGTCCCATTCGTCTCATGGGAGTCATTCTATTGTGTGAAAGTCTCTTTTTCGGTCTTGCAAAATGTTGCTGTTTAGTCGTGTCCAACTCTTTTGGGATCCCATGGACTTTAGCCCACCAGGCTCCTCTATGCGTCGAATTTCCCAGGCAGGAATACTGGAGTGAGTTGCCATATCCTTCTTCAGGGGATCTGCCTGACCCAGGGTTCAAACCCGAGTCTCCTGCATCAGCAGGCGGGTTTGTTACCACTGAGCCACCTGGGAAGCCAGGACTATTTTATATACACAATTTTTGATTTGCAGACTTGGTTGGCTTGGCTTTTTGCTATGGGCACAGGTGAGCCCTGGCTCCTGATGACGACGCAGGAAACTTGCCTTGTGCCCTCAGCTCCCACATAAATACTGCTGCCGTGAACATCCTTGGGCACGTCCCCTCACGGTCCCAAGAGAGAATTTCTTTGGGAAGTCACCCAAGAGCGGAATTGTTGGAATTGTTAGGAGATTCGTACTTGGCAGCGCTTCATTTGACTAAACCAGGCATTAATTTTCACCAGATGAATAGTGTTAAAATGACAGCTCATTGTTAAAATTTGCTTTTTTTTTTTTTAAGGAAATGTTTATGATTAATTTATTTGTGGCACTGGGTCTTAGTTGCAGCACTTGAGATCTGTCTTTATTACAGCACATGCGATCTTTAGTTGCAGCAAGTGCGCTCTTTTTTCTGTTGCGGCATGGAAAGTTACTTGCGGCATGCGGGATATATTAACAATTCCCTGACCTGGACCCCCCTGCATTCTGAGCTCGGAGTCTTAGCCACTGGCCCACCAACGAAGTCCCTGGAATTTGTGTGTCTCTGATTACTAATGAGTTTGAGCACCTGTGCACATCCTTGTTAGTTTTTGGAATTTTTTTTCTTAGTTGTTTGTTTATACCATTGTGTATGCCCATTTTTCTGTAAGGAATGCTCTTTTTCTTGTTTAAAAAATATATCTTAAAGATGTTAGGATTTGCAAATATTTTCTCCCATTCTGAAACCCAGTACATTTGCCCATTATGTCCTTCCTTGAACAAAATAAATTTTGGCATAATCAAACTGATATTTTTTCCTTCGCAATTTATTCCTTTGGGGTTTTCAGAAGTCCTTCTCTGCCCCTAGGTTATCAATTATTTTCCTCCATCAACTTTATAGTTGACCTTTCATGGTGATGTTTAATCCAGCTAGAGAAACACTGATAAATTAAGGTAATAGTTTTCACATCTCTAATGTGTAATTCTCAGCCACAGGCCAGAAGAAGCAACTGAACATGTGAAATGTGGGTAGTGCAACAGAGAGACTAAATATTTAATTTTATTTCAATTTAAAAGTAAATAAGCACATGTGAATAGCGGCTACTGCCCTGCACAGAACCGACCTCAGGTTCCCTTGTGTTGTATTTGGTAAGGAGTCAGTCTTTTTTTCCATCAGTTCAGTCGCTCAGTCATGTCCGACTCTTTGCGACCCCATGAATTGCAGCACGCCAGGCCTCCTTG
>SJYX01000292.1:851418-872705 GCA_006410675.1 Oreotragus oreotragus | reverse complement strand
AGTTGGTAAAGAATCTACCTACAAAGCAGGAGACCTGGGTTCAATTCCTGGGTCTGGAAGATGCCCTGGAGAAGGAAATGGCAACGCATTCCAGTATTCTTGCCTGGAGAATCCCAAGGACAGAGGAGCCTGGTAGGCTACGGTCCACAGGGACACAAGAGTTGGACATGATGTAGCAACTAAACCATCCCACCAAACTTAGAAGTAAGGCTGTTAAACAAAGACTAAGGTTACCAATCTATACTAACATATTCATACAAAAAACAAGTTATTCCCAATTCCTCACTTTCTTTCATTTCCTCCATCGCTTCCAACACATCCCAAAGCAACTTATCTACATTAAAACATTTCTTCTATCTGCTCACTTCTCTACACCTTGATTGCTAAAATTATCTCCATCTTCCTGGCTAACATTCTTACCTGGACCACCACTATAGCACCTGCTAAGTGTTCTGACTATGCTTTCCCTTTTGGCACTGTAATGATTTTTATTAGTTATCCCTGGGCTTTGCCAAGTTTTGAAACATGTTACAACAATATCTGAAAAGGAAGGAGATCGTCCTAATTATGTGAAAGAGGTAGAAATGTGGGATGAAGACTGTCAGAAGGCCAGGTAAACCCACGAAAACCCATTTTGAAACACAGTACTAATTTTGGCTCTGTTCATTCTAGATACCTAACCTTGCTAATAAAATGAATGAGAAAGTTTTCAGAATTTTTGTTTTTATCTTGAAATCCCATTTTACCTACTAATATCACACAGATATTTGGAAGCAAAAGGGAATAGCTTTTAATGTATAAAAAAACAGTTCCAATCTTGGTGATTGTTTTCTCTAACCTCTCAGAATATGGCTTCACTCTTGAATCTATTATAATCCATCCTTCTCAGATGAATTCAGGAATTCTGTGCGGACATTACATCAGCCCCTTGTTTTGAAGTCCTTCAATGGTTTCCTACTATACTTTGAATAAAAATTCAAATTTCCTACCAAGGCCAGCTTCCTGCCTTTGCTGTTCCTCCAGCATGTATTTTGTGCTCTCCAATCACCCTGCCTTCTTAGAGAAGCCTTCCCTCTCTCAAACAAAAGCAAAAGCAAAAGTCCTTTACTTTGAGGTGGGGTCTGGGGGGTCCATAATTTTTTAAAGCTCCTTAAGTGAGTCTGATACACAGCGATGCTGAAAATTACTGTAGTAAATGAATCTTGCTTTTGCTTGAGACAATTTTTCTGCCAATTAACTTCCTAGTACTTGTTACTACCTATGGTTTGAGAAACTGGAAAACCAACATGTAGGAAAAATTTTGTTTTTTTTCCTAAAAAAAAAAAAGTGGTAGGAGGGAGGGAGGTGGAGAGGAAGGAAGGAAGGAAGGAAGGAAGAAGGAAAGAAAGGGCAACCTGTGCTAAACCAGTACCAAAGATCAACCTATGTGCTAAACAGAAGGGTTATGCTCACAAACTCTAGAGAAGTCATACTATCTGTACCAACTTCTTCATTTTTCTTAGTTCACGACACTCTGAATCAGAGATGAAGTCAGCGAAATCAAACGCAAATGTTACCTCCTCAGAACTACCTTTCTCAACTTTCTGGGTAAAGAGAGCCATTTCCTCTTCTGAGCTTTGATAAGGCTCTTCAGTCTCTGATACACTTTCTTACACTACTTACGACTACTTTTTGTTTTTTTTGTCAGCTCCTTAAGATAAGAGCTGTCCATATCGTTCACGGATATATCCTCAACACCTACAGAGTGCCTGATAGTAGATGCTTAGTAAAATAGTGAGTTATATGATTCGTTTATTCATTCAACAACTATTTCCTGAACATCACGTGCCAAGTAGCATCCAAGATTTTGAGAATATAACATTGAACAAAACAGCAATAATCTTCATCCCTTTGCATGCTAATATGGAGCTCAGACAAGTATAGTAGGTACAATAAAATATATAGCACGGTAGATAGCAATAAGTGCCAAGAAGAAAAAATAAAGCAGAAAAGACTAATTGATGATGAT
The DNA here is from genome assembly GCA_006410675.1 of Oreotragus oreotragus. NCBI lineage: Eukaryota > Metazoa > Chordata > Mammalia > Artiodactyla > Bovidae > Oreotragus > Oreotragus oreotragus. The sequence goes on along the minus strand of SJYX01000292.1, from coordinate 870,697 downwards.
CAAATGAGGATCAGTGGTTGTCTAGGAACTGTGCTGGAGAGAGAGAGAGGGATTATACAGGGGAAGAAGGAGACTTTTAAGGGATGAATAACCTGTTGTCACTTGACTGCCATGGTGGTTTCACAAGTATACATATATACCTGCCAAAATTAATCAAATGGGATACTTCCAATAGATATACTGTACTGTATGGAAATCATAGCTCAATAAAGTTTTCAAAAAATAAAACAGAAAGTGAAGACTAAACTTTAGAGAGGTGCTATTGAGAAGGTAAATTTTTTAAAATGACCTTAGAAAAATAAGTAAATGAAATAAAATTAAAAAGACCTCAGGAAAGTGAAAAGACTAACTCTAGGATACTTGAATGAAGACCAATCAAGAGAGAGAGATCAGCAAATGTGCACACTCTAAAGAGGGAGCATGCTTAGCATCATCCATCAGTCAGCAAGAAGGCCACTAGGTCTTGCTACAGTAGACTGGGCAAGGGAGAGAGCTATTAATCTGACTGTGACATGAAGGCCCTAAAGAGAGATGAACACATTAACTGACTTGGGCTTTAACAGAGTTACTGTTGACACACTGTTGTGTGTAGAGAATTGCCAAAGGCAGATGCAGAGAGTTCAGTTAGGAGGATGTTCCTACAATCTAGGAGAGAAGTTATGGTGATCTGAACAGAGTAGAGGGGAACAGTGAAGAGTAATCAAATTAAACCCAGCATGATCTGATGATGGACTAGATGTGGGCATGAGAAGAAAAGGACAGGAACTANTGACCTTAGAAAAATAAGTAAATGAAATAAAATTAAAAAGACCTCAGGAAAGTGAAAAGACTAACTCTAGGATACTTGAATGAAGACCAATCAAGAGAGAGAGATCAGCAAATGTGCACACTCTAAAGAGGGAGCATGCTTAGCATCATCCATCAGTCAGCAAGAAGGCCACTAGGTCTTGCTACAGTAGACTGGGCAAGGGAGAGAGCTATTAATCTGACTGTGACATGAAGGCCCTAAAGAGAGATGAACACATTAACTGACTTGGGCTTTAACAGAGTTACTGTTGACACACTGCTGTGTGTAGAGAATTGCCAAAGGCAGATGCAGAGAGTTCAGTTAGGAGGATGTTCCTACAATCTAGGAGAGAAGTTATGGTGATCTGAACAGAGTAGAGGGGAACAGTGAAGAGTAATCAAATTAAACCCAGCATGATCTGATGATGGACTAGATGTGGGCATGAGAAGAAAAGGACAGGAACTAGAGGAATGGAGGTAACACTGACTGAGATGACAAAAAATGAAGGAGGAACAAATACAGGAGGCAACAGAGGAACTCAGTCTGAGGCATATTCAATTTTTTGATAGCCTTTCCACATTTAGAGTTCTCAAGTATGTCATAAGTATATACATGGAATTTAAGGGAGAAATTCAGTTTGGAAATACAAATTTGTGAGCTGTTAAGGTATAGATGATATTTAAATCCATTAAACAAATAAGACCACCTAAGAAGGCAATGGCAACCCACTCCTGTGTTCTTGCCTGGAAAATCCCATGGATGGAGGGGCCTGGTGGGTTGCAGTCCATGGGGTCCCTAGGAGTCGGACACGACCGAGCGACTTCACTTTCACTTTTCACTTTCATCCATTGGAGAAGGAAATGGCAACCCACTCCAGTGTTCTTGCCTGGAGAATCCCAGGAACGGGGGAGCCTGGTGGGCTGCCGTCTATGGGGTCGCACAGAGTCGGACACGACTGAAGCGACTTAGCAGCAGTAGCAGTAGCAGGAAGTGTGTTAGGAAAAGGCAATGGCACCCCACTCCAGCACTCTTGCCTGGAAAATCCCATGGATGGAGGAGCCGGGTGGGCTGCAGTCCACTGGGTCGCGAACAGTCGGACACGACTGAGCGACTTCACTTTCATTTTTCACTTTCATGCAGTGGAGAAGGAAATGGCAATCCACTCCACTATTCTTGCCTGGAGAATCCCAGGGATGGGGGAGCCTGGTGGGCTGCCATCTCTGGGGTCACACAGAGTCAGACAAGACTGAAGCAACTTAGCAGCAGCAGCAGGAAGTGTGTTGCAGATAGGGAAGGAAACAAGACCAAAACTTAAGCTCAGGGACGCTTCAACATTGAGAAGCTGGGGAAATAAGAAAGAACCAGCAAGAAAAATATGAAAAGGGAAAAAAAAAAAAAAGAGAACAGCCTAGAAATTAGAAGGAAAATTAGGCAACCATGGTGTCTCAGAAGACAAGTGTTTCAAAGAATAGAGAATTCAAGTATGTCAAATGTTGTTCATAAGTTTCAAAGGTTGTCACTTAAGACCAAAATAAATGCAAAAATATTATATAAATTTTTGAACAAAGGCTTGATTAAGAAAATCAAGTGTATTAACAGTAGACCAGTCTAATCTTTAACACATTAAAATATTAAATGCCACTTATTACTACATAATTCTTACATTAAAATACCCCAAAATGCCAACTTTTTAACTGGTAAATTATCGACTACTGAAAAGTTCTGGTTTTAATTGTTTCAAAACTAGATGATCACTTAAATTTCCCCCCCCACTGGGTAATACCTATTTTCTCCTCATTCTAATTAGAAATGCTAACAAAAGTTTTCTAGCATCTTTTTTCTTTTGTAAAACATTTCCTTCTGTATAAGGTATTTTTGCAAATAGCTAATTCAGAGTTAGCCAGAATTTGAATATTAAGTTTTGGGTCTCCATGTTTGTTTAACAAAAATGAACACAATAAAAATCACAACAGCTTTCAATGAGGACCAAATTTTTTACTCTATTTATTTTCTGTGTTGTTATAGACCTTGGGCACTGTCCTTCTACAAATTATATCTTGGAACTGTAAGTTTAGGACTACAACTTTAGAAAACAAACTAATATGAAATATATCTTAGAGCTACAAAAAGGATTGACCTATTTAGAACTAAAGTTTACAGAAACCCAATATTTGAAACTTTATAAAATATAAAGTGGAAAATTGCTTTATTAAAAAAAGTATTCTAAATTGATTTAAAGCATCCTCAAGCTATTAAATTTCATCAATCTGTACTGACAAAGGGTGGTTTGTTAGATTAGTTTGACTAATTTCTCTGGAGGCTTTCCTTTATTACATTGTTAAAAGTGAAAATCCAACTTTAAAAACAAGAATTATCAGAAATAGGCCAAGCATTACAACTTGTATAACTAAATAAGATTATCCAAGCTATTGCAATGTGATCTCCAAATGGTGACTGTTAATTCTCTATATCCCATCCTTACAAATTTCCCCACATACTGATACATATACAGATAAGTGTATATATATGTGTGTAAAAGAGAAAGGCATGAGAAAGAGAGAATGTGTTTTAAACTTTGCTTCTTCTGCTATGACACAAAGCAGGGAGTTGTGGTGGCTATGCTCAGGCTTAAGAGGCTACAATAGTATGTAAGAGCGCTCGGCATAAAACTGATTATTACTCAGGTTTTAGCAAGTTCTTTGGGGAAGGCAATGGCACCCCACCCCAGTACTCTTGCCTGGAAAATTCAATGGACGGAGTAGCCTGGTGGGCTGCAGTCCATGGAGTCGCTACCAGTCGGACAGACTGAGCGACTTAACCTTCACTTTTCTCTTTCATGCATTGGAGAAGGAAATGGCAACCCACTCCAGTATTCTTGCCTGGAGAATCCCAGGGATGGGGGAGCCTGGTGGGCTGCCGTCTATGAGGTCTCACAGAGTCGGACACGACTGAAGTGACTTAGCAGCAGCAGCAGCAAGTTCTTGCTCCTTACCAGACAGAATTAAACAAGGAGATCAGTGTACATTGTTTTAGAAGGAATTGTGCAAATTAAAAATAAGTGATTACTTTCTTTGAGACTGGTTATTTACCTATGTTTCAGACAAAATACCGGCCTTTTAATCCAGAGCCAAATCTGTCTTGATCCAAGAAATGAGAGCATATTTATCATTGTTTGGGCTTCCTGGTGGCTCAGACGGTAAAGAATCCGTGTGCAATGCAGAAGACTCAAGTCTGATTCCTGAGTTGGGAAGATCTCTTGGAGAAGGGAATGGCTACCCAATCCAGTATTCTTGTCTGGCTAATTCCATGGACAGAGGAACCTGGGGCTACAGTCCCTGGGATCTGACATGACTGAGCAACTTTCACTGATACTCACTCACCATTGTATATAATCTCTTGATATCGCATATCTTATCTAACTTATCTAACTGCTTGAAAATGACAGGACTGCACATCTGATGAGAAGGGCAGGAAAAAAAAAAAAAAACAGTAAAGGTAGACTCTACTTCTTCCCTATGTTGGCTAAAAACATAGCCCAAAACTAGAGTGCTTGATACACTAAAACTTTGTCTAGAAAAGGCAACAATTTTTTTAAAATGACAATAAAGAAACAGAGCTTTATACTTCAGTATCTCTACAGGCAGGAAATCTCTAAATATTTAAGAAAAAACAATTTAGCAGAGGAAAGAAGAAATAATTTACTACTGGATGGTTTAGCATGGAAGTGTGGCAAAATATTTCCTCAAAAAATGTCATACTGGTCTTGAAAAACAGGAAGTTACAAAAGAAAAACTAACATGTCTTTATAAAAAGTCAAAATTGAGGCTCAAAAGAGAGAAATAACTATATATGAGACTACTAAGCATATAAACGATCCCCGCCCCGCCCCGCCACCGAAAGAACATTACTGTTTAAAAAAGGAAAAACATTCTATGAGAAATTCTGTTTCAGTTCCAGGAAAGACAAACACAACAGTGGTTCTGACAAAGTAAGCGAAACAGTGAAACTTTCCTAAATATACATGCCAGTCCTCAAGGCTTAGGTCTCTCTATGATTTATAATAAAATAAGAAAGGATATCAATTATACAAGTAAAGCACTGATGTTCTTCCCTTTGGACATGAAATGTTCACCTCAAAGTTTTCTGTTTACTTTTACGACTCAATCCATGTTTTATTCCTGCAAAAATTTTATTTCTGTTGAAGAAAAACATTTACTACAAGAAAAGTAATTAGGTTACTAGTGCATGGTCATTTTCTCTAGCTTTGCATACTTCCATAAATATTTACTTCCTTAGTAACTTCTCTATTGCTTTGGCTTCCTCATACTTCAAAGGTATTATATATTGCGGTTAACAAGGAAAAAAAAAAAAAAGAGGTAATACATGCACTTGGCTGCCAACTGTCAAATGTACTTTTGGAACCAAAGAAAGAAGTAATGCAGACAAGCTGGGTTGGAGACAGAAACTTAAGCAGGGAGTGGGGGGAACCCAAAAACCTACCACGACCACATCTAGTACCTGAATAAATAGTCCTCAGTCAGTTCAGTCGCTCAGTCATGTCCAGCTCTTTGCAGCCGGAGCACACCAGGATTCCTTGTCCATCACCAACTCCCACAGCTTGCTCAAACTCATGTCCATCAAGTCAGTGATGCCATCCAACTATNCCCAAAAACCTACCACGACCACATCTAGTACCTGAATAAATAGTCCTCAGTCAGTTCAGTCGCTCAGTCATGTCCAGCTCTTTGCAGCCGGAGCACACCAGGATTCCTTGTCCATCACCAACTCCCACAGCTTGCTCAAACTCATGTCCATCAAGTCAGTGATGCCATCCAACTATTTCATCCTCTGTCGTCCCCTTCTTCTCCTGCCTTCAGTCTTTCCCAGCATCAGGGTCTTTTCCAATGAGTCAGTTCTTCGCATCAGGTGGCCAAAGTATTGGAGCTTCAGCTTCAGTATCAGTCCTTCCAATTAATATTCAGGACTGCTTTCCTTTAGGATAGACTGGTCGGATCTCCTTGCTGTCCAAGGGACTCTCGAGAGTCTTCTCCAACATCACAGTTCGGAAGAATCAGGTTTTTTGGCGCTCAGCTTTCTCTATGGTCCAACTCTCACATCCACACGTGACTACTAGAAAAATCATAGCTTTGACTAGACAGACTTTTGTTGGCAAAGTAATGTTTCTGCTTTTTAATATGCTATCCAGGTTTGTCATAGCTTTTTTTTTTTCCATGAAGCAAGCGTCTTTTAATTTCATGGCTGCAGTCACCATCTGCAATAAAGTCTGTCACTGTTTCCATTGTTTCCCCATCTATTTGCCATGAAGTGATGGGACCAGATGCCATGATCTTCGTTTTTTGAATGTTGAGTTTTAAGCCAGCTTTTTCAGTCTCCTCTTTCACTTTCATCAAGAGGCTCTTTAGCTCCTCTTCACTTTCTGCCATAAGCCTCATCTGCATATCTGAGGCTATTGATATTTCTCCTGGCAGTCTTGATTCCAGCTTGTGCTCCATCCATTTAGCATGATGTACCCAGCATTTAGCATGATGTACTCTGTATATAGTTAAATAAGCACAGTGACAATATACAGCCTTGACGTACTCCTTTCCCAATTTGGAACCAGTTTGTTGTTCCATGTCCTGTTCTAACTGTTGTTTCTTGACCTACATACAGATTTCTCAGGAGCCAGGTCAGGTGGTCTGATATTCCCATCTCTTGAAGAATTTTCCACAGTTTGTTGTGATCCACACAGTTGAAGGCTTTAGCGTAGTCAATAAAGCAGTAGTAGATGTTTTTCTGAAACTCTCTTCCTTGTTCTATGATCTGATGGATGTTTGATCTCTGGTTCCTCTGCCTTTTCTAAATAGTCCTCAAACACTTCACAAATTATGGCAAGTAGAACTAACAGGCCAACATCATTCTCACTGTAAAAATTTAATGCTAAGCTCTGTTAACATTTTAAATCAGAGTATTTTGCTACTTTTAACACAGTGGTTCTCAATCCTGGAAGAATACTGAAATCACCAGTTTTAATTGGCTTTTTTTTGTTTGTTTATATTTTGGCCACACTACAGGGCATGCAGGATTTTAGTTTCCTGACCAAGGATCAAACTTGTAACCCCTGCAGTGGAGTCTTAACCACTGGATGGCCTAGAAAGTCCCCACCCTTTTTTTGAAATCACCAATTTTAAAGAACACTGATGCCCAGGTCCCATTCCCACAGATTCTTCTCTCTTTTTTCTATTTTTTAAAAATTTATTATATTTTGGCTGTGCTGGGTCTTTGTTGCTGCATGGACTTTTCTCTAGTTGAGACTAGCGAGGCTACTCTCTGGCTGCGGTATATGGGCTTCTCAATGTAGTGGCCTCTCTTGGTGTGGAGCACAGGTTCTAGGCATGCAGGCTTCAGCAACTGTGGCATGTGGGCTTGGAAGCTGAGGCCCCTGGGCTGTAGAGAACAGGCTCAGTAACTGTGGCCCACGGGCTTAGGTGTTCCACAGCATGTGCGATCTTCCTAGATCAGGGACCAAACCTGTGTCTTCTGCACTGGCAGGCAGATTCTTTATTACTGAGCCACCGGGGAAGCCTTCCACAGATTCTTATGTAATTAGTGTGAAATATGTCCAGAGCATGAAAACTGTTAAAGATCCAAAACTCATTCTTATATGCAGCGTTGATCAAGAACTACTGATTTAAAATGACACAAAATGAACACAGTGATTTAGCTGATTGAGATACATGAACAGACATACACACCAGAGTTCAGAAAAGTTGATCATTCTTCTTAGAAGCAACCTCTTAATACCCTAGCATTATTAATTCTCTAACAAACTCATCCAATGCCAGTACTGTGAAAATAAATTTGCCTTTGTTGCCTATGTATGTTCTAAAAATTGGTAACTTGACTTAGTAGAGTGTGTCATAAACAACACTCACCTAGAAGCTGACGGAAGTACTAACCAAGGATCCAGGTCTCACAGAAACATTTCCGGTAGGATCTGGGTTGTATATTTTACCACCAGTCTAGTTTCTATTACAGTTTACTTTTTTCTTTACGCCTTTTCTTGATTTAAGAATATATTTGCAATCAAAGAATTTTTGTGGGCTTAAGTACATATCCAATCATTTGCATAGTGATCATTTTCTTTACAACTTTGAAGTATAAATAATGTACAATAAAGTGCATATCTAAAGTATGCAATTTCATAAGTTTGATATACATATATGTCCATAAAACTGTTGTCACAATGAACATAAACATTTCTACCACACTTAAAAACTTCCATGCACCCCTCTGTAATCTAGGCCTTCCCCGGTAGCTCAGACGGTAAAGCGTCTGCCTACAATATGGGAGATCGGGGTTCGATCCCTGGGTCGAGAAGATACTCTGGAGAATGAAACTGCAACCCACTCTAGTACTCTTTGTCTGGAAAATCCCATGGATGGAGGACCCCATACAGTCTATGGGGTCACAAAGAGTCGGACACGACTGAGCGACTTCACCTTTCTGTAATCTAACTTCATCCCTCTCTCTATTCTTATGCCTAGGCAGCTGCTTCCTGTCACTATAGGTTACTTTGCATTTTATAGGATTTCATATGAGTAGAATCATACATTATGCTAAAAAAACTTTTCATTTGACTTATTTCACTCAGCAAATGATTTTGAGATTCAACCATTTTGTTGTGTATATCAAAAGTTCTTTCCCTCTTATTGCTCAGTGATATTCCTATCAATGCTCTTGATTACCACATTGTATACCTAACATATTTTCTTGTCACAGACTATTGTGAGAAGCTAAAAAAGCTCCTCGATATAGGCATCAATGATTTTTGGAAAAACTAGGTCTGGTAATCCCCATTTTAATTCTCACTTTACCACTTAGCAGCTGTGTCTGAAGCAAGTCACTTATCTGCCTCGTATACCTTCTCTAGAAAATGGGATATATGTCACCTAACCTATGTAATTTACCTAGATGAGTGCTTAAAAACTCTCTGACTTCTAGGACCTATTGATTCTACTGAAATAGGTGAACCTTCTAGAAAAACAGCAATGCTCATTTGTTTACATACTGCCTGTGGCTACTTCTGAGCTGCAGCAAGAAAGATGAGTACTTGGGACAGAAACTATATAGCTGTCAAGCCTAAAATATCTGTCCTCTTAAAAAAAAGCTTACCAACTTATTCTAAGTAATCATGAAGTGTTCCTGAAGTTAGCTAAAAAACATCTGTAGTGATGTTTAGAATTACTGATTGACAAAAAACCATTTCACTATTTTTTTAAAAGTTTTTTTTACATTACTTTAGCTACCAAAATGAAAGGAAAATCATAGGAACTCAAAAATAGATTTTTTAAATCCCTGTGTCATTACCCAGTAAGTTTAGATGGCATATAAAATCAAAAGGCACATTATAAACCCTAGCTCAAAAAATACTAGGAAAATATCAAGTTAAAGGAACACTATAATAGTTTTCTTCCCAGGTGGCACTTAGTGGTAAAGAACCTGCCTGCCAATCAGAAGAGGTTGAGACGCAGGTTTGATCCTTGGGTTGCGAAGATCCCCTGGAGGAGGGCATGGCTACCCACTCCAGTATTCTTGCCTAGAGAATCCCAGGGACAGAGGAGCCTGGTGGGCTACCAGGGTGGCAAAGAATCGGACACGACTAAAGTGACTTATTAGCACAGCACGTGGTTTTCTAGGAAAGTCAAAGCAGATACATATGTTTGCATCTTCTTGCCCAAATAACAAATACTAGAAGACAAAATGAAATAATCACTACTGCCAGAATAAAAAATGAATAGCCTATACAAATGGCTGGTGAAACTGAAATATCCAAGAATACTTTCTGCACCTTTTTAAATGTCTGATTTTTGGTCTAGAAATAATTGGAGTGGTTAAGAAAATGGACTTTAGGACCAGAGAAATCAAAATCATAAAGGCTTGCAAAATAAAGGAATAAAAGGACCTCAAAATAAATTTTGCAAAAGTACAACTTTTAAAAAGGGGTTATCTTTTAAATTAAAATTTAAAAGTCATTAGTTCAGTTCAGTTCAGTCGCTCAGTCATGTCCAACTCTTTGCAACCCCATGAATCGCAGCACGCCAACGCCACGGGTGTACATGAACTCCCAAACATGACCCCCCCTCCCACCTCCCACCCCACATCATCCCTCTGATCATCCCCACGCACCAGCCCCAAGCATCCTGCATTGAACATAGACTGGCAATTTGTTTCTTACATGACAGTATACATATTTCAATGCTATTTTAATGGCATTCTTATAAATTTGGCCCCGCACATCAGAATAAGACCCAGTTTCAGCTTCAAGCAGTCTTTCCCATCAGGAAGCTTTCATAAGCCTTTTATCCTTCTTCATCAAAGAGCTGACAAACTGAAAACCACAATCACAGAAAAATAACCAATCTGATCACATGGACCACAGCCTTGTCTAACTTAGGGAAACTGTGAGCTATGCCGTGTAGGGCCACCCAAGATGGACGGGTCATGGTGGAAAGTTCTGACACAGTGTGGTCCACTGGAGAAGGGGATGGCAAACCACTTCATTATTCTTGCCTTGAGAACCCCATGAACAGTATGAAAAGGCAAAAAGATAGGACATTGAAAGATGAGCTCCCCAGGTTGGTAGGTGCCCAATATGCTACTGGAGATCAGTGGAGAAATAACTCTAGAAAGAAGGAAGAGATGGAGCAAAAGCAAAAACAGCACCTAGCTGGGGATGTCACTGGTGATAGAAGCAAAGTCCAGTGCGTTAAAGAGCAATATTGCATAGGAACCTGGAATGTTAGGTCCATGAATCAAGGCACATTGGAAGTGGTCAAATAGAAGATTTACATCAACATTTTTGGAATCAGCAAACTAAAATGGACTGGAATGGGTGACTTTAACTCAGATGACCATTATATCTACTAAGAGGGCAAGAATCCCTTAGAAGAAATGGAGTAGCCATCATAGTTAACCAAAGGGTCTGAAATGCAGTACTTGGATGTGATCTCAAAAACGACAGAATGATCTCTGTTCATTTCCAAGGCAAACCATTCAGTATCAACAGTAATCCAAGTCTATACCCCGATCAGTAACGCTGAAGAAGCTGAAGTTTAATGGTTTTATGGAGACCTACAAGACCTTTTAGAACTAACACCCAAAAAAGATGTCCTTTTCATTATAGGGCACTGAAATGCAAAAGTAGGAAGTCAAGAAACACCTGGAGTAACAGGCAAATTTGGCCTTGGTGTACAGAATGAAGCAAGGCAAAGGCTAATAGAGTTTGCTAAGAGAACACACTAGTCATAGCAAACACCCTCTTCTAACAAGACAAGAAAAGATTCTACACATGGACATCACCAGATGATCAACACTGTAATCAGATTGATTATAGTCTTTTCAGCCAAAGATGGAGAAGCTCTATACATTCTGCAAAAACAAGACTGGAAGCTGACTGTGGCTCAGATCATGAACTCCTTATTGCCAAATTCAGACCGAAATTGAAGAAAGTAGGGAAAACCACTAGACCATTCAGGTATGACCTAAATCAAATCCCTTGAGATTGTTCAGTGGAAGTGAGAAATAGAATCAAGGGACTAGATCTGATAGAGTGCCTGATGAACTATGGATGGAGGTTTGTGACATTGTACAGGAGACAGGGAGCAAGACCATCCCCAAGAAAAGAGAAATGCAAAGAAGGAAAATGGTTGTCTGAGGAGGCCTAAATAGCTGTGAAAAGAAGAGAAGCAAAAAGCAAAGGAGAAAAGGAAAGATATAAGCATCTGAATGCAGAGTTCCAAAGAATAGCAAGGAGAGATAAGAAAGCCTTCTTCAGTGATCAGTGCAAAGTAATAGAGGAAAATAATAGAATGGGAAAGACTAGAGATGTCTTCAAGAAAATTAGANAAGAGAAGCAAAAAGCAAAGGAGAAAAGGAAAGATATAAGCATCTGAATGCAGAGTTCCAAAGAATAGCAAGGAGAGATAAGAAAGCCTTCCTCAGTGATCAGTGCAAAGTAATAGAGGAAAATAATAGAATGGGAAAGACTAGAGATGTCTTCAAGAAAATTAGAGATACCAAGGGAACATTTCATGCAAAAATGGGCACAATAAAGGACAGAAATGATGTGGACCTAACAGAAGGAAAAAATATTAAGAAGAGGTGGCAAGAATACACAGAAGTATACATAAAAGTTCTTCATGACCCAGATAATCACAATGGTATGATCACTCACCTAGAGCCAGACATCCTGGAATGTGAAGTTAAGTGAACTTTAGGAAGCATGACTATGAACAAAGCTACTGGAGGTGATGGAATTTCTGTTGAACTATTTCAAATCCTTAAAGATGATGGTGTGAAAGTGCTGCACTCAATATGCCAACAAATTTGGAAAACTCAGTAGTGGCCACAGGACTGGAAATGGTAGTGTTCATTTCAATCCCAAAGAAAAGGAATGCCTAAGAATGCTCAAAGTACTGCACAGTTGCACTCATCTCACATGCTGGTAAAGTAATGCTTGAAATTCTCCAAGCCAGGCTTCAGTAGTACATGAACCATGAACTTCCAGATGTCCAAGCTGGTTTTAGAAAAGGCCAAGGAACCAGAGATCAGTTTGCCAACATCTGTTGGCTCATTGAGAAAGCAAGAGAGTTCCAGAAAAACGTCTCTTTCTGCTTTATTGACTATGTCAATGCCTTTGACTGTGTGGATCACCACAAAGTGTGGAAAATTCTTCAAGATCTGGAAATACCCAACTACCTGACCTGTGTCTTGAGAAATCTGTTTGCAGGCCAAGAAATAACAGTTAGAACTGGACATGGAACAACAGACTGGTTCCAAATCGGAAAAGGAGTACATCAAAGCTGTATATTGTCACCCTGCGTTTTGTTTTTTTTTTTTTGAAGGAAGGAATACAACTTTATTTGGTAAGCTAAGCGTCCTAGAAGATGGCAGGCTATTGCCCCAGTGTATCATCTTATCTGGGTCTGAATGCCAGTTTCTTTTATAGACAGAGAAGAGTAGGAGGTGAGGAAAGTGAAAGTCATGTCGCTCAGTCGTGTTCCACTCTGCGACACCATGGACTGTAGCCTACCAGGCTCCTCTGTCCATGGAATTTTCCAGGCAAGGGTACTAAAGTGGGCTGCCATTTCCTTCTCCATCACCCTGTTTATTTAACTTCTATGCAGAGTTAAATGCTGGGCTGGATGAAGCACAAGCTGGAATCAAAATTGTCGGGAGAAATATCAATAACCTCAAATATGCAGATAACACCACCCTTATAGAATAAAGTGAAGAAGAACTAAAGAGCCTCTTGATGAACGTGAAAGAGGAGAGTGAAAAAGTTGACTTAAAGCTCAACATTCAGAAAACTACTATCATGGCATCCCATCCCATCATTTCATGGCAAATAGATGGGGAAACAGTGGACACTGACAGACTTTATTTTGGGGGACTCCAGAATCACTGCAGATGGTGATTGCAGCCATGAAATTAAAAGACACTTTCTCCTTGGAAGGAAAGTTATGACCAACCTAGACAGCAAATTAAAAAGCAGAGACGTTACTTTGCCAGCAAAAGTCCATCTAGTCAAGCCTGTGGTTTTTCCAGTAGTCATGTATGGATGTGAGAGTTGGACTATAAAGAAAGCTGAGCACCAAAGTATTAATGCTTTTGAACTGTGGTGTTGGAGACGACCCTTCAGAGTTCCTTGTACTGCAAAGAGATCCAACCAGTCCATCCTATAGGAAATCAGTCCTGAATATTCATGGGAAGGTCTGGTGTTGATGCTGAAACTCCAGTAGTTTCGCCACCTGATGTGAAGAGCTAAAAGGACCCTGATGCTGGGAAAGATTGAAGGCAGGAGGAGAAGGGGAACAACAGAGGATGAAATGGTTGGGTGGCATCACTGACTCAATGGACATGAGTTTGAGCAAGCTCTGGGAGTTGGTGATTGACAGGGAGGCCTGGTGTGCTGCAGTCCATGGGGTCAAAAAGAGTCAGACATGACTGAGCCACTGACCTGATAAATCTTATTTAAGGTCACTCCCTTAGGTGAAAGCCACACCTAAAGATCTCAATATGATATAAGCCATTTTCTGGTTTTGGTTTCTACTAAGTGACAATGGCTTGTAGCATGTTAGAAACTGTTCAGTTGAGTTCAGTTCAGCCGCTCAGTTGTGTCCAACTCTTTGCGACCCCGTGAATCGCAGCACGCCAGGCCTCCCTGTCCATCACCATCTCCTGGAGTTCACTCAGATTCACGTCCATCGAGTCTGTGATGCCATCCAGCCATCTCATCCTCTGTCGTCCCCTTCTCCTCCTGCCCCCAAGTCCCTCCCAGCATCAGAGTCTTTTCCAATGAGTCAACTCTTCGCATGAGGTGGCCAAAGTACTGGAGTTTCAGCTTTAGCATCATTCCTTCCAAAGAAATCCCAGGGCTGATCTCCTTCAGAATGGACTGGTTGGATCTCCTTGCAGTCCAAGGGACTCTCAAGAGTCTTCTCCAACACCACAGTTCAAAAGCATCGATTCTTCAGCGCTCAGCCTTCTTCACAGTCCAACTCTCACATCCATACACGACCACAGGAAAAACCATAGCCTTGACTAGACGGACCTTAGTCGACAAAGTAATGTCTCTGCTTTTGAATATACTATCTAGGTTGGTCATAACTTTTCTTCCAATTAGGGAACTACAAATATTGAACAATCCTGAGAAACTAAAAAAGGGACTATATGAGGAAATCTGCCAGCTAAAAAAATGATCTCCTTATTAGAAGAAAATAAATACATTTCTATGATAGCATGTAACAGAACCACTTATTTGATTATTTACATGGAAATAAATCTAATTAGCTAATTCAGTGATCTGGGTTTTCTCTTCTTAATTACAAGTTGCTGCTTTTTTCCCCTCAAAAGACATATACCAGGTTATTAAAAGTCTGATCTGGCAGTCACTTGACTGCCAGTTCAAACTGACTTCAAGAAAAGCCATGTGGATGTCTGCCAAAATGACACTGGAAAATGAAAGGAAAGCAGTGAGTGAGTGAGTGAATGAGAGTCGCTCAGTCGTGTCCAGCTCTTTGTGATCCCATGGACTGGAGCCCACCAGGCTTCTCTGTCCATGGAATTCTCCAGGCAAGAGTACTGGAGTGGGTTGCCATTTCCTTCTCCATCACAAGGAAAGCAGTACTATTTTGTAAATAATCAGTATCAATTAAAAATTATTTGTAGGCTCAGGGACAGAAATAGTACATACTCAGGGTCTTTAGGACAATATTGTAATTAAAATACATGGCCTCTTATACCTGAATGCCTATAAAGATGAGTTTTGTGAATCAGTTCTGTTCTGTGTTGTTTAATCTTAATTTCTGGTCTTTATTTAGCATCTTTATCATTGCCTTGGATTTTCTGAATGCGGAGATCTAACCAAAAGGGAGCAGCGGCCAACTTCTGTGCAGTCACCTTATTGATCCATTTTGCTCCTCTGAGATAGCTATACCAGAGGCTGGTGGCTTTTAGACTCAACCCACAATTGAGAATATCCACATTTTCAGATGATTTCTATCTCTGAAAAAGGATTCTAAAAAGCAGAATCTTTTCCTAT
Source organism: Oreotragus oreotragus (assembly GCA_006410675.1). NCBI lineage: Eukaryota > Metazoa > Chordata > Mammalia > Artiodactyla > Bovidae > Oreotragus > Oreotragus oreotragus. The sequence continues at coordinate 855,305 of SJYX01000292.1, read as the reverse complement.
TATTATCTCTGCAAACAAAGACTGTAAAATAAATTGTTCTGAATATATGGCTAATATGTAATAGAAAATATAGTTTACAAAGGGAAATTGATCGAAGTTTGAACTCACCTGTCCATTTTTCCCTATTTCCAGCTCCATAATGGCAACAGGAGTATGTATTTGAGCTGAGTGTCTTGACTGCGATTTGCCATCAACTCTCCAGCTCAAGCCCCGAAGCCCTCTGTCCCAGCAGCTCTGGTTCATAAGACTCTCTCGGATTTTTGTCTTATGGCTCTTCCAGAACTTGGAAATGACAGCAGCTTGCTCAGATGTGATCCCTCCTTGCTTTTTGGTTTGAGCAGTCAAAAATGCCTCCAGCTGGTTGAAATCCATGTCTGCAGATGCAATAGACTAAAGACAGAAAAAAGAATAAATTTGAATTTGGTAGATAACTAGAAAAAGTTTCTTAACTACAGATCACACTTTTAAATGATTCTTAATCACTGAATAAGCTTTCAAAGAGGGTCATCAAGGCCTTCCCTGGTGGTCCAGTGGTTGAGAGTCAGGGGACACAGATTCAATCCCTGGTTCGGAAGGATCCCACATGCTACAGAGCAACTAAGCCTGCTGCAGCACAATAACCGAGCCAGCACTCCAGAGTCTGCGAGCCATAACTGCTGGAACCATGCTCCACAACTATTGAAGCCCACAGGCCCTAGAGCCCATGCTCCACAACAAGAGAAGCCATCACGATGAGAAGGCCATGCACTCCAACCAGAGAGCAGTTCGTGCTTGCTGCAACTAGACAAAGCCCATGCACAGCAATGAAGGCCTAGCACAGCCAAATAAATAAATCTTTTTAAAGGTCATCAAAAGACAGTAATGAGAATAAGCCCTTCATAAATACAAAAATATTCCTTTTGAAAATACTGAATATCAGAAAAGCTACTGTTAAAAATTTCACGTTGGGAATTCCCTGGTGGTGCAGTAGACAGGACTCCATGCTCTCACTACTGAGGACCCAGGTTCAATCCTTGGTTGGGGAACAAAGATCTCAGAAGCCATAAGGTGTGGCCAAAAGAAAAAAAAAATCCATGTCATTCAAATTCTCTATTAATAACTATAATCTATAAATATCCAGTTCCATGATGAGAAAATAATAATAAATAAAAATATAAAAATAAAATAATACGATGAGAGTAAAATGAATTAGTGCTCTGATGAAATCTTACATAATTTCACAGTGCCTTGTAGCCAGGCTTGGTTTGATATACTATAAACGTGTGATGCCTTGTCCATAAGAAGTACTAAGTAAATTTTGTTAATGTATTATTTTAGATTTGTAGCCTATCTTCAACCAAATAGTTCATATTCAATAATACTATTCTAAAGTATACTACATTATGCTTTTCCATAAATTATTAAACCTTAACTGCCATTGCTGTTCTGAGAAGAATAAGCAGCTAAACTGAAGTGGGAAATCATCAAAGGGCTCAGGCAATGGAGCCTTGGATAGGACAGTGATGTTTAATACTTCATCTCAGAACAAGCTTTCCCCTGCCTGACCAAGAGTTCCAAACCAAAATACAATACCTCCTTTCTCTGGGCACAATGACTGACCCAAATTATTCTCCCAATTTAGAGTAGGTGGAGAAGTGGTCTTGCCTCTTGGGTGTGATGGTACCAAAAGAATATGAGGCTAGATGGTTGCAAACAGTCATCTTTGATTTTCTGGCAAAATATCTGACTGCAAAAAAAGATGAAAATGGATTCTAATGGAGTGATATCCCTGTTCTGTAATCCCCAAGGCCCTGGTTCCTAAAGACCTCTCTTCAACTCCATGTTATCTCAGCATCTTTTCTACCTGTAGACACCAAAAAAATCCCATTTACTTTTCAAAATAGTTTAAGATGTATAGCTATCATTTGGAAGCAAAAGTTCTACCTAAACTTAAACATTAGAAATGAGAACTGAGGAATGTATAGGTAGGTAGTGTACACACAGAATATAGGTAGAATGGGTGGAACAGAAGCTGAAAGACAAATATGTTGTCTTTCATTCTTCTATTAATATAAAAATTGTACAATAAATGTTAGAACATACATTAAAGGCATTTCTCATAACAATTCAACATACATTTACTGAAATTCTGCCTATTTACCAGGTATAAGGATCCAAAATTTCTGGCTATGTGACTCAACAGAAACATTAACTTGTATAATATACTATAATTAAATAAAATTATGTCCACTGGCACTTTGCTTCACAATATCACAGCACAACACAGGTGATGTGTATCATTCTTTTCCTCAAAGCATATCAAGAAATCTACTCTAATTTAACTTCACTGTGACAGAAGTTATTTTGATTGGATTCCAATCAATAATACCTTGAACTGGAATTGATTCACAGTGTGTCCTGCAGGATGCAGTTTGCCAACCCCTGCTCAAGAACATGCTACAAACAAAACTGACACGTGTCCCACATGACTTGGCAGTGTCCCATCTAAGATCATGTGGAAAGAAAACCTGTTTATAATTACTTGGACCTAGAAAGCAGTCTTTTACTTTTTACATTAAAAAAAAGTATTTTTTCCACAGTTTTAATAAGTTCTGAATTTTCCAGGAATGCAACTAACATAGCTTGTACTTTGGTTTGGTCAGAACTTTATAAATAGGCTATTGAGCATTTTACAAAATCTCATTACCAGAGGCAATACCATTCGTATTTTTATAGCTAAACTACCAAACTAAAACATCTATATCTGTCTACACTCATTCCTGCACATTGACAATGATGCTATATGCACCTGCAAGTATTTAATTCATTATATGTTCTAATTCAGTAATGCTTCAACATTTACATTTTTTTTTTTTAACTGCACCATATGGCATGCAGGACCTTAGTTCCTGACCAAAGATTGAACCTGTGCAGTGGAAGCAAAAGTTCCTCAACATTCACATTTTTAAATATACATTTTAAATTACTTTACTTTTTTATTTTCCTCATAACTTTACATTATACTCATGTCACCATATTGATTAGAAATTATGCATATTAACTTTATTATATGTGAATTATAATTACATATGTATTTCATTTAAGGTTAAAAAGAACTCTACAGTCAGGTCACTCAAGATGGCTGTTCTCTTGTTCTCTGTATATCCCCTGCCTAACAGTGCTTGCTTTACTCACTTGACTGACCTTACAAACTTGCCCCNTTGATTAGAAATTATGCATATTAACTTTATTATATGTGAATTATAATTACATATGTATTTCATTTAAGGTTAAAAAGAACTCTACAGTCAGGTCACTCAAGATGGCTGTTCTCTTGTTCTCTGTATATCCCCTGCCTAACAGTGCTTGCTTTACTCACTTGACTGACCTTACAAACTTGCCCCAGGCTCCATCTAGTGGCTCTTTTTATCAAAAGGTTGATGAGAGGTGTAGGCCTCTGATTTCCCTGGTAACTATTGAGCCAGTCTGACATAATTCCCCCTATAACTGGCAATCTCCTCTTCCATATGGACACAAATAAGTGACTAAACTATCCCTTCCATCCAGGAGTGAAATCTGCCACCATGTCCGCTCTACCATCTGCTGCACATGGTGGGGTGTTGCTCCAGGACCTTGTTTCAGATGTGTAAGCTCCCTCATCCATTAAATCAAGAAGCAAGAGTTAGAACCAGATATGGAACAACAGACTGGTTCAAAATAGGGAAAGGAGTACATCAAGGCTGTATAACGTCACCCTGATAATTTAATTCATATGCAGAGCACATAATTAGAAATGCTGGGCTGGATAAAGCTCAAGCTAAAATCAAGATTGCAGGGAGAAATATCAATAACCTCAGATATGCAGATGACACCATCCTAATGGCAAAAAGTGAAGAGGAACTAAAGAG
>SJYX01000292.1:819293-841958 GCA_006410675.1 Oreotragus oreotragus | reverse complement strand
AAAAAAAAAAAAAAAACACTAACTCTACAACTGGTTTCTTCTTTTCACAGTCAAGGACCTTTGTAATTTACTCTGTATCCACTGGATCTAAATACAAATTCCTGAAGTAAATGACTTTTCTGAAGGATTAAAGAGAATTAACACTTGACCACATGGGAGGATTTTAATATAAAAAGAGCAATAATTATTAAATACAAATCATATGCCAAGCACTATTTAGGAGTTTTATATACAGTATCACATATACTACTAGTTCTAGCTGAATTAGAAATTATTTTTCTTATTCTGTATATGAATAAATAAACAGAGGTTCAAAAAGATTAAATAACTCACCCAACTTTACTCAACTAGTAAACTGTAATACTGGAAATTGTAATTAAGGTCTTTCTGCCTCCTAAATCCTATTTGTTTCCAGAGTAATAAACTGTCTCCTAAAACGCACAAACTCACTAAAATGGTCCAAACATCATTTTAAGTAACCAGCAGAATGATTTTTTCTAAGTAGGAAGGTGGGAGTTGCTGACATTTCTTTGTACTTCAGTTCAGTTCAGTTCAGTTCAGTCGCTCNAATCCTATTTGTTTCCAGAGTAATAAACTGTCTCCTAAAACGCACAAACTCACTAAAATGGTCCAAACATCATTTTAAGTAACCAGCAGAATGATTTTTTCTAAGTAGGAAGGTGGGAGTTGCTGACATTTCTTTGTACTTCAGTTCAGTTCAGTTCAGTTCAGTCGCTCGGTCATGTCCAACTCTTTGCGACCCCATGAATCGCAGCACGCCAGGCCTCCCTGTCCATCATCAACTCCCGGAGTTCACTCAGACTCATGTCCATTGAGTCAGCGATCTTTGTACTTACCATTTCCCAAATATCCCTCCATCTTTCACATCTGAATGCTGTGGCTCAAGATGTTTAATCTGGTTGCGATAACCCTCAACAACCTCCATCTTTTCTCCAACTCCTTTAGAACACAGCTCCAGAAACTAATGGTTTCCTCTTCTTTATCTACACAGTACATTTTTATATCTGTTATGAGTGATTAAAACTACAGATTAAGGAGTCAAAATAAACTGTGTTCAGTATTCTTTCCCCCTTAATAAGTAAGATCTTAGGCAAGTTATTTATCTACTCTAAGCCTCAATTTTGTAATTACATGGAGAGAAGATTATCTCCTCTGCTGGAGAGCTGCTGTTGTTCACTCACCAAGTCATGTCCAACTCTTTGCAACCCCAGGCTTTCTTGTCCTTCACCATCTCCCAGAGTTTGCTCAAACTCATGTTCACTGAGTTGGTGATGCATCTAACCATCTCAATCTCTGTCATTTACTTCTCTTCCTGCCATCAATCTTTCCCAGCATCAGGGTTGCTGGATTGTAGTGAGGATTAAATGAGGAACTCAGAACAAAATATCCTATACATCACATTTTTCCAGGCTATCAGATTCTAGTCCAGTTAAATGCCTTTGAGTTACTTAACAACTCTCCATAAGTGGTACACTACTGATAGATATGTAAATTATGTACTGTCAAATAGTAATTTGACATTCCCACTCCTTCCTACATGAATGGGGAAAAACCTAGTTTTGTCCAGTCTCAATTTACAATTTATACCATTCCTTTATACCACAAAAATTTGTTGTTATGACTTTTTTCTTTTTTTTGCCACACATGTGGGATCTTAGTTCCCCGATCAGGGATGGAACCGGTGCCCCCTGAAGTGGAAGCCCGGAGGCTTAACCACTGGACCGCCAGGGAAGTCCTTTGATTTTTCCTTTGTACGGATTAGATACCCTTGGTTGCCTCACATAATATGAGTAAAGTGAATTCTGTAATGTGTGTGCTTATTTTTGAATCTGTAGGANAAATTTGTTGTTATGACTTTTTTCTTTTTTTTGCCACACATGTGGGATCTTAGTTCCCCGATCAGGGATGGAACCGGTGCCCCCTGAAGTGGAAGCCCGGAGGCTTAACCACTGGACCGCCAGGGAAGTCCTTTGATTTTTCCTTTGTACGGATTAGATACCCTTGGTTGCCTCACATAATATGAGTAAAGTGAATTCTGTAATGTGTGTGCTTATTTTTGAATCTGTAGGAGGGTAACAAGTTGACTTTTTTGGAAAGTTACATTTTTATCAACATCATTATCCCAACGCCCAATCTTGATTTTTTCTGAACTCCATACTCCTTATATTCAAGCCACTAGAATCTTCACTTAAATGTCCCAATAAATGGTTTTCTTTACTTGGAAAACTTGTTCCTCCTTACAGTCTCCAAGATGACATCCAATGACCCTGTCTCTCTTGACTTTTTGAAGAGTCTACAGTGGCTATTTTGCAAGATGGCTATTACTTATTAGAGTTGGTTTATGGTCTGGGAGCACAAATATTATCTATGAGGCAGAGATGTCAATTTGTCTATTGATGATGCTGAGTTTGATCATCTGATTAAAGTGATATCCATTAATGACTCTCAATGCTTCTGTTGCTGGGCATTTTCATCCACCAAAGCTACCTAACACCTATTTCTCCACCTCTGACTGTATTTATTCCAAATTTTTTCTAGCCTCTCCAGACTCCAAATCCTCCTTCCTACCCCTCAATCTCTGCAGGGAATCTATGTCCTACTTCATTACTAAAATCCAAAAACAACTCCCTCAGCCTCATCTCTACTAGTTATTTTCCTTCCAGACTTAACATCCAAATGCAGTATGTGGTCTATGATCAGATCCTGGTTTAAATAAATCAGCAAGACATTTCTGGGGGCAATCACGGGAATACTATACATTAAGGAATTATTGTTAATTGTACTGGTTGTATAATCATATTGTGTTATGCAGTTTAGAGACACACTGAAGTTAAAGTGAAATACCATGGCATATATTTTTTAATATAAATTTATTTATTTTAATTGGAGGCTAATTACTTTACAATGTTGTAGTGGTTTTGCCATGTACTGACATGGATCCACCACGGGTGTACACTTGTTCCCCATCCTGAACCCTCTCCCACTTCCCTCCTCATACCATCCCTCTGGGTCATCCCAGTGCACCAGCCCCGAGCACCCTGTCTCATGCATTGAAGCTGGACTGGCGATCCATTTCACATATGAGAATATACATGTTTCCATGCCATTCTCCCAAATCATCCCACCCTTGCCCTCTCCCACAGAGTCCAAAAGACTGTTCTATACATCTGTGTCTCTTTTGCTGTATCGCATATACGGTTACTATTACCATCTTTCTAGATTCCATATATATGCGTTAGTATACTGTATTGGTGTTTTTCTTTCTCACTTCCTTCACTCATTATAATAGGCTCCAGTTTCATCCACCTGATTAGAACTGATTCAAATGTATTCTTTTTAATGGCTGAGTAATAGTCCATTGTGTATATGTACCACAGCTTTCTTATCCATTCATCTGCTGATGAACATCTAGGTTGCTTCCATCATGGCATATATTTTAAAGTACTCCAGGAAAAAAGAAAAGGAAAGAAGAGAAAAAATATAGAAAAATATTAACGATTCATAATTTAAATGAAGTATATACTAATCTCTACTTTTCTTATAACTGAACATTCTCATAATAACTCAAAGTTTTGTTTCTACCTTTTAAAAAAACTTGAAGCACAGAATCAGTGACTTGCCAAGATCACAAGCTATAAATGGGATTTAATTAGCTAGGATTCTAATCCAGTCAGGGCTCCAAGTCTGGGCCCTCAGCTTCTGTACTACACTGCCTCTTGTTCAACTGATCAAAGTTTGTGAGGCACTAGTACTTGTGGTGGGGGGAGAAAGAAGATAGGATGCAGCAAAGATTAACAAATTAATATATGTAAAGTCCTTAAAACAGTGCCTGGCATACAGTAAGAACTATTTAAGTGTTAACTATTACAGACCACTGTTCCACTGAAAACTATTATGGTTGCAACAGCTAGGGAAGGAGCTGGGGTGGGGACTGAGATTCCATAGATTAAGTGTGAGAAACCCTAAGTGAAAAAAAGTTAAGATATATTTCTCTGTGCATGATGTCTTTGTGTCTTTAATACGTTAACGCTCATTTCCAAAAAAGGCATCTAGTATGCAGCATTTTCTAGTTCTAATTAATCACTAAATGCTCCCCCACCCCTGCCAAAAAACAACTTGAGGAACTGATACTCTGTGCAACAAGCTGACTCCCTGATTTACATGAAAAAATCAGGTCCTTCACAATAAGGCAACATTTTATTTCAATGGTTAGAGAAAAATAATCAAATGATAAATCCATAATGCTTTACTGGACAAACACAATGTTCACTTTCAAAGGTCTGTTATCAGTATGGCTAACAAATAGTCTTCTGAAGTATGCTAACATGTGTTGCTACTGGCTCCCTCCCTGTCCCTTTCCGAGGTTGAATACCATGAAGTCTCATGCCCTCTAGCCCCCTCAACCTGAGATTCAAGTATTCTCTGAGGATCAAGAGAACTCTCCTTCCTTCTGATACGTCAACTCACTCCATTGTCCCCCTCTCCACACAAAACATGCCTCTATTTATAAACAAGAAAAATATTAATTTGATATACTAAGAAAATGAGATGACAGTGCTCCCCCTCTATCTGCCTCTCCTTCTTTCCTACAATGCAATTCCTATAAAAGCAAAACATTTATTTTAAATTCTGAATCTTTTTCTCTTGTAAGATGACTTGGCACATATGCGATTATAATTTGTTATATGTTTTATTGCTGTTGATATAATGTATTTTCAAGTCTTATTCTTGCTTTATTTGAAGAAAAACATAATCAAGGAGAACATTTGTCAAACTGCACAGGAACCTAAAAGAATACAGGTTAAGAGTGGAATTTAAAAGTTTTAAGGTGAAAAGTCATCAATAATCTGAATTACAGACCCAGACCCATAGGAAATGGCAACCCACTCCAGTGTTCTTGCCTGGAGAATCCCAGGGACGGCGGAGCCTGGTGGGCTGCCGTCTATGGGGTTGCAGAGTTGGACACGACTGAAGCAACTTAGCAGTAGCAGCAGGTATGGTTTTAAGGTATTTTAAACAACATTAATGTTTTAAATATACAAAATCATTAAATTCTATGGTAGCTCACATTCTGTTTCTTATCAAATTGCCATATTTCTGGAATATAATCAAACAAAGAGAAAAAAATGACAACATTTAAGAGAAGATTTTATAAATATATATCTAACAAAAATAGATGTCACATAGATTAATCTCCAAAATATACAAGCAGCTAATGCAGTTCAATACCAGAAAAACAAACAACCCAATCAAAAAGTCGGCAGAAGACCTAAACAGACATTTCTCCAAAGAAAACATACAGATGGCTAATAAATACATGAGAAGATGTTCAATACTGCTCATTATGAGAGAAATGCAAATCAAAACTACAATGAAATATCACTGCATACCAATCAGAATGGCCATCATCAAAAAATCTACAAACAATAAATGCTGGAGAGGATGTGCAGAAAATGGAACTCTCTTGCATTGTTGGTGGGAATGTAAATTGATACAGCCACTATGGAGAACACTATGGAGATTCCCTAAAAAACTAGGAATAAATCTACCTATGACCCAGCAATCCCACTACTGGGCATATACCCTGAGGAACCCATAAATGAAAAAGACACAAGTACCACAATGTTCACTGCAGCACTATTTACAATAGCTAGGTCACGGCAGCAACCTAGATGCCCATCGACAGATGAATGGATAAAGCAGCTGTGGTACAGAGGCTTCCCAGGTGGCACTAGTGGTAAAGAATCCATCTGTCAATGCAAGAAAGTGTGGTACATATATACAATGGAATATTACTCAGCCATAAAGAGGAACGCATTTGAGTCAGTTCTAAAGAGGAAGATGAACCTAGAGCCTAGTACACAGAGTGAAGTAAGTCAGAAAGAAAAAAATAAGCATCATATATTAATGCATATAAATGGAATCTAGAAAGATGGTACTAATGAACCTATTTGTAGGACAGCAATGGAGACACAGACACAGGGAACAGACCTGTGGATACAGCTGGGGAAGAACAGGGTGGGATGAATTGAGAGAGAGCATTGAAACATATACTTTATCATATGTAAATTAGATAGCCAGTGGGAATTTGCAAGGCAAATAATACAGGGAGCTCAAACCCAATGCTCTATGACAACCTAGAGAGGCAGGATAGGATGGAAGGTGGGAGGGAGGTTCAAGAGGGAGGGGACATAGGTATACCTATGGCTGATTCATGTTGATGTATGACAGAAACCAACACACTATTATAAAACAATTACCCTCCAATTAAAAATAAATAGAATTTTAAAAAATACGCTTCAACATATAATGTATTAAAAAAAAAAAAAGATGTCACAAAGAGTTAACAAAAGACCTGGATTATAACTGAAATCAACTCAAATCTTAAATATTTAAAACACATACTAAAGGTAAACTATTCAAGCTTTCCTTTACTTTATTACAAATATAATTCTTAATAAAAAGAAAAGATAGGCCAACAATCACTTTTTAAATTCCTTTCTAGTTCTTCTTTATATGCATATATGATTTGTGATCCTAGTCACAGTCAGTATAAATATTAAAGCAACATAAACATTTAGACACTTAAGATTCTTTGGCAACGGCAATTAGATTCTNACTTCAACATATAATGTATTAAAAAAAAAAAAGATGTCACAAAGAGTTAACAAAAGACCTGGATTATAACTGAAATCAACTCAAATCTTAAATATTTAAAACACATACTAAAGGTAAACTATTCAAGCTTTCCTTTACTTTATTACAAATATAATTCTTAATAAAAAGAAAAGATAGGCCAACAATCACTTTTTAAATTCCTTTCTAGTTCTTCTTTATATGCATATATGATTTGTGATCCTAGTCACAGTCAGTATAAATATTAAAGCAACATAAACATTTAGACACTTAAGATTCTTTGGCAACGGCAATTAGATTCTATTCTGAGTAAATATATTGTCTGTCATGAAAGATATTTAATAACACTTTCACACAATCAAGCAGTCCCTAGAATTTTCAGAAATAAACCACAAAATCAAGAAGTAATAGCAATGCATCTATTAGAATGGACAAAATCCAGGCCTCTGACACACAAAGGCTGGCAAGGACTGAAACAATGCAAAATTTCAGGAATTGCTGGTGAGAAAGCAACATACTAAGCTTCTTTGAAAGACAGTTAGGCAGTTTCTTACAAAACCAAACATACTCAAAGAAAAACAAACAAGAAAACATACTCAACCATATGATCCAGAAACTGCACTCCTTGGTATTCACCCAAATGAGTTGAAAACTTATGTCCACACAAAAAACTGCACACGGGTATTTACAGCAAGCAGCTTTATTCATAAATGACAAAACTTAGAAGCAACCAGGATGTCCTTCAGTATCAGTGGATAAACTGTGGCAGGTCCACTCAATTCAATGTTATTCAAAAGAAATGAGCTTTCAAGCCATGAAAAGATATGGAGGAATCGTAAATGAATATTACTAAGTGAAAGAAGCCAATCTGAAAAGGCTGTATGCTCTATGATTCCAATTATAAGACATTCTAAAAAAGGCAAAACCATGAATACAAAAAACAAAAACAAACCCACCAGTGGTTGCCAAGGAGAAGGGGAATAGAGAGATGAACAAGTGAGCCTTAAGGTAAACTATGGTCTCTGGGTGATAATAACGTGTCAGTGTAGGTTCATCTATTGTAACAAATGTACCATTCTGGAGCGGATGTTGAGAATAGATGAGGCTGTGCCTGTGTGGGAGCAGGAAGCATATGAGAACTCTCTGTACTTTCAGCTGTGAACTTAAAACTGCTCCAAAAAATTAAGCCTATTTACATGTTTTAAAAAGCAACAGTACTGTGTTTCAAGGATCTTAGCTACTATAAAGAACATGAAATGCATGCTTTCATATCAGGAGACATACATGGTCCAAAGAAAAGTCATACTGTTGTTTTGTATTTTAAGGGGAACAGGACACAGAGTTGTCTCCCAGGAGCAGACACTGTTACCTTCTTCTTTAGCAAAGTCAAAAGATAAGAACAAGTTACTATCGCAGCTTAAACAGATATCCAGTTCCTACTCTGCTTACTGCTTGCTCTCCCCATGCAAAAACAACTTGGATCTGGTTGACTTTAGAATGAGAACATTCCACAGGTTTTCATTAGGTGAATCTGAAAATGTCAAACTCATTAGCTAAAAGATTCTGATGGCTGTTAAATTCTCAAGAAGCAGTTTATATACAAACTAAACAATAAGCACAAAAATTAATTTCCTCCTCAAACAAGAGTAATACTCTGTGTCTCTACCCCACTCCCACCCCCCAGATTTATATGTTGAAGCCCTAACTTTCAACGTGATTATCTAGAGATGGGGCCTTTGGGAGGTAATTAGAGTTAGATGAGGTGATGAGGGTGGGGCCCTCATAATCGAATTAGTGCCTTTATAAGACCAGATACCAGAGAGTTCATCCTCTCTCTCCCTGCACACATGCACAAAGAGGTTATGTGAGCAACACAGTGAAATGGCAGTTGCCTGTAAGCCAAAAGGGGACTTAGAATGAAACCTACTTTACCTTCACCTTAATCTTAAGATTACCTAGGCTCCAGAATTGTGAGAAATACATTTCTGTTGTTTAATCTTCCCAGTTCATATTTTGTAATGGCAGCCAAAGCAGACCAAGAGTTAATGAAACTGAAAGCGATTCTAATGGCTTGCCCAGTTAAAGCCTGATCCAAACCTATGACTCAAACCCAAGACTTCCAGATTTATATCCATTAATTTATAAGTGAATTTACTCTCAATGAATACAAATTCACTATAAAACAGAAAATAAAAGTAAATGGTAGTAAACTATGGAAATCAAATTCAGTATTTCAAATTGTGCAAAAATCTTTATAATTCATATCCATCTCCTATCTTGTGGATCACATAGGTTACTTTGCTTCCTTCTGCTGTATTCATGTGACTATTCTGTTGTTTACTTCAAGTCTGAGGTGCATAAGTAGAAACAGAATGCTGTGAAATTTAAACAGATTTTGATCCTTCTAAGCCATTTTAATGATGAAAATGAAGCTTTATCATTTGGTGGGTGAGGTAGTTTAGACTAGTAAACTACAAGCTTCTTGTGAAATATACAGTGTCTTACATGATTCTTATTTCCCCCAATACTTGGCAGAATACTATGCATACAGTTTAATGAATATGGAATGAAAGAAAGATAGATGCCTACTCCCACACCTGTTTCATCATCAGATTAGAGTAACCACTTAAATTCTGCATTATCTATCATTCAATGTACCTACCTAGTTAGAAGAAAATTAACCTGGTGGAATGTTAAAAGGGCTTACAATTTAATAAAGAATTGTAACAAAATAATGAAAGAATAAGAAAATAATAAAATTCAATTAAAAGATATTCTATGAAAGAGTGTTGTTTTCTGTTTCCAAATCTACTAATCATGCCAGCTTTCAAATCTTGATATTCTGAAAGCCTGAAATAGCCTAGTATCTGCTTCAGCAAAGATCTCTTGAGGTTAGATATCTTGAAAGTAATTTGCTGTTTCCATATTACCCTAGTCTAATTACAGAACATTATATTAGGATTATATTAAATTACACTGTTACTCAACAAAAAGATCTACAAGTTTTATGATTCTGGAACAAATTTAGATGATAAATCAGAAATCATGAAAAGTCAATAGTGATTCTATTGATTTGATTCTAATCATTTTCCTCCAAACAGATGTCTCAGTTCAGTTCAGTTCAGTCACTCAGTCATGTCCAATTCCTTGTAATCCCATGGAATGCAGCATGCCAGGCTTCCCTGTCCATAACAAACTCCTGAAGCTTGTTCAAACTCATGTCCATCGAGCTGGTGATACCTTCCAACCAGCTCATCCTCTGTCACTCTCTTCTTCTCAGGGTCTTTTCCAATGAGTCAATTCTTTGCATCAGGTGGCCAAAGTATTGGAGCTTCAGCTTCAGCACCAGCCCTTCCCATGAATATTCAGAACTGATTTTCTTTACAATTGACTGGTTTGATCTCCTTGCAGTCCAAGGGGATCAGATGTCCACCCCTTATCTTAAGCTTCTCCTACATAGGCAATAAACAGTCTTTGGGCAGGTGTCTACAAGGGATCTTTTAAAGTAATTATAACTAATAGTATCTCTGAAATTATTCCACATTTTAATCAAATCCAAGTTGCATAAAACTGCAAAAGGGGAAAAAATTAAAACTCACAAACTTTTATAATAATAAAATAGCCACTGCTGCTGCTGCTGCTAAGTCACTTCAGTTGTGTCCGACTCTGTGTGACCCCATAGACGGCAGCCCACCAGGCTCCCCCGTCCCTGGGATTCTCCAGGCAAGGATACTGGAGTGGGTTGCCATTTCCTTCTCCAATGCATGAAAGAGAAAAGCGAAAGTGAAGTCGCTCAGTCTGTCCGACTGTTGGTGACCCCATGGACTGCAGCCCACCAGGCTACTCCGTCCATTGGATTTGGGGGTGCCATTGCCACAAAGCTATTTAAAAAAAAATTAGGAGGGAAACAGAACCTAAAAAAAACAGACCAAGAATTTAAGATTCTGTCTTCATGGCAAATCTTTAGGATACCTCCTGCATTGAACCAGATTCTTCCAAAAAAATAATCCCATGTCAATGGTAAGAACCAAAATTTACCAAGTTTTCTAATGTCATAATATGAAACACTATAAGCCAAGACCTGGTCATTTTTTGGCTATAAGCCTAATGACTATCTCCTATGTTTCTTTTTAGGCAGTCTGTTATTAAACTGCTGACAAATGTAATTTAAGTCCAAAACACTCTTCAGAACACATTATAAGAAAAAAATATTCAAGGTAAATAAAGGTTCAAAAAAACTAATTTTTCAGTCTGTACCTACAGAATAGCTTCCCAGGTGGCTCAGTAGTAAAGAATCCACGTGCAGTGCAGGAGATCCAGTTCAAACCCTGGTCAGAAAGATACCCTGCAGAAGGAAACGGCAACTCACTCCAGTATTCTTGCCTGAGAAACCCAATGGACAGAGAAGACTAGTAGGCTACGGTTCAAGAAGTTGCAAAAAAATCGGACACAACTTACTGACTAAACAACAACAAAGACCATATAATGAAGGAAACATAGTAAGTTAATAAAAGAAATAAAGGAAGCAATAGCACTGCCAATTTTGGACTGCTTCTTAGAGACTAAGATGAAAAAAAGTCACGCAAAACAGGTATGTAAATCAATGTTCCTGGCAGTATTTATAATTGGCAAGGTATGGAAGCAACCTAGCTACTCATCAACAGATGAATGGATAAAGAAGATGTGGTACACACACACACACACATGAAGGACAAAATAGGGTTGTGTAGGAGAAAGGGGGTATTATGGGATTACGTGATATCATATGTGAAACTTTTGAAAACTATAAAGAATTACAGAATTTAAAGAATCTCTCATTCAATTAAAAAAAAAAATGCACACACACACAAACCAGGTAAGTAAAGAAAGGTAAAGCAATCTCATCAATCACTCTTCCCCCAAAATAAGGCTGGGCTGGTTTAATTCTCAGAAACAATGACTAACAGAATATATTTACATAACACTTTAATGCTTCTGTAAATGATTAAACTCAAGAATGTAACATGTTTTAAATAATTACAAATGCTTATCTCAAGTATTATAATGAAAGATAGAAAATATATTTCTGAGTAAAAGCCAGGATTTTCTCTAGTAAAAATCCTTTAGGCTAGGATTCCTTCTATTCATTGGAAACCAAAGAGTGACTTGGATCTGTTGTTAAGTGACTATTTATGCCACAACCTAATGTTTAGGATGCTTCTAAATTACACTCTTTAGTAGAAGCTCATGATTACTAATTGGCTTTCATTCTGCCAAGTTACTTTTACCAAATAACTTACTCATCTTCTATGTTCTTCCAGTTTGGTATAGGACTTCTGTCTCTGTCAGCAAGGGGAAAAAAAGATCCATGATGAAGAACAGTGAAAGTTTCCTCCTATTAAATACTCCAAGCAACACATTAGCCTTTAACTTCATGGAAAAAGAATTTAGCCTTTTCTAAAAGAACATTTTGTGGCCAGCTCAGGTATGTTTATGGGAATGTCTCCAGAAGCAATTACAAAGTTAAAAAAAATACCCATTCTTCCCTTTCTCTTGACAGACCATAAAGCCTTCTCCTAGGAAAGAGCACATGATTAGTGTGCTAATCAAGTTCCTAAATTAATATTTATGTAAAAGAAAAAAACTTTTCAAGAAACAGATTG
Source organism: Oreotragus oreotragus (assembly GCA_006410675.1). NCBI lineage: Eukaryota > Metazoa > Chordata > Mammalia > Artiodactyla > Bovidae > Oreotragus > Oreotragus oreotragus. The sequence continues at coordinate 829,659 of SJYX01000292.1, read as the reverse complement.
CTTAGAGGTCATCTTTCATTACAACCAGAACCCCACAACCAGCTAAAGTTCATAGGTTTGCAACAGGAGACAAAGTCCTGATCCTGCAGAAATAAAAATGACTTAATAATAAAGGAAAAATAAGAATAAGAGAAAAGATAAACACTGCACTAGCTGTACTAATTCATAAGACCATTCAAGAACCACTGGGCAGGCTTTAAAATGTATGAGAGATAACAGAGGTACCAAACCTGAAGAAAAGAATATACAAACATATTTAATTATTTACAGCTTCAAAGCAGAACATATCTCAATTATAAAGGAGTTCAAAAGAAATACACCTCAGGGCACAGGTTCCTACATCCAATCTATCTGTCAGGATAAAATACAGCTCAATTAAATTATATAAAAGCTTATAAAATCAACCTGTATGTGACTTGATCAAAAATGGTCCTCATACAATATTATTATAATATTATTCAGCCTTAAAAAAGAAAGAATTTGGCAATATGCAACAACATGGATGAACCCTGAGGACACATTATTAAGAAAAATAAGCCAGTCAAAAAAAGACAAATACTGCATGATTCCACTTGAATGAGGAATCTAAAACAGTCAAATTAATAGAATCAAAGAGTGGAAAGGTGATGCCAGGGGGGTAATGGGGAGTTATTAATCAATGGGCATAAAGTTTGAGTTAAGGAAGACTGAATAACCTCTAGAGACCTGAAACACAACACTGTACCTACAGTCAGTGATATTATATTGTATACTTAAAATTTAAATAAAAAGAAAGGTTTCTCTGCTCAATGGAGGAAACATGAGGAAAAAATGGTTATATTTTAGGGCAGAAAAGTAGTATCCTCTATCCATTATAAGGCAAAAACTGGAAACTTCTCAAATCCCCATCAACAGTAGAATGGATAAGCATATTGCTGTATATTCAAACACTGGTGTATTCAGCAGCTGCTGCTAAGTCGCTTCAGTCATATCCGACTGTGCAACTCCATAGACGGTAGCCCACCAGGCTGCTAAGTCACTTCAGTCTTATCCGACTGTGCAATCCCATAGACAGTAGCCCACCAGGCTCCCTGGGATTCTCCAGGCAAGAACACTGGAGTGGGTGGTATATTCAGGAGTTTGTGAATTTTTTCTGTAAAGGGCAGACAATAAATACTTTAGGCTTTGCCAACCATCCGGTCTCTATTGCAACTACTTAACTCTGCCCTTGTAGAGCAAAAGCAACCATATACTTTATTATGGACCCTGAAATGGGAATTTCATATAATTTTCATGTATCACAAAAAATTTTTTAACCATTAGAAGACATAGAAACTATTCTCAGCCCACTGGCTGCACAAAAAGAGGCAGGGGGCCAGATTTAGCCTGTGTGGTGTAGTTTACTGACCGCTGCCCTACAGCAATAAGAATGAATGATCTACAACTGTATGCAATAATGCTGAATCTCATAAACATATTGAGTGAAAGAAGCCTGACACAAAAGTATGTACTGTAAGATTCACAAAAAGCAAAACTAAACTATGTCATTAGTACAAATGGCTAACAAACACATGAAGAGATGCTCAACATTACTCATTAACAGAGAAATGCAAATCAAAACCACAGTGAGGTACCATTTCACACCAGTCAGAATGGCTGCTATCCAAGAGTCTACAAGCAATAAATGCTGGAGAGGGTGTGGAGAAAAGGGAACCTTCTTACACTGTTGGTAGGAATGCAAACTAGTACAGCCACTATGGAGAACAGTGTGGAGATTCCTTAAAAAACTGGAAATAGAACTGCTTTATGACCCAGCAATCCCACTGCTGGGCATACACACCGAGGAAACCAGAATTGAAAGAGACACGTGTACCCCAATGTTCATCACAGCACTGTTTATAATAGCCAGGACAAGAAAGCAACCTAGATGTCCATCAGCAGACAAATGGATAAGAAAGCTGTGATACATATACACAACGGAGTATTATTCAGCCTTTAAAAAGAATACATTTGAATCAGTTCTAATGAGGTGGATGAAACTGGAGCCTATACAGAGTGAAGTAAGCCAGAAAGAAAAACACCAATACAGTATATTAACGCATATATGTTGAATTTAGAAAGATGGTAATGATAACCCTGTATGTGAGACAGCAAAAGAGACACAGATGTATAGAACAGTCTTTTGGACTCTGTGGGAGAGGGCGAGGGTGGGATGATTTGGGAGAATGGCATTGAAACATGTATAATATCATATGTGAAATTAATTGCCAGTCCAGGTTCAACGCATGATAGAGGATGCTCGGGGCTGGTGCACTGGGATGACCCAGAGGGAAGGTATGGGGTGGAAGGTGGGAGGGGGGTTCAGGATGGGGAACATGTGTACACCCGTGGCAGATTCATGTTGATGTATGGCAAAACCAATAAAATATTGTAAAGTAATTAGCCTCTAATTAAAACAAATAAATTTATATTTTAAAAAATTTAATAAATTTAAAAAATTTAAAAAAAAAAACCCTAAACTATGTCATTAGAAGTTAGGAGAGTGGCTCCCTTGGAGGTGGGTGCCCAGAGAAAGCATAATGATGACAGCATTTGATCTCTTGATCAAGGCACTGGTTATATAGGTATATTCAGTTTGGGAAAATTCATTAAGCTGAACAAGTGATTTATGTACCTTTCTGTATGTATGCAATACTGAACAAGTTTTTAAAAATAAAATTTAAGTGTTCTTTCTAGGAAACTAGCTGAAAAGCCAGAAAAGATACAAAGTCCACTGACTTTAGGAACAGATAACTAAAGAGATCTAAACAAGAGTAAATCTCATGTATGATATACACCTCATGTGCAGGTATGGAATCCTTAACAGAAAAATTGAACTGAAAAACTGAACTGAACTGAAAAGTTAAAATAAAGGGGATTTATTATATAAGGCATGATAAAGGGTCTCTAGCATTAGTTCCCGGGGAAGGCAATGGCACCCCACCCCAGTACTCTTGCCTGGAAATCCAATGGACGGAGTAGCCTGGTGGGCTGCAGTCCATGGGGTCACTAACAGTCGGACAGACTGAGCGACTTCACTTTCACTTTTCTCTTTCATGCATTGGAGAAGGAAATGGCAACCCACTCCAGTATCCTTGCCTGGAGAATCCCAGGGACGGGGGAGCCTGGTGGGCTGCCGTCTATGGGGTCACACAGAGTCGGACACGACTGAAGTGACTTAGCAGCAGCAGCAGCAGCAGCGTTAGTTCCGGAGAAGGCAATGGCACCCCACCCCAGTACTCTTGCCTGGAAAATCTCATGGACAGAGGGGCCTGGTTGGCTGCAGTCCATGGCGTCGCGAAGAGCTGGATACGACTGAGTGACTTCACTTTCTCTTTTCACTTTCATGCATTGGAGAAGGAACCGGCAACCCACTCCAGTGTTCTTGCCTGGAAACCCCAGGGATGGGAGAGCCTGATGGGCTGTCGTCTATGAGGTGGCACAGAGTCAGACACGACTAAAGCGACTTAGCAGCAACACATATATATGGAATCTAGAAAGATGGTACCAAAGAATTTATTTGCAGGGCAGCAGTAGAGTAACAGACATATAGAACAGACTTACAGACATGGGGAGAGGGGAGGAGAGGGTGTGGAGAGAGTAACGTGGAAACTTACATTACTATATATAAAATCGATAGCCAACAGCAATTTGCTGTATATGTTTCAGGAAATTCAGTAGGAGCTCTGTATCAACCTAGAGGGGTGGGATGGGGAGGGAGATAGGAGGGAGGTTCAAGACGGAGGGGATATATGTATATCTATGGCTGATTGACGCTGAGGTTCGACAAAAAACAACAAAATTCTGTAAAGCAATTATCCTTCAATTAAAAAATAAGCTTTAAAAATAAATAAATGTTCATTGTAATTAACAAACAATCATAAATAATTTATAAATGATTTGACTATTTATTAAGTAATATATGCTCAGGAAAAACATAATAGAAAGTTAAGGATTTTATAAACGGTAGCTTCTTTGTTTAGAAACAGGTCTACAGAAAATTGAGGAAGAGATCAGATATCATGACAGAGAATAGTATCTTTCAGAGATAATTTCACACTGGCGTATAAAGATATTAATTTAATCATATATACAGCACACATAACACAACCCATACCAAAATTTCTACAATACGGCTTTTTTTAAAAAAACTGAATTAGTTGAAACAAATTTTTCATTAAAGATGAACCATAATGGAGGTTAAAATTTATAAAAACTACATTTTAAGTTAAAGCCAAAAAACATAAGTGCTTTATTATGACCAAAAAACCCGTGACTTATTGTATGTCTGTAGTTTATAAAGGGGCTTCTCTCATAGCTCAGTTGGTAAAGAATTCGCCTGCAATGCAGGACACCCCAGTAAAAGATTATAAATAAGGATCCATTCTAGCAGAACACATCATTTATGCCTTTCTCATGACATTTACCATGTAAAACAGGATTCTTCAAGGCATGGGCTGTGATAATCACTTCTGTAAACAGAACAGGGTATACAGCATATTTGTAGTTTAGTTGCTAAGTGGTGTCTGACTCTTTTTGTGACCCCATGGACAGTAGCCTCCTCCGTCCATGGAATTTTCCAGGCAAGAATGCTGGAGTGGGTTGCCATCTCCTTGTCCAGAGGATCTTCCTGATCCAGGGACTGAAACCATGTCTCTCGCATTAGCAGGTAGATCCTTTACCACCGAGCCACCAGGAAAGCCCATATAACCTATTAGAGACTTGGTAAAAACAGCTATCCCTTGGTGTCCACAGGTCACCGGTGCTCAAGTCTCTTAAATGAAATAGCACAGTATAGGTGTCTCTCTGTATTCTCTGATGCAGAAGCCATGAATAAACAAGACTGACTGTACTTGATAGGTAAATCAAAGAAAGAAATTTTCTTTAAAAATATTCCTCCTGGACTTCCCTGGTGGTAGAATGGATAAGAATCTGCCTGACAATGCAGGGGACACAGGGTTGTTGGTTTTTTCCCTTTTATTTATTTATTTTTTAACTGAAGGATAATTGCTTTACAGAATTTTGTTGTTTTCTGTCAACCCTCAACATGAATCAGTCACAGGGGGACACAGGTTTGATCCCTGGTTAGGGAAGATCCCACATGCCAAGGAGCAACTAAAGCCAACACGCCACAGCTACTGAGCCCGTGTGCTGCAGCTACTAAAACCTGCACGCCTAGAGCCTGTGCTCCGCAACAAGAGAAGCCGTGACAGTGAGAAAGCTGCGCACCCCAACGGGAGAGCAGCCTCCGCTCGCTCCAACTAGAAGAAGCCCGCATGCAGCAGCAAAGATCCAGCATAGCCGAAACTAAAATTAAAAATACGTATATTCTTACCCAGGAACTCCTTCGACCCAAGTCAAGTTTTCAGACCTGGAGACTTGCTTTGAGCAAAGGAGACCTAGAAACTTGCTCTGAGAAAAGAATCAAAAATAGGTCTTCAATTAATATGAATCTTATTCTAAACTAAGAAGGAAAAAAGCTCTCAGAACACCTCATTACAGGTCACTTGAGTCTATTCACATATTTTGCAAACTCTACTTGGTAATATGCAATTGCTGCTTTATCATATGATATCCAGTGACATAAAAACATAACATCAAACAGTTGTTTGCCAGTCCTTCAGAGAGGTAGGAATACATCTCATGAGTTAACATCTAAATTTCCAAAGTCAGGGAAGGGCAAGATGGGGTAGGGGATTAAGAGGTACAAACTATTATGTATAAAAGAAACTAGCTACAAGGATATATCGTACAGCACACGGAATACAGCCAATATTTTATAATAACTATAGAAGGAGTATAACCTTTAAAAATTGTGAATTACTATCTTGTACACCTATAACTTATATAATATGGTACATCAACTATACCTCGATTAAAAACATATTATAAAAATAAAATTAAATTTTAAAAAATTCTCAAAAATCATCAATGAAGTTAGAAAAATTTATTTACACAAAACCTAGAGAACTATAGCAAAAGGAATCTGTTTACAGAGCTTTACGTTTTCCAAAAAATGATATTTCTAAATTCAAAATATCTAACCAAATATTTAAACCTCTTTTGGGTAACAAATTCTTATTATTGAGTAGGCAACTTTGTTTTCTGAACTAAGAAAAATTCAAGAAGAACATTTTATTTTATTTTATTTTTAGCTTTAAGCATTTTTTTTTCTTATTTCAATTGCTATCTTTATTTTATTTATTTTTTTTTTACTTATTTTTTACTTTACAATACTGTATTGGTTTTGCCATACATTGACACAAATCCGCCACAGGTGTACACGAGTTCCCAATCCTGAACCACCCTCCCACCTCCCACCCCATATCATCTCTCTGGATCGTCCCGGTGCACCAGCCCCAAGAAGAACATTTTAAACATTATGTTGCTTCCAACCTATTTTATCAGTGTATTAGCAAGCCAATATTCTACTGCCACCTAAAGTAGAAAAAGAGAATCACTGCTTATAGTTAAGACAAAGACAACTGAATCCTGAAAATATGACAAAATAAGTCAAATGTATTCAGTCTCTCCTACTCATGTCTCTTGATCTAAACATTTTAAGATCAGATATTTTGCATCCATTTTTTATACTTAATTTAACTTATTACCTATTATTTGTTGTTCAAAACATATATGGGTGAAGTTCATTCTTAAAGTGAGTTAAATATCAAAAAGATACTGCTTTACGTACTTTTCTTTATTTGCAAAGAGAGGCCAGTAACATATTTTAAAATATCTTACATAGTAAAATCTTTCTACATTATATAATAAATCCAAAAACTGTACTGCAGAGACAACAAAAGCATGATGGATTTTCACAACGGGCTTTTTCATAAGAATGCAGTACTGCGTATACACCACAAATAAACTTCAAAAGTGGAGCTGGTAAAACCATTCTTTGACAACAACAAAATCACTAATAAGCAGTGAACTTGAGTTGTTTTATAAACTTGATATCAAGTTCACTTTTAAGCCTCTGCTTTTACTATAAATACTTTCAACAAAACTAGAATCAAATTGTGCTTTTAAAATAATATATACCAAGGAATTCCCTGGAAGTCCAGTGGTTGGGACTCTGTGCTCTCACCGCTGAAAGAGTCCGGGTTCAATCCCTGGTGAGGGAATTAGGATCCCATAAGCTGCATGGCATGGCCAAAAAAAATAAAATAAAAAAATAAAAGAAGCTGCCATACAAACACAAGTTAGCTAAAGTGACAGAGGACTAGGATTAAATTTTTTAAAATAAATAATAACATCAACATATACCAATAATAAAAGTAAACACACATACCACAGTATGCAAAACATTAAACTTTACCGGAGTATTAAAAAGATTAAACAGGGTATCCCTTTATAGGAATTTAACCTCTTCAATTTATATCTTACCCCAAAACAAGACAGCTATACAATGTTCTTCAAAAGCCTCTGCAAAAAAACTCTCTCCAGTGCTGAGTACAAATATACTAAATTCCTAATATTTGAAAAGAGTATTTTAAAAAAAGAGACAAAATTTTTTAAAGTCAAATGCAGAAAATTATGTACTGTATGCTCACCACCTTGTATTTTTTAAAAAGACAGTGGCTGGTGGTGACAGGGACATGCTACCCCAAATTATGGCACCCTGGCATATTGAAGGCATAAGGTGAAGGAATCTAAGAAATAAAGAGCAGAAAGGTTGTCCTGACCTCCCTACCAATCCTTCTCCTCTAAAACAGGTCATAAAATCCTCATGTGAGAGGTGCTCTCACTGTACCTAGGGGAATGAAACATCCATTCTTTGTCTCCAAAAACAAAGGAATGCCAAAAAAAAAAAAAAAAAGAACTTACAAACAAGCATTGCTAAATTTCCTGTGGTTTACTATAATTATTTCATAATCCTACAAACAAAGCTAGTGGAGGTGATGGAATTCCAGTTGAGCTATGTCAAATCCTAAAAGATGATGCTGTGAAAGTGCTGCACTCAATATGCCAGCAAATTTGGAAAACCCAGCAGTGGCCACAGGACTGAAAAAGGCCAGTTTTCATTCCAATCCCTAAGAAAGGCAATGCCAAAGAATGCTCAAACTACTGCATAATTGCACTCATCTCACACGCTAGTAAAGTAATGCTCACAATTCTCCAAGCCAGGCTTCAGCAATACATGAACTGTAAACTTCCAGATGTTCAAGCTGGTTTTAGAAAAGGCAGGGGAACCAGAGATCAAATTGCCAACATCTGCTGGATCATCGAAAAAGCAAGAGAGTTCCAGAAAAATATCTGCTGCTGCTGCTAAGTCACTTCAGTTGTGTTCAACTCTGTGCGACCCTATAGACAGCAGCCCACCAGGCTCCGCCATCCCTTCTGCTTTATTGGCTATGCCAAAACCTCTGACTGTGTGGACCACAACAAACTGTGGAAAATTCTGAAAGAGATGGGAATACCAGACCACCTGTCCTGCCTCCTGAGAAATCTGTATGCAGGTCAGGAAGCAACAGTTAGAACTGGACATGGAACAACAGACTGGTTCCTAATAGGAAAAGGAGTACATCAAGGCTGTATATTGTCACCCTGCTTATTTTACTTATATGCTGAGTACATCATGAGAAACGCTGGGCTGGATGAAGCACAGCTGGAATCAAGATTGCCGGGAGAAATATCAATAACCTCAGATATGCAGATGACACCACCCTTATGGCAGAAAGTGAAGAAGCACTAAAAAGCCTCTTGATGAACGTGAAAGAGGAGAGTGAAAACGTTGGTTAAAGCTCAACATTCAGAAAACTAAAATCATGGCATCCGGTCCCATCACTTCATGGCAAATCAATGGGGAAACAGTGGAAACAGTGGCTGACTTCATTTTTCTGGGCTCTAAAATCACTGCAGATGGTGATTGCAGCCATAAAATTAAGAAGCTTACACCTTGGAAAGAAAGTTATGACCAACCTAGACAGCATATTAAAAAGCAGAGACCTTACTTTGCCAACAAAGGTCTGTCTACTCAAGGCTTTGGTTTTTCCAGTAGTAATGTATGAATGTGATAGCTGAACTATAAAGAAAGCTAAGCACAGAATTGATGCTTTTGAACTTGTGGTATTGGAGAAGACTCTTGAGAGTCCCTCGGACTGCAAGGAGATCCAACCAGTCCATCCTGAAGGATATCAGTTCTGAGTGTTCATTGGAAGGCCTGATGTCGAAGCTGAAACTCCAATACTTTGGCCACCTGATGTGAAGAGCTGATGCTGGGAAAGATTGAGGGCAGGAGGAGAAGGGGACGACAGAGGATGAGATGGTTGGATGGCATCACCGACCCAATGGACATGAGTTTGGGAAAACTCCGGGAGTTGGTGATGGACAGCAAGGCCTGATGTGCTGCAGTCTATAGGGTTGCAAAGAGTCAGACACGACTGAGTGACTGAACTGAACTGATATCAACAGATGATACTTGTGTGTTTTTATACATCTGATTTCTATATTTTCTATAAAATTAAATAATATTTACAATTAAAAGTATTAAGGGAAACCATATAGGTAGGTAAATGTTTGCAAAACTGAAAATTAACTAAATGCAGCACCCTTCAGAAGACCCATCTCTGTTATAAGACACACAAAGACTGTATTACCACAGGTCTTTCCTTTCTGGTCAATCTGGTTCTCAAAAAATTACAAATTTTCACAGCTTCAAGAGTAGAGACAAAAGCGGGTTTTTAGAGATAAAAATATTTCTTAATCTTTTACTACTTTAAATCTTAACGTGTTCAGTTCAGTTCAGTTCAGTCAGTTCATGTCCGACTCTTTGCGACCCCATGAATCGCAGCACGCCAGGCCTCCCTGTCCATCACCATCTCCCGGAGTTCACTCAGACTCACGTCCATTGAGTCCGTGATGCCATCCAGCCATCTCATCTCTGTCGTCCCCTTCTCCTCCTGCCCGCAATCCCTCCCAGCATCCCTCCCAGTCTTTTCCAATGAGTCAACTCTTCGCATGAGGTGGCCAAAGTACTGGAGTTTCAGCTTTAGCATCATTCCTTCCAAAGAAATCCCAGGGCTGATCTCCTTCAGGATGGACTGGTTGGATCTCCTTGCAGTCCAAGGGACTCTCAAGAGTCTTCACCAACACCACAGTTCAAAGGCATCAATTCTTCAGTGCTCAGCCTTCTTCACAGTCCAACTCTCACATCCATACATGACCACAGGAAAAACCATAGCCTTGACTAGACGGACCTTAGTCGGCAAAGTAATGTCTCTGCTTTTGAATATACTATCTAGGTTGGTCATAACTTTTCTTCCAAGGAGTAAGCATCTTTTAATTTCATGGCTGCAGTCACCATCTGCAGTGATTTTGGAGCCCCCAAAAATAAAGTCTGACA